>CM062804.1:1635209508-1635579729 GCA_031772625.1 Pinus tabuliformis | reverse complement strand
TAGAGGGGGTTGCCTCTGTCCACAGAGGGAACACTTTCCTACATCACAAGTTGGCAACTCCGCTGGGGAGTCCTTTGTATGTTGCTTCTCTTGTTTGCTCTTGTTTTGGTTTTGATTTAGTGTCTCTTGAAAGAATCCATTCTGCCACCCAACCTGTACCTCCCTTAGACTGGCTCAAGATTCGCAAGGCTCCCCGTGTCTAGCCTTTCAAAGCCGAATCGATACCCTGGTAAGATTGGAATAGGAAAGATTGAAAACTAAGGAAAAGTTTGCTATCCATCAATCCCAGATCAAGAGGTGGTTCGACAAAAATTCTGCAAGTCCCCATGAGTTTGATGTAGGAGATCTAGTGCTCAAGTGGGATAGGGCCCATGAAGACAAAGGAAAACACACGAAGTTCCAGGATTTGTAGATTGGCCCATTCCAGATCATAGAAAAAATTGGCCATCACACCTTCAAATTGAAAACCCTAGGAGGGCGAGTAGAACCCCTCCCGGTGAACGTCCATGACCTCAAATATTACTTTACCTAGCAACCCCAGAGTTTCTGGCCTCACCTTGTACTATAGTTTACCTTTTCTTTCTTAGATAATCATCATTTATTGTCGATAGTTTTCGTTTTGTGAGTTTTTGTTTGCTGTCTTTCGGAATAAATATGAGATGGTAGGTTAAGGTTAGAGTAGCCTTGCACGTTGGCTCTCTCGGATGCCCTCCAGAACCGTTTATTGACCAAGACTTAAGTCGCGACAAAAGCCTAGTATGCCAGATTGGTGATAATGGGGAACTCGATGGCACACACGGTCTTCACTCTTGCTTACGTCAGTCTGACCCAGCTACTTACATGGTAGAAAAAGTCTTGAATTGTTCTAGCTCACCTGTAGTTTTGGGAATGAAGGAGAAACTGAGGAAGCCAATTTTGAGCATACATATATCTCGGGAAAACAATAAGGTCTCTGAAAAACTAGAAACAACCTCTTTGCAAGCTAAAATAAGTCGGGATCCCTCATCCGCCTAGGCTTTAAGCCACCATCAAATAAGTGCATATATGCACAGATAAATAAGTGCCAATGAGCACCTCCATCCATTTCATAATAAGGGCTAAAGGACCGAGAAAGGCTTCCTATGCAAAGAGGTGAGGCAACGACTTCGTCGGGGTATTGACCAGGCTCGCTGGCAATGGAGCAACGTTAGCAATTTCTAGGTAGTGACTCTACCGGGGTACTGTTCAGGCTCGCTGGCATCGGAGCAACACCAGAGTATCATGACCACTATATCGAGAAAACTTCAAAAGCTCATAATGTAGCTTTAGTTTCCCTTTCTTTCCTAGGACAGCGGGAAGTAGCGCCCTATCGTGTGTGCAAAGACCATGTTATGCCAGTTGGGATAACTGACCAAGTACGAAGGGGAGTCCCAAATAACATCATTGGGACCCACATCTCCACAAAGAAATACTAACTTAAGTCCCCCTTAAGCTAGGCCCGAAGACATCAGAGATCCTAGAGTCTCCCAGGGAATTGCCAATTATTGTAGTTGCTGCGACAACCCCTCCAAAAATCCAAGAGCCCTGAAATTTTCGTAGCCCCCTTCACCAGGCCAAGCCACTAGCCCCGCCTAGTTCTACTCAAAGAGTTCAGAAGTCTCAAGGAGCATAAGGAAGAATTTAAATTTCAGCTAAGTAAAAGCAAGTTACCAGTTCCTACCTTAGTAAGTCAGTCGCAGAGTCGGAACGTGACTAAAAATGATCCTTGCGACCATTGCAACTCACAAGTCATAGAGGTCACGAAATCACATCTTCCATCCTCGTGAACTCTCGCAACCTAGCGACCTTCCAAGTCGCAGAAGTTGCAAAGGTCGCAAGATCGCGCCCCTCCCTGCCGAGCATAAACGCGACTATGCGACTATGAGACCTTGCGATTAACAAGGTCGCGGGGTTACTCCGTTCACTCATATTTATCAACGCGACCATGCAACCGTTGCGACTATGCGACCTGTCAAGTTGCATGGTCGCATAGGTCACAAAGCCTCATACGTATCCCCCCGCAACCTCGCTCATGCAACCAGCTCTATATATATGATCCTCCCAAGTCGCATTTGTAAACGTTCCCCTAGTTGCACGAAGAGCTAGGAGGCCCTCCGACTTGAGTTTGTGCACATGTCCAGCTTTGGGTAAGTAACCGTCAACTATCCTGCAATCATTCTATTCTCCCAAGTGTCAGTGTCTGCTTCCCCCAACCTTTGGCATTCCCTCACCTTAGGGTTTTTCTCTGTTACTTAAGTTTTCTTTCTCATTTTGTGCCGGAAAGGTTGCCCTGGTTACTTCTTCCCTTCCTCGACCCAGACAGTGTGTTTTCCCTTGACCCAGCTCCCTTTGCTTTTACTAGCAGACCTGGATTCACTCATTTGAAGGAGACCCTCCCCCCTTAAGTCATGTAGCAGCGTCCCTGGCCTTTTCTAAGCCCAAGTCACGCGCTTGAAACTGCGATACCCCTCCCCTCGCGACCTTGCGACTTTGCGACCCCGCGACCTCCATCTTGATCCGACCTGCGACCATATCTCGAAATCTGTGACCTTGTGAGCCCCTTTTCCACGACCTATGTTACTAGTCACATCCTCATAGCGTCGACCGTGAGACTTGTCCTCCCTGCGACCTGTCACCTACTGGCCCCCTTTCTATTTTGCAGTTTTAACTAATTTTTCATGTCGTCTCTCTCATCGTGGGACTGTGTTTTTGACATGCCAGGTGATGTCGATCTAGAGTGCATATCCATTTCTTCTTTTGAGGATGAGATGGCTCCCCCTACCGCTAAAGCTGCTCGAGGGGCCTCGGGAAGTGGGTCATGGGAAGTTGACCCAGAAGAGGAGCCACCTATCTTTGGGGACACTGCTTGCAATATAAGCAAAACCACCAGGCTCTCCTTGTACACCATCTACGAGGAGTTTGCTAATAAAGATATTCCAGAGACCTAGGAGAACTTCCAGGTGTACATAAACATCAAGAGATTGAAGTTACATAAGGTGGCAGCACACCCCCCAATTTTCTCGTGCTCAGAAACCATTGAGTGGATATTGCAATGCACAGACACAGAATCCTGGTTGATCAGAGGCCGTGATGGTGCACCCATAGTAGCTATCTCCCCAGAATACATCAGTGCTTACTACAGGCTCCCCGAGAGACAGGAGATCTTCAATACCAAGTGGCTCACTAGGTTCTCGACTCCCACAAAAGACATCCTCAGGGAATGGTGGCAAGACCCTGCAAAGTTTCGGGTTAAAATAGATCAAGCTTACAAAACAGAGGGATTGCGGAAAGTGTATCAATTGATTGCTGCAATGATGTGCTGGTTGTATGGCAAGCCAGACTGTAACATTTTTTATGGCACCTGGGTTCCCCTCATGTACGTCATTGCCACCCGAGGGACCATTTTTAATTGGGCAAGCATCCTATGCTCATCATTTAAAACAAACATAACGGCTGCCAAGAACCCACAACCAGAACAAGCTCTAGAATTCTATATGTCATCATACCTCCTCGATGTTGTTTGCTCAAGATGCTACTTCAAAAACTAGAGTTGCAACTGGGACTCGTTAGCAGCCAATCACGTGCATAGGCATTATAAAGTTTTTAGGGACACAGGTTACAGAGGTATGCTAGATATCATCTCCGAAACTTTCATCAGCCCATTATACCAATTACTTTTTGGTGAGGAACCACCATGCATGTCTAAGAGGGCCATGAAGACACTCATCAAGGTAGCACATTGGTTCCCCATTGAATAGGGGACATTCATTAGGGTGTTCGGTACCCATAAGGCTCTGCATGCCCTCCCCAATGTTTCCACAGATAGGACACTCCTGCGAGAGGTCTGTTACCAGATGATGCAAGGGTTTTCAAAGATATTGAACAAAGGCAAGAAGAAACCCTGGCCTGCCTTCCCCCTCACCATCAGGATGTACGTGGTAGAAAATTTTAAACAGGTAGAGATAGAGGTCGATGCGCTAAAAGGAAGCCTTTTCATAATGCTCAACCACCGAACTTATGATTCAGAGAAGATAGTAGTCACTCACTGCAAGAAGGAAAAATTGAGTTGATCATATTCTCACACCCAAAAGGACATTGAAGACAGGGTGAGGAACTGGTATAACACTACAAGAGAATTCAGCCCAAGTGAAGAACAGGATGCAAAGGATGGACCCCAAGACGATTCCCAGGAAGATATAAGCCTCAAAGAAAGATCGTCTGCCATGAATAAAAAGCATCTCGAAGCACCAGATGGTAGTGGGGATGCTGAGCAGCGCAAAGGGAAGGAGGTTGAAGACCTCATGAGTGACAACAAGGAGGAGGATATAACGCTGGAAAAAAGAAATGCCCGCTTGGGAAGGAAAAAGCGAGAGCTCAAGAGGCAAAGGGAGCTGGAGAACAAACAACCTCCAGATTCCAGCAACCAGAGCTAGAATGAGAAAAGGAGAAGGCTGGAGGAACAAGAGAAGGAGAAACAGTTGCAAGAAAAACAACGGGAACAAGAAGAGGCAGAGAGGAAAAAGCAGGAAGAAGAAGAGAGGAAAAGGCAGGAAGAGGAGGAGCAGAAAAAATGTGAAGAAGAAGAAGTCGAGAAGAGAAGGGAAGAAGAAAATAGGAGGTTGGAACAAGAGCTGAAGAACATGGAAGATGAAATAGAGAGGCAACGGGAATTAGCAGAAGAAGAGAGAAGGAAAAGGGAAGAAGAGCTTAGGAGGGATAAGGAAAAGGAAGTTGGAGAAATTGAACAAGGAGAGACCAGCAAAACAACTGACTTCAGCATGGGACAAAATGAGCTTCCTCCATTAGACATACTCCCTACTACTCCCCTCACTGGCTGACATCTCCCACTCTAAGAGTTGGGTATCTTAGAGGATCAAGACGAGGAGGTCCTAGATCTCACTTGACTCACTTTCGATGAGATAAACCTCAAGGTCGTATAGGAAAGGAAGAATTTTTGCAGCAGGAATCCATCCGAGCCTCTGTTAGTGACCACTGCCAAATATATTGTGCCTAATATTATGGAAAACCCTCAAATGATTGCCTCGACTGGGACGTATTTCGTGGACGCTATAGAACATAATGCATCTAGGATGAGCAAACAGATTGCGGATTTGCATAATAGTCCTTACACATCTGAACATAGGGCCACCATGTTAGAACAGGAAAGAAGAAGATGGAGGAAGAGAATGCGGCACTTCGCTTAGTACACTCAAGCACAATAGAGTTGCAAGCAACCATTGAGCCAGAAATAGAGACTCTGGGGGAAGCCATGTCGATAGTTTATGAGGAAATGTCTAAAATACACCACATAGTATCCCCCATCGTGGCCATCCAGGCACACACAAAAGAAAGGGTATCCATGCTCAAAGTTATGACTGCGTTGGATAGGATACACTTGGTCCTTAGCTCTTGTTGTTCAACACATGAGAGTGTTATGATTGTAACTTCAAAACCGAGGTACATTTTCTTGGTAAGTGCGTAATGTAACTTGTGTCTGGGTTCTCTTATTGTAAGGCGAGAGAGTAAAGTGGGCCTCTAGATGGGAGGTAGTAGTACCAACCAGGGAGAGACACACGCGAACCAACAAGGGTTTGGCCAACATCCATCAGAGTAGTCAGCAGTGGATGCGGTGGTTGTTAAAACTGAGGTGAAGGGGACACACATACACTAACCAACAGATTAGTCCACACGGATGTGATGGTCATTGTAACCAGAAAACAAATATATCCTCTCGAGTATCCTGTGGAGTAGTCCACAAGGATGTGATAGCAGTGATAGCCAATACACAAAGATGGTCTGTCTAGTATCCCGTGGAGTAGTCCACAGGGATGAGACAATGGTGGTAAACAATACAACACATCTTCAACAATGTAAGTACTAAAATAACCAAAGTATTTCAACTATCTTAGCACAAGTTAAGAAAACATGCATTACAAACCTTTAAAGAATAGTCTTACAAATGGATACAAAACATGCATGAAAATGTGTTGGCCTTAAGAGGCTTCTGAATTAAGAAAAAATTCCAAGACACATTTGTACACCATACATCACTAGTCCTAAGAGTGGGACGTTGGAGCCACCGCTTGCTCCTCAAAGAACAGACTATAGACTCTCAAGACTATGTGGGAGGATCCAAGGTGAAAACTCATTTACTCCTACAAAGAGGGGGTATATATAGCCAAGGGTGATGCTTGACCCTTGTGACCCTTGAACTTCCTGCATGACCAGTCAACCTCCTATGAGTTTTCAACTGATACGACTCTTCAACTTCATATGTGCATCCGTTGGACTTTCACTTTAAATTACATTTGATTACAACAAGTATGGCCCATGGTAGTGATGTGGACGAGACGACTCATGACACAACTGGACATGACACTGATGACATGTACTGGAGGACTATGGTGTCCATGTCAAGATGTTATGCTGTTGAGTGATGGATGTACTCTCAATGTGTTGCGTCTTCACCCTCTCATGGAAAATTTTCACGAGCTCTTCAATGGTCTTGGTGTTTCTTGATATTCCCATGCATGTCTTCTTTCTCTTGTTGCTTGATGTGTTGTGTATGTCCATCTAACTCCAAGCAAGTCTTCTAGAATGCACTCCTTCTTCATCTTGTTCGACATCGTATCATGTTCCATCAATGTACCTGTTCCTGCAGTTCACTCATGATGGGATGACATTAAATCAAAAAATATCCTAGTCTAGCATGACGCATTGTTTTCGGTTTTGGGTCCAGGTGACCGGGAGAGAGGGCAAGACACTGAAACTTCACAGAGCACAACTCAGGCTGGGATGAGGGATTCCAGAGTACTGTCGGAAAACTCTATGCAGAGGTGAATGGGAGGAAATATTATGAAATTAGGGTCAGCAATGTCAGCTGCAAGGTGAAACCCAGCTGGGAAAATCTACACAATTCCTGGGAGGAAGACAAGGCAAGGTGTTTGGGGAACTACTGGAAAGTTCTACACAATTTCTCGAGGGAGACAGACCAGGGCAGCAGGAGATGCTAGCAAGACAATCTGTGCAATTTTCCAGAGCAAGGCATGATCCGGCTTAGAGAAGTTGCTGGTCACAACTGCACATTTTTGAGAGATAGTGCAGGATAGACATCCAAAGGACTGGCAGGGAAAATCTGTGCATTTTCTAGGCTTAGTGTGGGATAGGTAGCCCAGGGGACTACTAGGAAAATATGTGCATTTCTAATATATAGTGCAAGATAGGCAGCCCAGGGACGACTGGCTAGTTCTAGGCATTTCCTGGGCACAATACAAGACAGGAAGCCCTCAGGGCTGCTTGAAAAAATTGCGCATTTCTTGGAGGCAGAGTCGAGTGGGCCAGCAGGAGTCATCTGGGAAGATCTATGCAATTCTTGGGAACAATGCAGAGCAAGACTGCAGATGAAAAATTGGGATGCCCTACTCATTTCTGGGGAATAGTGCGGTCCTGGTTTGCAGTGCAAAGCATATTTCTGATAGAGTAGAGGGAGGCTTGATAGCTGTTCTTGCGGGAAGTGCAATTTGGATCGAGCTTGGAGGCAATTTATGCACTGTTCTGGGAGATAGAGAACTTTCTCACTTTCAATATTTCACAGTTCAGATGCCTGGGGAAAGCCTCAAGCACTCTGCATTTTTGGGCAGTAGAACAGGGTCACTAAGATCGGGGTCCAGTTGAAGGGGTTTTCCTGGTCTACATATTTTTAGGAAAAATGGCTAAGTGTGAGAGCAAGTGAACTTGTGTAGACGTGACATTGTGATCATACACTTAGCATATTTTGATGACAAGATAACACATACCAATGAGATAAACATGTGCTCAATGAAACTATCTTAAAGCTAAGAGTAACAAGTGTGACACTTGAGATAGACCTTCGAATGACCGTGACAAAACTTGCATGGTTGTGCTTCAAACTTTGTGTGTGGGTGAGAACAATGTTCACATAGCGAAGACAACTCATGCACACAAAGACAAACCTTAAAAATCACCAGAATAAGATCGTAAGCATGACAAAGCAATTTGTATGCCAAAAGACGACCGCTGGTGCAACAAGCAAAAGGGAGCAATACCGTACTTACCCTCCAAATGGTTATACATTCAATAGAGTTTGAATGCAGTCCCGATCTTTTATCATAACACGGTTCCTTGGTATTTCTCCTCAACTCCTTGAGAGTCATCTAACATCTCATCTTTCCTTTTTTCCACTGAGAGATAGAGCTACCCAGTTTCAGCAGGAAGTGACTGTTGCTGAGTTGAGACCCTGGGAAGCACATCTATGTGGTTTCTGAATGCAAGATAGATTGGACATTTGGGACAATACTGCACAATTTTGGGATGCAAGACATTGTTGTGGGATGGGCTCCTGGAAGGATAGTTATGCGCAAATCTCCTAAGAAAGGTTGTGAGACTGCTCTGTGCATTTTTGGAGAGAAGTGTTCTCTACCTGACTACTCTACAAATTTCTGGAGAGAAATGTTGGCTACATGACTACTCTGCACATTTCTAGAGAATAGTATTGGTTGTCTTCCTAGTCTACGCATTTCTGGAGAGTAGTGTTGGCTAGGTAGTTAAGGGAAAATGCTGCGCAAATTCTGGAGACAGTGGGTTCCAGCTGAGGAAAGGACACTAGAGGAGACCACTGCGCAGTTTTTTATTCCAAGGGAGGCTAGGGTTCCTATGCATTGCACAGTTACAATAGGAAATTAAAAAATCTTGAGGGTTGTAGAAGCAAAGCGTGTAGTTCGAGAAACCTAGATGAGGATAGGTTTCTCAGGAAACGGGCTAAGTGTGAGATCAGTGAAACAAATATAAGGAGTGATAGAACTTGACTACGATCACACACTGGAACACTTAGTGATACAACATAGACCATCCAGAACATATAAAACATACTATGTTTGATGCAACGACCTTTGTGACAAGAGTGTGTGAAGTGAGTGTGAAACATGTCTACATAATGAGAACAACTCATATACACAAAGCTTTCCCCTTGTAGCAGACCAAACTTCCCTTTGCATGACAAACGATAATCCCCATGCCCAAAGATGACGCATGTTGCATAAAGATGGTAAGGTGGAAAACTATTAAGATCAAGGAGGGGGCTTGAGATCGTTAGCTTACCAATAAGTGACCAAGGAACGATTGATCACAGGATCCACAATAGGCTCTGAAATTTGGATGCAAACCAAAATTTTGGAGGGTGTTGCAGCCACTCCAATGCTTAGCGACACACTAGTTGAATACCAGATTCTTCGTTTTGGTTCATTTTAGCGCAGTGCCTTGGTATTTCAGAGAGTATTGACTCTTTGTGCATATTTCTCAGGATTCCCCACTTTCCCCATGGACAGATATGATTCACCCTGTACCAACTCAGTCGAACACAACAAAAGATTCATCATATCACAATGTTTCAAAATCGAGAAGGGTAGTTTGGCTAGCGAGCTTAAGATTTACAGAGTATAAGTTTTCATCTTTGGTGTTTCTCCACTGCCAACAAGTCTGGGTAGTACCCTAGCGAAGTCACGCAGGAACACAATCGTTGCTCCATTTCCAGCAAGCCTGGATAGTACCCCGATGGAGTTGCTTGCTTCACCTCTCTTCATAGGAAGCCTTTCTCTTCTTTCGCCTTTTTTTTTTTGAAAGAGAACTGTGCATAGGCACTTATTTATTTTTTGGGGCGGAAGAGGGATCCCAACTTATTGAGAGCAGGAGAGTTTGTTCCTTCAGAGAAGCTAGTAAGACCTTTGATTCATATTTTCTTGTCCAGATTTTTACCCTTCTCCATTTCTACTAGTTGGATAAGATATTTTCTTGTCCAGATTTTTCCCCTTCTCCATTTCTACTAGTTGGATAAGCTTGAACACACAGAGCAGAAGACTGAGTACATGCATGGGTTTTTCCAGTTTGGACAAAGGTTCAAGGTTTTACTGAAACTTTCTTTACAAATGGCTCGTATTTTCCATCAAGACTTCATCAGCCAGAGGTTACAACCAAGACCAGAGAAGATGGACATGGGACTGGCCAAGCACTGCAGTGTCACAAGACTCTTTGCACTTCGGCCACATACCATTCAGAAACCATAACATAGGTCCAGGCACAACACTTATTCGTGTAGTGAAAACAAATGGAAAACTCAACACGAAAGGAAAACCAAGACGAGAAGAAAGGCGTATAAAACAATCTAACGAAACTAAAAGACAAGAAAGAAAAACAGTCGAAGCAAACAGGATGTAAAACCATTATAAGTAAACCATGATGGACTAGGAGTGCAAGGAAATGAAAGATAAGATGCAACTAATCCTACTCCTATTGTAACAGCTAAACAACCATAGTTACGTGAAATAAAATTTCAAATGAAGCCATCATAGTTGCTCCCGATATTCATCCACAAAGGTATAAGTGATTAAAACTGATAAACAGTAGTGTGTAGTAGAAAATACAAAAAATTGAGAAACTTTCACACAGAAAGGAAGGTCTTGCCTATGGGCAAAAAGATGTGTCACAACCACCCAATACATGTGCTTACCTCTTCGATGGATACCATTTCTAAAAAATCCTCTGAAGCTTCTTATGAGTGTGTCCTTATCTGCACCGAGCTCCTTAGCAAGCGTAAGGAAGGATTGAAGCTTGTTGTCTGCAGCATGGCTTTCCAAGTAAGATTGTTCCATCCATTCAGCAATTGGATCATGAGATTCATAATGGTTGTTTGAACATCCTCGTGATCTCTGAAAGGGTGAATTTTCAATTTGGCAGACTAGATCACGATGGGAATCTTGGAAGGGAAAATAAGGTTGATCATTCTCAATAGTCATGCCAAGACAGTGAGGACCTTCCATAACCCTCAGCACAGGGTGAAGTGCCTCACCTGCTTGACAGAAGTTTGAAGAGAAAGATGGTAAATGGTGAAGGTCAGAGAGCGTGAAGCAACTTTCATTGGATGTGTTGTTGGGAAAATGATAAGTTGAATGACAGTAACCCAAGATAGGGAATGATCAGATGGGCTAGTTGAAATGTTAGGTTCCTAGTTTGAAATTTGAACAATCTTATGAACGGTCTGCATAATCGAACCAAGTTCGCTATGAGCTAGATATGACGGGCCGATTTGCAGTGCAAGGTTCACAAGAAGACCGAGGGGCTGATCAGGGAAGGGAAGATTTGATAAGTATGATTGTGGGGAAAGGCAGTCTTTGATATGATCAACTTCATAATTCCATTATTTTATGAAGGACGGACACTCCCAACCCAAGTTTGATGTAAGAGATATGCATGAAGATGGATGCGCTAAGATAGATTCATGGATTTGGTCATGAGTAAATTTTTGAAAATTTGGAAGATCACATCCAGAATACCAAAGTCGTGAGGTCCTAACATAACCATCAATGGACATTGAAGTGCCTCGACTCCTTGGAACATCCTGGAACTTTCCAGAATTACATAATTTCATTTTGAAGCATGAACTAGATCATGCATGGATTGATGGTCGCTGTTGTTGCTGATTTCAAAACTGCTCTCAGGATGGCAACCATCTTTGTCATAGGTTGCACCATATTTTTCATCTTTAGCAAGCTGCATTGAGGAGTTGTCTCCATCAAAGAGAAGAGATGATAGGGAATGGGAAGTACACTCTATGATTAGACTACTTTCATCATGGAAAAACTCACTACCGTGTGTCGACTGAGAGGATAGCTCATTAGATGAAGTAGAAAGAGAACATGGAGTATCTCCGACGCATGTGGATGCGTTATAAATGGTAGGATAGATGGGAAAGTGAGGTGAAAAGGAAGTTTCGATACAAATGTCTTCTTTGACTGGAGCACATTCTAGATTTGAGCTAGAGTTTTCATGAAAAAATGTGAGATCACATGATGTGCTTGGGTGTTCGTCACAACATATAGAAGCATGGGAGTGATCACTTCCTAAGGCTGGGGGTTGATCGAAATAATTAATTGTATAAGATGTTTCACAGAGATTAGTAGATTGAGAATTGTTAGAGAATGGAAGCTCATTGTTTTGATGCGGACAATTTTCAATCAAAGAGGGGGAATTGATAGTTTCCTCACCTTCCTGCTCCTCTACCGGTGTAATGTGATTGTCTTGTGCCTAATTGTAATTTGAGCCACCAACTTGAGAATCGAGAGAATGTGCATAGTTGGTTGGTGAAATAGATTGATCAAGCGAGTCATGGTACAAGGAGTCATGGCTTGTGAATCAGATGGAGGGTGGCAGAGAGGCAGATCATCTTCGAGACTTAAGTTGTGAATGTTGATGTCCTCTTGTGGAATGGAAGAGTGTGTCTTGGCTATAGGCTTTCTGATCCATTCTAGAAATTCCTCCATGGAAGTGAGAGACAGATGAGAAGATGGGTTGGGGACATGCTGAGTAGATTTGTCAGCTTTTCAATCACCACAGGGGGGCACCTAGATTGGGACCGGAAAGGGAGGAGGAAAAGGAATAAATGAGGTGTTTGGCTTCTCCTCTGCAATCTGAGGTGCCTCATGATTCACAAGAGTTGGGGAAAAAAGGGAGGTTCAGGTTCACCGTATGAAGAGACACGGACCAAGCGCTCGAACTCTTGTTTCAAGAAATCCCAATTCAAATATTCTTCCGAAATTTCATAGAAAAGGTGAAGGAATCAATTAGAAAAAATCTCAGCTGATTCCTTAAGCTCCATTCTTAATAGGTTGATCCTTCCACAAACATCTTGGTAGTTATACTTACCGAAGGCTTGGTGGAGCTCCCTAAGGAAAGGGTGAAGGGAATGGATGCAAGCACGTGGCAAGATATGACACCACCAATTAGCCCGACCTTCAAGGGTGAGGAAGAAAAGCACACAAGTAGACTCTTCATTATCGATTTCATAAGGTTCACAAAATTGAAGAAAATCATAAATGTGCTTGGTTATGGATGTTTTGTCCTCACCATCAAACTTTAACTGGGACAAGTGATCAAGAAGCTCATAGGGGGGTGAAAATTGATCAAGGGAAAAATTAGAGAAACACCCTGGGAGTATGATTTGTGTATGAGCCATTTTAGATAAAAGATTCAAACCAAATGCAACGAGCTCAACTTGTCATCTGGCCCACCTTCTAGCACCATTTTGTTGACGGTGTTGGACCTGCCAACAAAGGGGATCTCCTAGGTATGAAGTCCCAACTAGACCTCACACCATTTGGTGTAGGAGTCCCATCTGGTACAATGGCCTTGTTGTCATTATCTTAGAGATTTTCCGTGAGAGTGTTATGCTTGTAAATTCAAAAGTGAGGTACGTGTGCCTGGTGAGTGTGTAATGTAGCTTGTTTCTGGGTTCTCTTACTGTAAGGGGAGAGAGTAAAGTGAACCTCTAGATGAGAGGTATTAGTACCACCCAGGGAGAGACACAAGCGAACCAATAAGGGTCTCTCCAGCATCTAGCGGAGTAGTCCACAGCAGATGCGCCAGTCGTTAAAACTAAGGTGAAGGGGACAACACATACACCACCCAACGGAGTAGTCCACATGGATGTGACGGTCGTTGTAAAGAGAAACAAAAGATATCCTGCGGAGTAGTCCACAAGGATGTGACAACATTGATAGCCAATACACAAAGATGGTCTGTGTATTATCTTGTGGAGTAGTCCACAGGAATGAGATAGCGATGGTAAACAATACAACACATCTTCAACAATGTAAGTACTAAAATAACCAAATTAGTTCAATTATCTTAGCACGGGTTAAGAAAACATGCATTACAAATGTTTGAAGAATAGCCTTACAAACGGATACAAAACATGTGTGAAAATGTGTTGGCCTTAATAGGCTTTTGAATTAAGAAAAAGTTCCAATACACATTTGTACAACATACATCACTAGTCCCAGTAGTGGGATGTTGGAGCCAATGCTCGCTCCTCAAAGAACAGACTACAGACTCTCAAGGCTATGCAGGAGGAGCCAAGCTGAAAATTCATTTTCTCATACAATGAGGGGGTATATATAGCCAAAGGTGATGATTGACCCTTGTGACTCTTGGACTTCCCTAATGACCGTTCAACTTACTATGAATTTTCAACTAACGTGACTCTTCAACTTCATATGTGCATCTGTTAGAATTTCACTTTACATTACATTCGATTACAACAAGTATGGCCCATAGTAGTGATGTGGCCGAGATGACTCAGGACATTGTTGACATGTACTCGCTGATTGTGGTGTCCATTTTAAGATATTATGTTGCTGAGTGATGGATGTACTCTCAGTGTGTTGTGTCTTCCGCCCTACATAACAAAGTGTCACGGGGTCTTCGAGGGTCTTGATGCTGCTTGATGGTCCCATGCATGTCTTCTTTCACTTGTGGCTTGATGTGTTGTGTACACCCATCCAACTGCAATAAATTCTTCTAGCATGCACTCCTTCTTCATGTCGTTCGTCATCACTCCATGTTCCATTAATGTACCTATTCCTACAATTCACTCATGACGGGACAACATCAAATCCAAAAATATCCTAGTCTAGCATGATGAATTGTTTTCATTTTTGGGTCCATGTGACTGAGAGAGAGGACAAGACACTGAAACTACGCAAAGCACAACTTAGGCCCGGATGAGGGGTTTTGGAGTAATGTCGAGAAAAACTGCACAATCAGGGTTAGGAGTGTCAACTGCTAGGTAAATCGAAGCTTAGCAGAATAGCGCAATTCCTTAGAGGAAGATAAGGCAGGGTGTCCGAGGAACTGCTAGACAATTCTACACAATTTATCAAGGCAGATAGAGTGGGGTAGGAAGAGGCACTGGAAAGACAATTTGCACAATTTTACAGAGCAAGGCATGATCAGGCTTCGGGAAGTTACTGGTAACATCTACGCATTTTTGAGAGATAGTACGGGACAGACATCTGGAGGACTGTCGGGAAAAATTTCTCCATTTTATGGGCTGAGTGTGGGACAGGCAGCCCAGGGGACTACTGAGAAAATATACGCTTTTATGAGAGATAGTGCAAGACAGGTAGCCCGGGGATTGCCATCCAGTTCTGCAGATTTCCTGGGCACAGTGCAAGATAGGTAGTCTGGGGGGCTACTAAGTAAATCTGCACATTTCTTGGAGGCAAAATTGAGTGGGCCAACAAGACTCATCTGGGAAGCTCTGCGCAATTCTTGGTAACAATGTAGAGCGGGACTGCAAATGACCAGTTGGGCTGCTTTGCACATTTCTGGGGAACAATGCAGTCCTGGGTTGGAGTGCAGAGTAGATTTCCGGTAAACCAGAGGGAGGATTGACAGTTGATCTTGCGGGAAGTGTAGATTGGATCGATCTTGGAGGAAACTTCTGCGTTGTTCTCGGAGACAAGCAACCTACTCATTTCCAATATTTTGCAGTGCACCAACCTAGGGGCACCTCAAGCACGTCGCATTTATGGGCAGCAGAGGAGGGTCACTGAGATCGGGATCCAATTGAAGGGGTTTGTCCGGTCGACAAATTTTCAAGAAAAATGGGTAAGTGTGAGAGAAAGTGAACTTTTGTAGATGTGACATTGTGATCATACACTTAGCATATTTTGACGACAGAACAACATAGACCAAAAAGACAAACATGTGCTTAGTTAGACTGTCTTAAAGATAAGAGCGACAAGTGTGACGCTTGAGATAGAATTTCGAATGACCGTGACTACACTTGCGTGACTGTGCTTGCAACTTTGTGTGTGAGTACGAATGATGTTCACAGAGAAAAGACAACTCACGCACACAAAGACAAACCTTCAAAATCACCAGAACAAGATCGCAAGTATGACAAAACAATTTGTATGCAAGAAGACAACTGCTGGTGCAACAAGAGAAAGGGAGAAAGACCATACTCACCCTCCAAATGGTTATGCATTTGATGAAGTTTGCATGCAGTCTCGATCTATTATCATAACGTGGTTCCTTGGTATTACTCCTCATCACCTTGAGAGTCATCTAACATGTCATCTTTCGTTGTGGTCACTAAGAGATAGATCTGCGTAGTTTTAGAGGGCAGTGATTGATGTCGTGATGAGGCCCTGGGAGGCACATCTGTGTAGTTTCTGAATGCAAGACAAACTGGATAGTTGGGAAAATACTGCACAGTTTTTGGATGCAAGACACTGCTACAGGATGGGGTCCTAGGAGGACAGTTCTGGGCAATTTTCCTGAGCAAGGTTGTCGAATTGATCTTTGCAATTCTGGAGAGAAGTGTTGGCCGCCTGACTACTCTGCTCATTTATGGAGAGCAGTGATGGCTACCTGACTTCTCTGCACATTTATAGAGAGTAGTGCTAGCTTCCTCCCTGCTCTACGCATTTCATGAGAGCAGTGTTGGCTATGCAGCTGAGGGACAACAGTGCATAGGTTCTGGAGATAGTGGGTTCTGGCTTAGGGAAGGACACTGGAGGAGACCACTGTGTAGTTTTGGATGCCAAGGGAGGTTGGGGTTCTTTCACATTACGCAGTTCCAGTTGGAAAGGAAAAAATCTTGAGCGTTACAAAAGCAAAGTGTGAAATTTTGGAAAGTTGGATGAGGCCAGGTTGCTCAGGAAACTGGCTAAGTGTGAGATAAGCGAAACTGATGTAAACAGTGATAGACCTTGACTATGATCACACACTGGAACACTTATTGATACAACATAGACCATTCAGAACATATAGAACATACTTTTCTTGATGCAATGACCTTCGTGACAAGAGTGCATGAAGTGAGTGTGAAACATGTCTATGTAATGAGAACAACTCATACGCCCGAAGCTTTTCCCTTGCAGAAGAACAAAATTCCATTTGCATGACAAACGATAATCCCCATGTGCAAAGATGACACATGCTACATAAATATGGGAACGTGGAAAAATCTTAATATCAAGGAGGGAGTTTGAGATCATCAGCTTACCAATAAGTGACCAAGGAACGATCGATCACAAGATCCATGGTAGGCTCTGAAATTTGGATGAAGGCCAAAATTTTGAAGGGTGTTGTAGCCGCTACAACAAGTTCCAATAGTTGAAATGGCATCTCGAACAAACCACATCCAATAGGTACGAAGCCATGTAACAATCTAACGGTTGGTTTGCCTTAGGATGTTTGGATGCAACTACATTAGTCCTTAATGTAGAAGCTAAGATACTAGCCCAGTTGAAAACTGTACCTCTAATGGCGATGACATACATGATAGGGACCCACATCCCATTGATCCGAATTGGATCCATAGAAAGACTGTTGAGAACCATGACTAAATCAGGTCGAACAAATATCTAATGAAATCCAAAACAGTATCAAAAACACCCTAAAACCAATGGCCATGGCAGCCGACGTGGAACGACGAGGTCCTCGGTCAAAGCGCACTGACCGAGGCCCATGGAGACCAAGCAGGAGGCCAAAGTAGCCCTTGGGAGCCCCGAAACGGAAAAAGGGCGAAGTTTTTGATGCACGATTAGTGCTTAGTGTTAATCACGTATCACTAAGCGAACAGGGCCAAAATGGGAAAGCTCGAGCACCTGGTCACGTGGGGGAATTGAAGGACTGCGAGCAGGAAAAGGTAAAAGAGCTAAAGTACAAAGGTGGGACCCGCACTCTGGAAACTGGCAGTTTTGATCGGGGCAACCTTGAACAGTAAGAGGTTTTGGACAGGAGCTGAACGATTCCATACACCAATCGATGCATGGCAGGCGGAGGTGAGAGAAAACCACCGTTGATCGTGCGCTATTGGTCGACCAAGTCAACCGCGCAAAATGTGCGTATGGTGTCGGATCTGCAGGGCCCAGATCGGATGGCTAAGATTGCACCAAATGGAAAGAAGCGGAATCGATGGGGAATTAAGCCATGTTCTAAAGGGATTTGGAATCCATTTGACCGCCACGGTGGTTGAAGAACGCATCCATGGCGTAACTAAAGAAACGAACCAACAAAGCATGTTGGCACCATTTAGAGGAGGACAAGTGGCCACTCCCTGAGTGTTCATGATGATGCCGAACGTAGGGAACTCCAAGCGCAGCTGTAGAAGGCGAGTCGACAAGCAGAAGAGGAACTGAACAGGCATAGGGATCGAATGGCTAAAGCCATGAACAGAGACAGTCGAATCAGTCAGATTTGGAATCTAAATTGAGAAGAGTCCAAGCGACCAAGAGAGACAGTGAATAGTGAACCCTGAGAGGAGGACTGAACATAGAGAACAGTAAAGCCAAGCAGAAGAGACAGAGGGCCGAGCTGACCACAGGCAGCATCGAGCACCAGAGAGCTTGAAGATTCAAGCCTTCCCATAGAGAAATCTGTTCGGATTGAGCATCACATTTGGCTCTTTCCACTGTATACCAAGGGTCACAGAGCTGGTAGGAAGAAGAAGAGTCTGTGTACTCCGAGTGGCTTAGGGAATCCAAGAACCACCCTGCCAAGCAAAATCTGCTTCAAGAGAACTCATATTGAGTCCCTGTATTGTAATTTCTCTGCTGAAAGACACAATAAAACAAGGCCACCACTAAAGCTGGACCGGAGACATAGCCCTGGAGAATAGGGTGAACTCTTTATTAAAACTGTTTTTGTCTTTGTGTTTCTTACAATATTTCTCTGTTGTCTTTCCATTTTATTTTCTATGTATCGGAAATTTGATCAATTCGTTGTTTCAATAAAACAGAACACACACACCAGCACATGAGTCTATAATACCTTTAGTTTAATAAATCTTAACTGATGTCACTCATAGGGTGAATATCAGATCAAGTGGTATCAGAGCTCAAGGTTGTAAGGTTAGACAAGCTTGTGTTGGTATAGCTGTGAATGCTCACAAGATCAAAGCTCAAATTAGGAGAAGGAGAGTTGGTGGAAACTAATCCTGAAATTGGGAGAGTCTATCCTCGAAAGACCATGTCAGAAGAAAGTTCTATGGGGCCAGACCCTCAATTCATAAAGAGTTTCCATGCTATGAATTCCATGGTTGAAGAAATGTACCGATACTTTAGAAACAAAAAGGTGGAAGATGCATCAGGCTCTAAGCAAGAGAAAGAAGAAGATGAGTCTCACTTCCATGACAACTCCAAAGGAAAAGGGAAAGAGGAAAACTTTCTCACACCTCCTAATAGCCTTGTACATAATAAGAAATCATCTTTGATTAAGTTAGATGTTAAATTTGATTTGCCTATCTATGATGGAGAACTAAATGCTGGAAAATTGGATAATTGGATTGGACAAATTGATGTGTATTGCAGGGTACAGAACATAAACTCAGAAAAGAGTAAGATTCAGCTGGCAAGCCTACGCCTAGGAGGCACTGCCTGGGTTTGGTGTGAAGGTAGAACCCAAGATGATATGAAAAGCCATGGTAAGACCATCTCTGTCTGGAGTGACTTCGTTTCTGCAATCAGGAAACAGTTCTATCCATTGGCCTACATGCAGCAGGCCATGATGAGTTGGTAAACTCTTCAACAGTTGAAGGGGCAAAGTGTACAAGGGTATACTAAAGAGTTTAGAAAGAGAGCATTGACATTGGGTATCTCACTAGACTCACTAGAGACTCTTTTGAAGTACATTGGTGGTCTACACAGCTACATGAGGCATACCATCCTCATGTTTAATCCCACTAGTATAGATGAGGTGTCTGTACAAGCTACTCATCTAGAGGCTAGAGGAAAGAATGGCAATCCAGAAGTTGGGGGACCATCCCAACCCACTGTAAGAAAGAGCAAGGAGAAAAGAAAACAGAAGTGGAAAGCAAGGAAGGCTAACATTGCACAGAAAGCCAAAGCTTCATGCACTCACTGTAAAAAGGAGGGGCATGATGATGAGCATTGTTGGATTCTGCATCCAGAGCTGAGACCTAAGAAGTCCGAGGGAAAGAAGAAGAAGACAGGTGCAACTATTCAGAGAGATTTTGGGTCAGACTCGGGAGATGAAACAACCATAGCAGCCACAGGTATAAAAGGTGAGAATTCTGAAGCATCTACTAGTAATTCTGCTCAATCTGTTATTGATGAAGAAAATGAGAGAAAAAGACATGATCTTTTCCATATTCGAGCTATTTCCAAAAATCAAAAGATTGATACTTTGTTTGATAGTGGCTCTCAAGTAAATTTGATTTCTGAAGCAATTGTAAAGAAATTGGGATTAGCAACTACACCTCACAAGAAACCATACCCATTAGGATGGTTGAACGATAAAGCACAACTACAAGTGACTAGACAGTGCAAACTCAAGTTTTCTTTTGGGTCAGCATTTGTAGATGAGGTTGAGTTATACATAATTCCTTTGAATATATGTGAAATTGTTTTAGGAAGTCCTTACTTGTACGATAGAAAGGCTATTTTCTATAGAGTTGAGAACAAGTATCTACTGGTTAAAGATGGAATTGAATACTTTGTAAGAGCTCATAAGCTCAAGAATAACTATACTTTCATAAACTCAGGGCAGATGAAAAGAATTATTAATTCATGCAAACAATTCTTACTGATGGTTGTAAAGGAAAAGAAACCTGATAAAACCAATGTATTTGAGGGCTGTAAGACTGAACAACAAGCTGATATAGAAAAGGTTGTTTCAGAGTATGATGTCTTGTTTCAAGAACCTAAAGGTCTGCCACCCAAAAAGGGAATAGTACATGATATTATTTTGCAGCAAGATGTTCCATTGCCTAACATTGGGATGTATAGGTTGTCTGCTTTAGAGAATGCTGAAATCAAGAAGCAGGTGCAAGAGTTGCTCGAGAAGGGCTTCATCAGGCCTAGCACATCACCATGTGGGTCACCAATCGTTTTGGTGAGAAAGAAAGATGGCTTGTGGAGAATGTGCATTGATTACCGAGCACTGAATAAGATAACAATCAAGAATCGTTATCCGCTTCCTTGCATATATGATCTCTTAGATCAATTAAAAGAAGTTGTTTATTTCACCAAGCTGGATTTGTATAGTGGATACCATCAGGTTAGATTTGCAGAGCAAGATGCATGGAAGACTGCTTTCAAAACAAAGAAGGGATTGTATGAATGGATAGTTACGCCTTTTGGCTTAACTAATGCTCCTGCTACTTTCATGAGATTAATGAATGATGTACTCAGACCTTTTCTTGATGATTTTGTTATTGTGTATCTAGATGACATTCTGATTTTTAGTAAAACGTGGGAAGAATATTTAAAGCATGTTAAGCTGACATTAGATGTTTTGAAAAGAGAAAAACTTTATGTTAAACCGGAGCACCCGGTCGCGTGGGGGAACCGGAGGACTGCGGGCAGGAAAAGGTAAAAGCGCTAAAGTACAAAAGCGGGACTTGCACTCTGGAAACTGGCAGTTTTGATCAGGGTGCCCTTGAACGATAAGAGGTTTTGGGCAGGAGCGGAGTGATTCCATACACCGATCGAGGCGTGGTAGGCGGAGGTGAGAGAAAACAGTCGTTGATCACGCGCTATCAGTCGAGAAAGTCAACCACGCGAAACGTGTGTATGGCGTCAGATATGGAGGGCCCAGATTGGACGGCTGAGATTGCGCCCGATGGAAAGAAGCAGAATCGACGAGGAATTAAGTCGCGTTCTAAAGGGATTTGGAAACCGTTTGGCCACCACGGTGGAGGAAGAACGCATCCATGGTGTAACTGAAGGAATGAACCGACGAAGCATGCTGGCATCGTTTAGAGGAGGACAAGTGGCCACTCCCTGAGCGTTCATGATGATGCCAAACGTAGGGAACTCCAAGCAAAGCTGCAGAAGGTGAGTCGACAGGCGGAAGAGGAATCGAACAGGCATCAGGATTGAATGGCTAAAGCCATGAATAGAGACAGTCGAATCAGTCAGATTTGGAATCTGAATTGAGAAGAGTCCAAGCGACCAAGAGAGATAGTGAAGAGTGAACCCTGAGAGGAGGACTGAACACGAAGAACAGTAAAGCCAAGCAGAAGAGACAGAGGGATGAGCTGACCACAAGTAGCGTCGAGCACCAGAAAGCTTGAAGATTCAAGCCTTCCCGTAGAGGAATCTATCTGGACTGAGCATCACATTTGGCTCTTTCCACTGTAGACCAGGGGTCATAGATCTGGTAGGAAGAAGAAGAGTTTGTGTACTCCGAATGGCTTCGGGAATCCAGGAACCACCTTGCCAAGCAAAATCTGCTTCAAGAGAACTCATATTGAGTCCCTGTATTGTAATTTCTCTGCTGAAAGACATAATAAAACAAGGCCACCACTGAAGCTGGACCGGAGATGTAGCCCTGGACAATAGGGTGAACTCCTTATTAAAACTGTTTGTGTCTTTGTGTTGCTTACTGTATTTCTCTGCTGTCTTTCCATTTTATTTTCTGTGTATTGGCAATCTGATCGATCCATTGTTTCAATAACACAGAACACACACGCCAGCACATGAGTCTGTAATACCTTTAGTTTAATAAATCTTAACTGATGGCACTCATAGGGTGAATATCATATCACCCATGGAAGGTATCGATGTCATCCGTATTGTACAATTGATTCATCATGGCGACAATGAGTTGGTAAACCTTTTTTAGACCCTGTGGCTTGTATACTTGGTCATTCTTTACCCGGAACTTGGACGAGTCTTGCCACCAATTCTTCATAATGTCCTTAGTTGGAATTACAAAACCAAACATCCATAGGGTGTTAAACGGTTCCTCCTTTTCTTGAAACCTGTAATAAGCAGCAATGTCTATCGAAGAGATAGTTGTGAATGCCTCACCTGTTTGATTCCTCACTACCCATCGATATGTGTTTGTGTTCTGTATAATCCAGTCGGTGGTTTCTACGCACGGAAAGACAGGGGGATGCAAGGACAATTTGTGGAGCCTACACCTCTTCGTGGTGATATACACCTGGAAATCCTCCTGGTCTTCAGTGATGTCCTATTTGGAAAACTCTGCATAAATATCAAACTAGGAGAGTTTGGTGCTCTTATTGAGGTTGCATGCAGTGTCCCTATAAATAAGAGGTAATGGGACCTGATAAGTTTCTTTTATGTTGCTTTCAAATCTCTTCTAGGAAGGATTTACTATTGGAGGTTCCATCTCACTAGAGAAAGAGGACATCACTTCCAACCTTGAGGATCTCTCTTTTGATGGTTATTAAAGGTTACTATTAACAAATTCATCATCCATTGACAGGGTTTTATGGCTTCCTACTCAAACCATTTCTTCGACTCCTTGCAACATCCCATAAACTTCCCAAAGAAACATGCTCTGATATTAATATGATGGATTGATATTGAATATGATATCTCTTTGTTTGTTGCCCAACCGCTTGGGAATTTCTGGGAAATGACAATTGATATCCAATTTGTCAATATCAGTGGCAGGTGCCCCTTATTTGTCAATGGCGCACTAGCATTCAATGATTAGGTCCGAAGCCTCCAATCTTATCGAAACGTTGTAATTTTGTGATTGAAAGGGAATCTACATTTGTGTGATTGAAGCAGAGACGACACAGCTTTCTGTTGTGCCAACTGCCAAAGACAAGACCCACTTGGCACTCACTCTCTGATTGTGATGGATTGAGAAATGCTTTATACCTGTGGGAGATGGAGAAATGTCTTAGAGTTAGAGTTAAATGAGGGAGATATTTATTTTTTTAAGTTAAATTTAAAAATGATAAAATAATATGTGTATTCATAAATTAAAAATAAAATTTTATAACAACAAAAAATTATTTCAGTGAATAATAGTATTTATATGTAATATTTAAAAATAGTATTTATATTATGAAATAAAGAAATTTAAAACATAATTTTTTTTTATATTTGAAAAGAGACTTGTAATTATTGAATTTTTTTTAGGTAGAGTTGATATTTAAATTTTAAAAATATTAATAATTATTTAGATATAATTAATTTTATTTAAATGAGGGAGTTAAATAGGGTATTAATTATGATTAGGTTTAATATTAATTAATTTATTATATATTTAAATTTCTTGTTAAATTATATATGTAAATACCAAGTAATTATATGTTTAAATACCTTTTTAATTATATTTTTTAATTTGAAATTATATCTATCAGGCCAGGCAGTAACTCCTTATTCCATCAGGGAGGTCTTCATTATATACATGAGGGAGACACTGTTCAATTCATCTCCGGATGACTGTTCATATTACTTATTTATCTATTTACATATTTTCACCCAATCATGAGGATTAGGTGTCAACATTCCCCCCCTTAATCTGAAGGGATGTTGGTGAGTCCAAGCATCGTTCTGAATCATTCAAGCTTTTCTCTTCCAAGCGCTTTGGTGAAGATGTCTGCAATTTGCTTATTTGTGGAACAATGACGGAGATGGATTGTTTTGGCCTCAACATGATGTCGAATTAGATGATATTTAGTATTGATATCAAGGCATAACAGGTGGAACCAAAGACCCTGAGATGCTTTACCGAAGGAACATGTCCATACCACATTTCATATGGAGTCTTGTTTCTTATAGCATTAGATGGACACCTATTCTTTATATATGCAGCACATAGAACAACATCAGCCCAAAACATTATCTTTACATTTTTGAAGAATAGCATGGATCGTACCCATATTTAAGATTGTCCTATTCAGTATTTCAGCTACACCATTCTGTTGGGGATTATAAGGCAAAGTTGTTTGATGTTTGATCCCATGTTGGCGAAGATAGTTTTCAAATTCATTTGATGTGTATTCTTTTCCATTATCAGTGCGCATAGACCCAATATGAGTTTGTGCATCATTTTCAATTCATTTATGAAAATTCTTGAATGTTTGAAAAGCATCAGATTGGTTCTTCAATAAATAAACCCAACACATTCTGGTGTAGTCATCAATAAATGTCATGATATATTTATTTCCATTTGCAGAAGGAACAGGCATTGGACCACATAAATCTGAATGAATGAGTTCAAGTTTTCTATGTGCTCTTGAATGTGAATCATGAAAAGACTGTTTGCTATGCTTTCCTAGAATGCAATCATCAGATTGCTTGAGTTTCCTAGGAATTGTATGCAAACTAGCAACACCATTTTTCTTCAACAAGCGGAGACTGTCATAGTTCAAATGTCCAAATCTAGCATGCCATAATAAACTTGATGGAAGTGTACCTTCTTCATAATAAGAATTATATGAGAAATGTTGTGCACGAGCAGAGGTTCCTTGCAGCTTGAGAAGCCTTTCTTCTTCTATTCCCCTCATGACAATTGAGTGGTCAGATGCTTTTCTTACCTCAAGCTTTCCATCAAACATATGAATGGAGTGACCTTGCTGGTGGATGTGGACCAAGGACAACAAGTTTATCTTGAGTTGTGGGAGATACAAAACATGACGCAGAAGAATGTCTGGAAGACCAGGTAGTTTAAGCCTAATTGAGCCAAGCCCTGATGACTTGATTTTTGTTTGGTCTGCAAATTATACCGCTCCATCAACATTTTCAGTGAAATCTTCAAGAAAATCTTTTCTATGAGTCATGTGGCAGGTTGCTCCTGAATCACGAAACCAATCATTTTTCCAAGAAGCAAGTGAAGCATTAAACAAATCTTCATTTACTCCAATGTTACATTGTGCCACAACACAGTGAGTCCATTAAAGTGCTTTACCTTTGTCTGTATCATCAGTTTTACCTTTATGTTGGTTTCTTTTCTTCTCAATTTTGTCCCATGGTAGTTTGCATGTAGAGGCATCATGTGATCCAATTCTTTTGCAGCGAATGTAGTGCAAATCTGCTTTTTCTCCTTGAGAATGTCTGCCCCCCCTGCCTCTGAAATATCTTCCTCTTCCTCTTCGACCACCTCTTCTTCTATTAGAATCTTGAGCAAGATTCTTTTCTTTATGAGCAAGGCACACAACCTCTTCAAAAGATTCAAGGGTTGTCTTCTTTCCAAAAGCTTTCTCTCTCTGAGCAAACTTTTTCACAAGAGAGTCAAAGGTGATATCTTTCAGATTTCCATTTGCTTGCAATGATTCAAGATAATTGGAGTAAGTAGGATAAAGTGCCTTGAGAAAAGCGATAAGAGGAATATCCGATTCAACCTTAGTGGATTTGATATCATGCATTATAGACTTTACTTCAGATGCAAGAGCAAGAGGATCATTATTTTTCAGTTCAAGAGTGAAGAGTTTAATCATGAGTTGAACAACTTCAAGTGCAGAATGTGAGTCATAGAGTTCTTTAAGCTTTTCTAAGGCTTCAAAGGCAGTTGAATACGACGAAATATCGCGACTCACCTCTTCATTTACAGATGTTGCAATTAATGCATAAGCTTTGTTGTTCTTGTTTTCCCAAATGACGAGCTCTTTGTCTGAGGTAGGTTGTACAGGTTCATTGTCTCCATCTTCGACACACACTCCTTTCCATAACTCATTGAAAATGAGGGTGTGTTTTATCATCCGGGTCCATTTAGGATAGTTCTCCTTGCCAGTGAGAACTATTCCCACCATGGATATGATTGAATGCATACAGTAACAAAAAAAAAAATCTGCTGCAAAATTTTACTCTTAATGGGAAAGAAAAATATAATGTCAATACACACAACTCTGTAAATATACAAAACTATACAGTGCATTCAACTGAACAGCGCTCTGAATTGGACAGCGTAAATACACAAAACTTTATAGGGCATTCAACTGGACAACACTCCAAAAACGCAGTAACAATGGACACGTCTTCTCACAATCACCAAGGGGCGGTGAGCGTGGATTGTAAGGTGCAGTTGACACCTTGGAAAGTCATGGGTTCACCTGCATGACACTCACAGTGACACTCTAAATAGTCCTCAGTGGCAACAGCCTCCTCCTGCAGGGACTTGCAATTGTTCTAAAGTTCACTTCTATGCTGAAATATAAAGGCTCACTCCCACTTAATAAGTGATCCAAACAAGACAGATTCCGCCGAATCCAGCTTCAAAATGGAGGTAACGAAGCAGAATCGAATCTTCTTTGGTGAAATAATGTTGCAGAAGCTGTCACAACATCTATGATACAGAGCAACTATAAAAGCACCAGTGGATATGAAAAAAATCTCAAAAGTAAGAATATGAAATCACAAAAGAAACATTTTAGAGTTGAATGGTCGACTCTTGCTCCACTTCTGGAAAACTAAGGGACATTACAATCATGCAAAAAACTTGTTCGAACTATTACGAGGGAATGGCAGGGAGCCCAGAGGGCGTAGAAAGGACACCAGACAATTATGCACAACGCTTTGTATGCAGCGTATTATGGAGCAGCGTATGGATACCAACGTTTATGGAGAAACGTATGGAAAACTCTTTTGAATGGAGAGCAGTGGAGCAAAATAGGGAGTTACAAAGGGCATAAAAGCTAAAAGAAGGAGTTGGCTCTGATACCATGTCAGGCCAGGCAGTAACTCCATAAGGAAAAAATGATTCGTGTATCCTATTCCATCAGGTAGGTCTTCATTATATACATGAGGGAGAGACTATTTAGTTCATCTTCCGATGACTCTTCATATTGCTTATTTATCTATTTACATATTTTCACCCAATCATGACGATTAGGTGTCAACAATATTTATTTCTAATTAAGAGATATATTAAACCCTTATCATTTCTTATTAATTATATATTTAAGTTTCTTGTTAATTATATCTTTAAATACCATGTTAATTATATATTAAATCCTTATCTTTATATATTAAATGCTTTTTTATTTATATATTTAATTAATTAATTTTATTTTAAATGAGAAAGTGAGCTAAGTTATTAATTATGATTATGTTTAATATTAATTAATTTATGAGTGTTTGTTAATTATATCTTTAGGTTTCTTGTTAATTGTATATTTAAATTTCTTGTTAATTATATATTTAAATACCTTGTTTATTATGTATTCAAAATTCTTGCTAATTATATATTTAAATACCATGTTAATTATATATTCAAATTAGATAGGGTATTAATTATGATTAGGTTTAATATTAATTAATTTATAAGTGTTTGTTAATTATATCTTTAAGTTTCTTGTTAATTGTATATTTAAATTTCTTGCTAATTATATATTTAAATACCATGTTAATTATATATTTAAATACCATGCTAATTATATATTCAAATTTCTTGCTAAAATTCTTATCATTATATATTAAATGTTTTGTTCATTATACTTTCAAATTTAAAGTTATTGTTGATTATGATTAGGTTTGATATTAATTAATTTATGAGTGTTTGTTAAATATTCATTATATATATATATATATATATATATATTAGCAATTTTCTCTGTGGTTCCTTTTATATAGAGTAAGGAGATTTTAGGGTTTTTTTAGAGATTTTCTTTTTTGAGTTTTGGTTGTGACTTCTTTAATTATTTTTTGGATAATTTTTTTTTGATAACCATTGTTTATAAAGACTTTGTAGAGATAGTTAAGTTCTTCCGCTAAATGTTCAGGGTTAGAGATTCTAGAAGCTCTAGTAGCTAAGGTTTTGATGATGCCCACTTTTTGTTTCGTATGGTGGTGGGAATTTGATTGAAGATATTTGTCAGTGTGATTTTTTGAATACCCTCTTCCTCATAGTTTCCTAGTTATAAGACAACTGATAGCCAACTAGGGGTTAAGTTTGACTCCTTCAACTCTTGAGTCTCAACAAGAGTTACAACTTTCACCATTTTAGAGTCTTCTTCATAGTCTCCATGTGGCTAGCTCCTTTTCCATGGGTAATGAGGCCTACGTCGCATCCTCTCAAATCATGGTGGACAAAACAAGAAGGTCATCTTTTGGGTGGCATAAATTTTGAATATGGACTCTATTTGACATCTTTCTTGCATTGTTGGAAAGGTCTATGAGTGTAGAATAGTGCATGGAGGTATGGCATAAGCAAAAGTTTTTGGACCACAAAAGACTTTGTTTAATGCCTTAAACTACCTCTAGAGGGTTTCAAACTTCAGTTCTCCAAACTACGACTCATTGGTAAAAATGACCCTGTGAGTTACTTCCTCCAATTTTCCCACCCTCAAGACATCAAGATAGATGACAAAGAATATAATGATCTAATCCGAGTCAAAATATTATTGAAAAAACTTCCCAATCCCAAACATAATAAGTTTCCCATTATAATCTATATTCCCACCTAACACCCTTAACTTAAATTTAATTATTAATTCTATTAATTTGTGAGAATATTAAGAATATTCATTGTTATAATCTTAAAAAAAATAAATAAAAACAAAACAGAACAACATCGAAGGGGTTATTTTTAAAAACATTTCATTAAAAAAATATAATGATAACACTCAAACCACTTTAATTAAAAAAGACATTCCCATCATCAACCTTGACTCTTCCCTATCACATTTTAACAACATTCTTTTGCACCATGAAAACAATTATCAATATATTTTTTAACAATAAGAAATCGAAATTTCAATTAAACGTATAAATTCATCTCAACTGATATGGCTGGCAACATTTTCCAAATCTTGTTTGACGTTAACATTGAGGGATATGTCGTGGATTGATATTTATTATTGGATTACTGACTCTGGATTTGAATATGATATCTCTTTGTTTGTTGCCCAGCCACTTGGGGATTTCTGGGAAATGACAATTGATATCCAATTTGTCAATATCAGTGGCAAGTGCCCCTTCTTTAAATTCAAAAGTGATGGATAATTCGACCGTGACTAGCATTCAACGGTGGTCGGTTATAGATGGCGCACTAGCATAGCATTCAACGTTGTTCGGTGCACTTGCCATTAAATTCCCAATTCCCCCCCTTAATCTGAAGGGATATTGGTGAGTCCAAGCATCGTTCTGAATCATTCAAGCTTTTCTCTTCCAAGCGCTTTGGTGAAGATGTCTGCAATTTGCTCATTTGTGGAACAATGACGGAGATGGATTGTTTTGGCCTCAACATGATGTCGAATTAGATGATATTTAGTATTGATATGCTTCGTTCGATAATGGAACTTTGGGTTCTTGGCCAACTTTATTGCAGAGGTATTGTCAATCATGAATGGAGTTGATTGTACTTGTTTTACATGCAAATCTTCAAGAATTTTCCTGAGCCACACAATTTCTTTTGTTGCTTCAGCTGCTGCCACGTATTCTGCTTCTGTTGTGGAATCTGCTGGAACTGATTGTTTGCGTGATCTCCAGGAGACAGCTCCTGATCCAAGACTTATAGCATATCCTGAAGTAGATACCCCAATTTCTTTGTCTCCATCGAAGTCTGAATCAGAGTATCCAATCAAGCTGAAGTCGTCCACCTGTGTATACTTGATTCCAAAGTCTTGAGTTCCCTTCAAGTACCTTAGAACTCTTTTTGCAGCAGACCAATGTCCCTCACAGGCTTTTGCATAAACCTGGAGAGGATTCCAACAGCAAATGAAATGTCTGTTCTCGTAGTAGTTAGGTAGTTGAGACTTCCTACAAGCTGTCTATACTTTGTTGCATCCTCAAATTCTTTTCCTTCAATAGATGTGAGCTTTAAGTTTTGTTCCATTGGAGTAGTAAGAGGATTGCATTCTATCATGCCAAACCTGTTCAACAGATCTCCAATGTATTTCTTTTGAGAAAGAAATATGGACTTCGGATGTTGAGTTACTTCAATGCCAAGATAGTAATGAACATAGCCCAAATCAGTCATTTCAAAACTTTTCCCCAATTCCTTCTTTAGGGATGCATTTTAGCTTTCATTGTTCCCTGTCATCAAAAGATCATCTACATATACCACAAGATATACAACTGTTTTGCCAACTTTCTTGACAAATAAAGCTGCATCATCAAGATCATAATGTTTGAAATTGAGTTTCGGAAAATGCTCAGTTAGTTTTTCATGCAGCTTCTTTGAAGGAAGTTGGTTCAAAATCTGTAGACAAGTTCAATTCACAATCATAAGAAACATCCATATCAACAGGTGAATTAGAGTCATCCACATCACCTCCATTTTGCCGGTTTGAATTTCTAGTTCCTATTTTTCCAACATCATCAGGATGAACACTTTCAAGTGTCTTTGTCAGCCATTTTGGGGGACCTTTCTCAGATGGTCCAGGCTGCTCCGTTGATTGAGTTGGGACTAAATCAAGATTGAGTCTCCCAATTCTATCAATCACATCACTTAAAGCATCATCCATTGTTGGAGTTTCATGCGGGGGAGAGTGTTCTTCAGAAGAAGATTCCACATGTTGATCTAGTATAGGAATCCTCCCTTCAAGATGTGGAATCTGATTATCAAATTCTTGAAATTATTTTGCTTTTGCGAATCTATCCAAGCGATCAAGTTGCCGCTCAACAACATTGTCAGTTTTGGATGATTCAAAAAAAATTACATCTCTAGATACAACAAACTTTTTATTTACTTCATCATAGAGACGGTATGCTTTGGAGGTGTTTGAATACCCCAGAAAGATACACTTACGACTTCTAGCACCATGTTTATTTCTATGTACCTTTGGTATCAAGGCATAACAGGTGGAACCAAAGACCCTTAGATGCTTTACCGAAGGAACATGTCCATACCACATTTCATATGGAGTCTTGTTTCTTATAGCATTAGATGGACATCTATTCTTTATATATGCAACAAATAGAACAACATCAGCCCAAAACATTATCTTTACATTTTTGAAGAAGAGCATGGATCGTACCATATTTAAGATTGTCCTATTCATTCTTTCAGCTACACCATTCTGTTGGGGATTATAAGGCACAGTTGTTTGATGTTTGATCCCATGTTGGCAAAGATAGTTTTCAAATTCATTTGATGTGTATTCTTTTCCATTATCAGTGCGCATAGACCCAATATGAGATTGTGCATCATTTTCAATCCATTTATGAAAATTCTTGAATGTTTGAAAAGCATCAGATTTGTTCTTCAATAAATAAACCCAACACATTCTGGTGTAGTCATCAATAAATGTCATGATATATTTATTTCCATTTGCAGAAGGAACAGGCATTGGACCACATAAATCTGAATGAATGAGTTCAAGTTTTCTATGTGATCTTGAATGTGAATCATGAAAAGACTGTTTGCTATGCTTTCCTAGAATGCAAGCATCACATTGCTTAAGTTTCCTAGGAATTGTAGGCAAACCAGCAACACCATTTTTCTTCAACAAGCGGAGATTGTCATAGTTCAAATGTCCAAATCTGGCATGCCATAATAAACTTGATGGAAGTTTACCTTCTTCATGATAAGAATTGTATGAGAAATTTTGTGCACGAGTAGAGGTTCCTTGCAGCTTGAGAAGCCTTCCTTCTTCTATTCCCCTCATGACAAGTGAGTGGTCAGATGCTTTTCTTACCTCAAGCTTGCCATCAAACATATGAATGGAGTGACCTTGCTGGCAGATGTGGACCAAGGACAGCAAGTTTATCTTGAGTTGTGGGAGATACAGAACATGATGCAGAAGAAATTCTGGAAGACTAGGCAGTTTAAGCCTAATTGTGCCAAGCCCTGATGGCTTGATTTTTGATTGGTCTGCAAAGTATACTGCTCCATCAACATTGTCAGTGAAATCTGCAAGAAAATCTTTCCTATGAGTCATGTGGCAGGTTGCTCCTGAATCAAGCAACCAATCATTTTTCCAAGAAGCAAGTGAAGCATTAAACAAATCTTCATTTACTCCAATGTTACATTGTGCCACAACATAGTGAGTGGATTCAGGTGCTTTACCTTTGTCTGTATCATCAGTTTTACCTTTATGTTGGTTTTTTTCTTCTTAATTTTGTCCCATGGTAGTTTGCATGTAGAGGCATCATGTGATCCATTTCTTTTGCAGCGAATGCAGTGCAAATCTACCTTTTCTCTTTGAGAATGTTTGCCCCCCCTGCCTCTGAAATATCTTCCTCTTCCTCTTCAACCACCTCTTCCTCTTGTAGAATCTTGAGCAGGATGCTTTTCTTTATGAGCAAGGCACATAGCCTCTTCAAAAGATTCAGGGTTGTCTTCTTTCCAAAAGCTTTCTCTCTTTTAGCAAACTTTTTCACAAGAGAGTCAAAGGTGATATCTTTGAGATTTCCATTTGCTTGCAATGATTCAAGATAATTGGAGTAAGTAGGATAAAGTGCCTTGAGAAAAGCGATAACAGGAATATCCATTTCAACCTTAGTGGATTTGATATCATGCATTATAGACTTTACTTCAGATGCAAGAGCAAGAGGATCATTATTTTGCAGTTCAAGAGTGAAGAGTTTAATCATGAGTTGAACAACTTCAAGTGCAAAATGTGATTCATAGAGTTCTTTCAGCTTTTGTAAGGCTTCAAAGGCAGTTGAATATGACGAAATATGGCGACTCACCTCTTTATTTACAGATGCTGTGATTAATGCATAAGTTTTGTTGTTCTTGTTTTCCCAAATGATGAACTCTTTGTCTGAGGTAGGCTGTACAGGTTCATTGTCTCCGTCTCCGACACACACTCCTTTCAACTCATTGAAAATGAGGGTGTGTTTTATCATCCGGGTCCATTCAGGATAGTTCTCCTTTCCAGTGAGAACTATTCCCACCATGTATATGATTGAATGCATACTGTAACAAAAAAAACTTCTGCTACAAAATTTTACTCTTAATGGGAAAGAAAAATATAATGTCAATACACACAACTATGTAAATATACAAAACTATACAATGCATTCAAATGAACAGTGCTCTGAATTGGACAACGTAAATACATAAAACTTTATAGGGCATTCAACTAGACAACGCTCCAAAAACGCAGTAACAATGGACACGTCTTCTCACAATCACCAAGGGGCGGTGAGCGTGGATTGTAAGGTGCAGTTGACACCTTGGAAAGTCATGGGTTCACCCGCATGACACTCACAGTGACACTCTCAATAGTCCTCAGCGGCAAAACTTCTCAGGATCAATGCACCATGCACCAGGAGATATATCAACGCATGGGTTCCTCTCGGTTCAAGTGACAGGTTTAAGGTCAGACAAGCATTCATACAATCCATGAAAATACATAACAAACCACCACCTAAGCTTGTATTCTATCCCACGTTTCCGCAACAACACCACTTGAGAAGCACTACCACATTAAGCATCCAAGTCTCGGTTCTCAGTCAGCTGGCATTTAGAATACAAAGGAACGCACACCATTAATTCGTTGAAATAAAATGACCTTCGCTCCTCGATCGTGCAAAGAATTAAGGCATACCATGATCAATAAACAGGGTTGGAATTAACTCTCAACTCTTTGTGGACAGAACGCCACTAGATAGAAACTGTGGTCAGTGAAAACATACAGCCTCCTGCTGCAGGGACTTGCAATTGTTCCAGAGTTCACTTCTATGCTCAAATCTAAAGGCTCACTCCCACTTAATAAGCGATCCAAACAAGATAGATTCCACTGAATCCAGCTTAAAAATGGAGGTAACGGAGCAGAATCGAATCTTCTTTGGTGAAATAATGTTGCAGAAGTTGTCACAATGTCTATGATATAGACCAACTATGAAAGCACCAGCGGATATGAAAACAAATATCAAAAGTAAGAATATGAAATCACAAAAGAAACATTTCAGAGTTGAATGGGTGACTCCTGCTCCACTTCTGGAAAACTGAGGAACGTTACAATCATGCGAAAAAATCGTTCGAACTGTTACGAGGGAATGGCAGGGAGCCTAGAGGGTGCAGAAAGGACACCAGACAATTATGGACAACGCTTTGTATGCAGCGTATTATGGAGCAGCGTATGGACACCAACGTTTATGGAGTAGCGTATGGAAAACTCTTTTGAATGGAGAGCAGTGGAGCAGAATAGGGAGTTACAAAGGGCATAAAAGCTAAAAAAAGGAGCTGGCTCTGATACCATGTCAGGCCAAGCAGTAACTCCACAAGGCAAAAATGATTCATGTATCTTATTCATTCAGTTAGGTCTTCATTATATACATGAGGGAGAGACTATTCAGTTCATCTCCCGATGACTGTTCATATTACTTATTTATCTATTTTCATATTTTCACCCAATCATGAGGATTAGGTGTCAACAATATCTATTTCTAATTAAGAGATATATTAAGCCCTTATCATTCCTTATTAATTATAAATTTAAGTTTCTTGTTAATTATATATTTAAATACCATGTTAATTATATATTAAATCCTTATCTTTATATATTAAAAGCTTTGTTAATTATATATTTAATTAATTAATTTTATTTAAATGAGAAAGTCAGCTAAGGTATTAACTATGATTAGGTTTAATATTAATTAATTTATGAGTGTTTGTTAATTATATCTTTAAGTTTCTTGTTAATTGTATATTTAAATTTCTTGTCAATTATATATTTAAATACCTTGTTTATTATGTATTCAAATTTCTTGCTAATTATATATTTAAATACCATGTTAATTATATATTCAAATTAGATAGGGTATTAATTATGATTAAGTTTAATATTAATTAATTTATAAGTGTTTGTTAATTATATCTTTAAGTTTCTTCTTAATTGTATATTTAAATTTCTTGTTAATTATATAGTTAAATACCTTGTTTATTATATATTCAAATTTCTTGCTAATTATATATTTAAATACCATGTTAATTATATATTTAAATACCATGCTAATTATATATTCAAATTTCTTGCTAAAATATTTATCGTTATATATTAAATGTTTTATTCATTATACTTTCAAATTTAAATTTAATGTTGATTATGATTAGGTTTGATATTAATTAATTTATGAGTGTTTGTTAATTATTCATTATGTTATATATATATATATATATATATATATATATATATATATATATATATATATATATATATATATATATATATATATATATATATATATATATGCACTATTTTTTTATTTTGTTTAATAAGGGTTTCTAGGTATTACTTAATCATAGCCCATCATCTATGTTCATGTTGTTGGACGATTTCTAAATTTCAATGGCCTCTTTCACCCTTATTTCTAAATAATGGTCTTCTTTGTGAATTAATTTTGCCTGTTCCATGCAAATATAGTGTGAGGAAGGACATGCATGCTCTGCGAGGGCTGACTTGTCCGACTTATTTTTTGCAATATCATTAATGTGTTCTTTTAACCTTATTCCCATCAATCTACCTGTTTCACCTATGTACACCTTTCCACATGAACAGGGAATAGAGTATACTCCTTTGTGATTTTTTGGTTCTATTAAGTCTTTGGCCGAATCAAGCATGTTTTTGATGGTGTTTGGGGGAGTGAAGGCAGCTCTGATGTTATGTTTGGAGAGATTTCTAGCAATTTTCTCTATGGTTCCTTTTATATAGGGTAAGGAGATTTTAGGGTTTTCTAGAGATTTTCTTTTTTGAGTTTTAGTTGTGGCTTCTTTAATTATTTTTTGGATAATGTTTTTTTGATAACCATTGTTTATAAAGACTTTGTAGAGATAGTTAAGTTCTTTGGCTAAATGTTTGGGCTCAGAGATTCTAGAAGCTCTAGTAGTTAGGGTTTTGATGATGCCCACTTTTTGTTTCGGATGGTGGTGGGAATTTGAATGAAGATATTTGTCAGTGTGATTTTTTGAAGACCTCGTGGCTTAGTTTACCTTTTTCTTTAGTGAGGAGGACATCTAGGAAAGGGAGTTGGTTGTCCTTTTCAATTTCTATTGTGAATTTTGTGTGTTCAGAGAGGCTGTTTATGTGTGATAAAAATTCATTAAGTTTATCTAAGACATGGCTCCATTTAGTGAATATGTCATCTACATATCTTTTCCATTCTTCAGGGGTAAATGGGAAAGACTTGAGAGCCATTTGTTCAAAGTGTTCCATGTATAAGTTGGCAATTATAGGTGATAAAGGAGAACCCATGGCACCACCATGAGTTTGCTCATAGATTTTTCCCTTGAAACTGAAGTATGAAGACTTATGGAACATCCTTATGAGGTCCACAGTTTCAAGGTCCGTAATTTTCTTTAATACCTCTATGGATTCATCTACCAGAATCATAGTGTAGAGAGATACGATGTCAAAGCTAACGAGGAGGTCATTATCATTAATTTCTAGGTTTTTAATCCATTCTATGAAAGAAGAGGAATCTTTGATATAAGAGGAATTCCAGTTTTGTGGATTTTTGGCACACCGTATATTCTAGGGATGATGGTGCTCTTAAAAGTTAACCTTTTCTTAGTAATTGAATCAAGAGAAGAATTTTTTATTTTGTTAATTACTTGGTGAAGGATTTTGTTGCTAGGGTCCTTGTTAAGTAATCTACAGCAGCCACTCTTGTTGAGATGTTCTTCCATCTTATTATCATAGTTTTCTCTATCCATAAAAATTGTAGCATTTCCCTTGTCTGCTTTTAAAATTATAATGTTTTTGTTTTTCCTGATGTTATTCAAAGCTGTAGATTCATCGTTGGAAATGTTACTTGGAGGAGGTCTCGCATTTCTGAGAATTCTTGCACCGTCTTGTCTTATTTCTTCTACAACATTTTGCTTTGTGTTTTTGATAGCAACTTCAATGTTGCTTATGACATCATTTAAGGGAATTTTAGCAGGAGATAAAGCAAAATTTAGACCTTTTTCCAGCAACGATTTCAAGTGATCATCTAATGCCATTTGAGAAAGGTTGATTACGGTCGAGTTTTTGATTAAGCTTTTCATACTGCTTACTTTATCCATCGAAGGAGGATGGGTGTTCCTACTATTTTCAATGGAGGTAGCATGGGTTACGTATTTAAAGGACTCTACTTTTCTGGCTTTTTTTGCAACAAAAGGCACTGAGATATATCGAATTGCGAGTTGGAATACTCTAAAGGGGAGTTGGTGTTGGTAGCAGTGTGGGTTACGTTGTTGGGAGTGCGGGTTTCTTGATCACTCAGGAGCTGTGGTGTTTTGGAACGACTGCTAGTGTTTTTCAATAAGAGAAGGCTATTGTCAGTTTGCGTGTAGGAGAGATCACGGGTTTTCTTGCCAGGGCATTGAGAGGTGGTGTTGGAATGCTTTGAAGGGGAGTCGGTGTTGGTGGCAGTAAGGCTTACAACCATGCTGGATGAAGGTGAGTTGATGTTGCTGGTTATCTTCTCCGAGGAGAGATTACTGTTAGAAAATTATATATTATGGAGCAATGGAACACATAAATATTGTAGAAATATAAACATACAAAACACATAAAACAAGAGAGACACAGATATACATGGTTCACCCAGTTTGGGCTACGTCCACGGAGAAACAACCAGTAAACACATACCCTGTTGTGCTCCTCCTGTTATCTCTATCACCTGCCATATCTGCATCAACATATCCTTGTAGAACAATGTTTGAACCACCAAAGCATAATGCTTGATTTGTGGTACCTCTCAAATACCTGAGAATCCACTTCACTACCATCCAATGTTCTTTTCCTGGATTGTTCATGTACCTGCTTACAACTCCCACTACATGTGCAATATTAGGCCTTGTGCAAACCATTGCATACATTAAGCTTCCAACTGCTGAAGCACATGGAACTTTAGATATATGAGCCATTTCTTCCTGAGTCTTGGAACATGCCTCCTTACTTAATTTGAAATGGCTACCCAAAGGTATACTAACTGGTTTTGCATTCTGCATATTAAACCTTTTCAACACCTTTTTTATGTACTCACTTTGAGACAATGTTAATTTGCGATTCTTCCTGTCTCTAGTTATTCTTATACCAAGGATTTGTTTTGCAGCACGCAAATCCTTCATTGCAAATGAGTTTGCCAATTTCCTTTTGAGCACATTTATTTCCTGCATGTTAGAACCTGCAACAAGCATGTCATCTACATACAATGACAATATAATATAGTTGCTGTCATTTTTCCTTTTGAGATAAACACAATGATCAGAGTGACATCTAGTATAACCTTGTTCAGACATAGACCTGTCAAATTTTAGATACTACTGCCTTGGAGCCTGTTTTAAGCCATACAAGCTCTTCTTCAACCTGCACACTAGTTTTTCCTTCCCTTTTACCTCATATCCTTGTGGTTGCTGCATATATATCTCTTCCTCCAAATCCTCATGGAGAAAGGCTGTATTTACATCTAACTGCTCAAGATGCAAATCGTCAGCTGCTACTAGACTAAAAATAGTTCTGATTGAAGTCATTTTAACAACATGGGAAAATATTTCATCAAAATCAATGCCTTTCTTCTGTGCAAACCCCTTCACCACAAGTCTAGCTTTGTACCTCTATTTTCCTCCATCTTCTTCCTTCAGCCTGTAAATCCATTTATTCTGCAATGTTGTTTTACCTGCAGGAAACCTGACTAAGTCCCAAGTCTGGTTATGTGCAAAGGATTCCATCTCTTCTATCATGGCTTGCTCCCACTTCTTCCTGGTTTCTACCTGCACTACTTCTTCATAACATTCTGGTTCACCAGAATCAGTCAACAATACATAATATAATGAAGGAGAGTATCGTTCAGGGGGTCTACTTATCCTAGTAGATCTTCTAACACCACTTTCAAGTGTTTGAAGTGCTTGTTGTTGTTGTGGTTGTTGTTCTGGCTATTGATTGTTATGATTTTCAGGCACCATCACTTTTCCTGTGATATCGTCAAGCACTGTGTATTCTCTATTTTCTTTTTCTTGTTTCTTTTCCTGCAACTGATTCTTATACAAGACATTTTCATTGAATATTACATCTTTGCTCATAATGATTTTGTGATTTTCATAATCATATAAGAGATAACCAAAATCAATAACACCATATCCAATAAAGGTACATTTCTTTGATTTTTCCTCAAGATTTGTTCTATTTTCTTTATTAATGTGTACAAAGGCTTCACAACCAAAAATCTTTAAAAATGAGTAGTTTACCTTTTTACATGTCCATGCCTCCTCTGGAATACCACCATCCATGGAACTTGAAGGCCCTTTATTTATTATATAAACAGTAGTATCTACACCATCTGCCCAAAATTGTAAAGGCAATCCTGCATGCAATCTCTTGCACCTTGAATGCTCCATGATTGTCCTATTCATCCTTTCTAACACACCATTTTCTTGTGGTGTTCCTGGAACTGTCTTCTCTCTTTGAATTCCATTCTCTGAATAGTACCTATCAAACTCTTTGCTGCAATATTCACCTCCATTATCTGATTTGAGACACTTCAACCTTTCCCCTGTCTCATTTTCAACCAAAGATTTCCATTTCTTGAAAGTATCAAATACATTAGATTTATTTCAAATAAAATAAATCCAGGTTTTTCTGGTTGCATCATAAATAAAAGTAACATAATAACGAGAGCCACCAAGAGATGATACCTGAGCAGGTCCCCATACATCAGTATGCACAAGCTCTAATTTTTCACTCTTCTTTTCTTTCCCAACTCTAAGGAATCTGACTCTCTTCTGTTTTCCATAAACACAATTCTCACATAATTTTAAATCAACATGCTTCAAACCTGGTAACAAATTTCTTGAGTGAAGAATCTGCATCCCCTTCTCACTCATGTTCCTAAGCCTATGATGCCACAATGCCATATATTCTCCTGTAGAGGTTAAAGCATTAACAGAATTAGAAATACCATTGCATAAATACAATCTACCAACCTTTTCTCCTTTCGCTATTACCAGGGATCCTTTAGTGACCTTCCAGGTTTTATCTGTGAAAGTAGTTATGCAACCTTCACCTCCCAACTACCCTGTTGAAATCAGATTTTTCTTCAGATCTGGTACATGCCTTACCTTCTTCAATAGCCACTGATTTCCATTTTTATGTTTTATGAAAACTGTACCCATTCCAACGATTTTACAATGTTTATCATCACCCAATCGAACTTGTCCAAAATCTCCTTGAACATAATCATGAAAATGTTTCTTATCAGGTGTGGCATGGAATGAGGCCCCTGAATCTATCACCTAGACATCAATAATATTTTCTAATGAAAGAATCAAAGCATCTTGCAACACATCACCTGTTACATTCACTTCATGATTATTTTATTGCTGCGCATCTCCTTCTTTTCCCTTTTGAGACTTGCAGCCATTCTTCAGGTGTCCTTTCTTCCTGCATTTCCAGCACACTACCCCGAACTGGACTTGGATCTACCCTTTCTTGACTTACTGCGATATCCTGGGCTCTTTCCTCTTTCCATTTTTCTTCCCCTAGTCTCTGTAGTCAAAGCATTACCTGATGTCTCACCGGAGCTTTCTGTCACATTTCCTTGCTAAGGATTGCACTGACAACATCATCAAACTTTAAAGTACTAGATCCAGAGACAGAGTTACTAACGGCCATAACTAAACCATTCCAACTTTCTGGAAATGAGCATAGAAATAACAGAGCCCTATCTTCATCATCAAAATTTACCCCTATAGAACTTAACTGACTTGTAACTATATTAAAATCATTTAAATGATCAGTGATTGATCCACCCTCTGACATCTTCATAGTAAATAAACGCTTCATAAGAAATACCTTATTTGACGCTGAGGGTTTTTCATATAGTTTGGCTAATGCCAACATTAAACCCTGTGTTGTTATTTCCTTTGAAATATTAAATGCTACCGACGCCGCTAAGCACAGCGGTATTGTTCCAAGTGCCTTTCTGTACAGAATATCCCATTCTGTGTCTGTCATACTCGTCGACTTCTTTGTCTTTCTGCTCAATGGTAGGTACAGATCTCTCTGATACAGATAATCTTCCATCTGCATCTTCCATAGCTGGTAGTTTTGGCCATTGAATTTTTCGACCCTAAACCTACCATCTTCCGCCATTGCTCCCACTCGAACCAGGAACCCTTCTCTCCTGCAAGTTTATCAGCCAAATAGACCTTCAGCTCTAATACGAGTTGTTAGAAAATTATATATTACAGAGCAATGGAACACATAATTATTGCATAAATATAAACACATAAAACAAGAGAGACACAGATATATGTGGTTCACCCAGTTTGGGCTATGTCCACAGAGAAACAACTAGTCCTTCCTTTTATATTATCCAGCAAACTGAAGAGATACAACCTATAGCAAATCCACTGTAACACCTTCTTTGCTCTCAATCTCCTCTCTCTTCCTCACTTAGAATACAGATGTGCATAAACGCAATACAATTTCCTCATATATAGTGAGGGGTTGCCTTCTAGGGCAAAGAACCCCTAAATTAAACATAACTTCTACCATTAGATCATCCGCCTAATGAATGGCCTAGATTGATTAGAAATTACTCGACTTTTACAAGGCAATTTTACATCTCTTTTTAGCTTCAGGGGTGCTGCCCTCGAACCCTCGCCGAGGGATCGTTGGCCCCTGGATCCCCCAGCTAGGGGGGATTAGCCCCCATGGACCCCCGCGGCGGGGGGACAAGTCCCCCCCACATGAAGGGGTGTACAGTCTTCCTAGGGTATACATCCAGCTGAGACATTTGAATACAAAAGATAATCAGGCTCCACACCCAACAATTACTAGATTGCAAGTTGGAGAGATGCGTGTTGGAGAGAGTGCTTGTTTCATTGCTAGATTGATCGGCTAGGAGCTGCGATGTTAGGCAACAAGTATCGGTGGTTAGGTGTATTTTGGGGGGCGAATGGTGCTACTGGGAGGGGCTATGTGTAGCCAGTTCTAAAGTTTGGTGGACTAACGAGGAGTTGAAAGGTGTGTTGGAAATCAAATGTGCAGGGATAGTGGCAGGATTTATGTTTCTAACTTCTTCATTCTTATTAATGTTTATATTTCTTATAGTATTTAGCTTTTTGGTTTTCTTCATGGATACATAATCCATGAATTGTTTCAGATTTGGCGAAGGTGAGGGTGTATAAATTCTGCCAAAGATCAAGCAAAGAGTTGATGATAGTTGGACATGCAAACCCATAAGTTTTTCAGATGTTTTTATTTATTGAAACTTGGAAAATTTTATTCCATTTCTGATGAGGGTTTTACTAAGTTTATTGAAGATAGAAATGTTCCAACCACGTTTAAGGGGATGGCTGCATTTAGCGAAATTTGGAGTGAGGTTTTCATCTCTACACTGTTTCAAAAAAATGAGATTAGATAGGTATTTAGATCTTGAAATTCTCATCTTTTCAAATATTTTTTATAATGCATTTAGGCAACTCCTTTAAATATAAAGTTGTGAGTATATTAATGACAATTATCAAGTAAGATTATGGAGATTCCATATAAAAATGAGAAAAGTGAACAAATGGAGAAAAAAAATGTTGAGGGTTTAGGAGTGAAATTTTGGGAAATTTTTTTTAGACAAGTGGCAGAGAGTACATGAGAAGGATCACGTTAATTTATTTAATATGATAGAGTTAGATTTCACATTGTGTAGTTAACATTATTTATTTTACATTAACTTTTCATTATCTAATTTTTATGTGATTATTATTTTTTTTATTAGAGAAATTTGTATCTCAGTCAGTTTCGCACTAGTCTAATACTAAGTTGATTCTTATCATTATCACTATAATCCCTAAGTAACTACTTATACTCTTTCCACAAACAAAAGTAAGTCAAAAGAATTTGAACCCCAAGTCTTATACTTAGACAAATTTCAGACTTCGTGTCTTGCCCACGAGTTACCCACCTCGTGCACGCCTTGCACGGTGGTCATTCTTACAATCCACACTTAGCCAAGATTTTTCCAACCGTTGGGCAACACCTCCGTGCAGCCTCACACGATCCGTTCAACCGCGAGTGGGTGCCTTCGTTTCACCCTCCACCCGAGTTCGTTTCACCACGGGCGGGCGCCTTCGTGCAGCTCTCCACCCGAGTTCACCATCAGGCGGGCGTCTTCGTGCACCCTCCACCCGAGTTCACCAACCAAAAAGAGGGCGCCTTCATGTAGCCCTCCACCCGAGTCAACAACCGGCAGGTAGGAACCTTCGTGCAGCCCTCCACCTGCACATTCAACTGAGGGGCGAGTGCCTTGTGCAACCCTTCACCCATGCCTTCGACCGACGAGCGTGCATGCCTTTGTGTGGCCCTTCACCTGTATCATCAACCGTGTTCACCTGGCGAGCGTGCCTTCGTGCGGCCTACCTATCCGAACCCACTCACAACTCGTGCAGCCCGTGCGAGTCTGCCCGATGGGCGGGCGCATAAACCTGCTGTTCGACTGCGCCTCTATGCCTGCTCCTCCACCTGCACTTCGCACCTTGAGCTCGTCCCAAATGACTCGTCCGAATGCTTTGTTTGTTTTATCAATTCCTCCAACTCATCCAGCCATCCACCTATATCTATGGGCGGTGGCAAGGTCAGCTCACCCAGTCGACCTTTGTTCAGCTCGCCCAACCGACTCGCCTCCACTTGCATAACTCGACCAAAGGTTGGGTCAGCCTGCCCATCACATGGGACCGCCCCACTAAACTCTCCCACATCTCAAGTCCTATGTGTCAGCTCATGGGTGACTTGCCCAGCTCATCCCCACGGTATAAACTCACCCAACCAACCTTCTCCACGCGCATTTCTCATCATACGCTTGCTCGTTTGGCTACAGCTTGCCTATCCTCACACGAGATGTGTGTCCTACCCATCGCACGGACAGCAGGTCCTTACATTCTCCTCCACCTGAAGTCATTGTCATCCTCGACAATATACCATCTTGGTAACCATCGCCAAGATTTTCATATCCGAACAATCTTATCCACGATATCAACCAGTCCATATATCACAAACATCCCTGCAACATATGTAAAATGAACGTGTCCACCATGTGTCATCCTCTCCTGTACGCTGCCATCAAGATACTCCAACATAATGTCAACATCTGTCATGTGTTGTCTCATCATGCCGACCCAATGCTAACACACCTCTACACACTGGTACCCCTCATGACTCGAACTAGTTGGGTAGCTAATCCAACCATATGCCTAAACCACAAGAATGCACATCCTTATGTCACCATCAGTCTTTCTCTGACTTCTACTACATCTCAGACTCATCAAGAATCTTCTTTCAATCCCATGCTTAGGTCCATGGAATCTCCATCCCATCTACAACATGTCTAGTCAGTCCATGGTCTTGTTGTACAAGGATTGTACAACCTCTCCATCAGCTCATACAAAACATCTCCATGTCACTTCAACATCTGCACAACATCCTTGCCTCGACACTCCATAGAATTTCGATGAGTGACACCTCTATCCATCCTCCTGCAATATGTCCCTGCATAAACCCATGCTCCATGTCTCCAACCTGATGTCCATGATGCCCAACCAAGTAGACTCATCCCAACATCTCGTCATCCGTACCCAAGTTTGCCAATTTGTCATAAAGAAGCCTCCTCCAAGGCCCCTTGTCAAGGTGGTGTAGCCCCTTCCAATCAAGGTCCCTACACCAACCCATCTCCAAGGCTGTCTATTGAGAAAGGAGTGCCAGGAAGTTTCCTCCCTGACTCTCATCCACCCAAGTATCAGATTGGTGTTGTGTCCTCAAGTATCTGTGCACAGCCTGAACCTCTTCACATGTACATCCAAGCTCACTAAGCTTGCCTTTCGTCAACTAAAAGTCATATATGCCCATAGCATACCTGCAAAAATCCACTACACCGACCGGATCTCTACCCACATAATCCTGTCCAACCACTGCTTCTGAAGTAGTACTTGGACTCCCTTCATTTGCAACTCCATCGTGAAGATCATCAGTAGAAGATGTCTCTGTCAAGTGCTTCAAGATTCCTGAGATTGACGTCTCACTTCCTTCCTTCTTCCTCGCTCTTGCAACGAAGTCAATTAACTTCCCTTCCTTCATTGTTTGAGTCATACTCCCAAGTCCTCTTTGCTCCACATCCTCATGCTTCACATTCAGATCTTTGGGATATAAAGTCATAGAATTCATCCTCGGTCTATACCCCAAGCAACTCCTTCTATTCATTGGAACCAATATGGTTCTTCCTTCAAAGGTGATCAAGAGAATGTCCCAGTCGACCATTGGTATGGCTTCTACAAGCTTCATGAGATCTTGCCCCAACACCATAGAATGATCATCCATGTCCACGATCCTCAAGTCCAACTTTCCAAACCATGAGCCCACTCTCACCTAAGTGTTCTCCATCACACCAGTAACCGCCTTCATGGCAGAGTTGGCTTCTTTGAAAGCACTCCACTCTTTCTCCATGTTATCTTTCTTCCCAAAAGACTTTACTACCTTCTTACTTAAGAAGCTATGAGTAGCTCCCGTATCCACCAAAGTTGCAAATCTCTTGCCCTTCATGGTCACCTACACAAAACTTAGCTTCAAGGCATCACCACCTTCTATCGACTTTATCTTGTGTTGCACATTAGCAACCTTCTTCAAAAACTCAGCCTCAGAAGTGTCCATTGGTTTGTGTTCCAATTCCACATTCCTCCTAAGGTACTTCACTCCCTTGCTTGGCTCTTCTAAGCAATTCAATCCTGGCTCAGCTTGACTTCCTTCAAGCTTGTCCTCCATGACATTCTTATTAAGTGAACCAACCAAGTTCCCATTGACTACTTTCATAGAACTAAGCTTCCAAACATCCTCTGGATTGTTACGGTAGTAAGTCCCCAGCCTGTCAATGTAGTCGAGCTCATCCTGCTCAATTACAACAACCTTCTTACCAAGAAGTTTCTTCTTTATCTCCTCCTCAAGCTGCTTGATTTTGGTCTCCACCATGGCACTTTTCTTCCTTAACCAGGCTCTTTCATCCAAGAGCTCTTGAATATCAAGACCATTCTGTTGAATTTCCTCATCAAGTCCCCTGAGTTCACCATCCATCGTACTTCCGTATTGGTTCTTGTGTTCTTCAAGTTCTTTCCTCAGCTTCGAACAACTTTCCCAAATCTTCATATTCTCAGCTTTCATCGAAACCTAGTCAGAACTCCATCTATTCACTTGTTCCAACACTTCGTACCAGAGATCTTCACTTGCAATATGGCTAGGTTCACCTACCATAGGTTCATCTACCATATTTACCATTCAACATTCTCCACTTTCCACCAGCTTCACCAAGTTCCCTACAAAACTGAACCAGTTCTTGTCTCACTTGTATGTGAAACCAACTTCCTTCACCTGCAAGTACTTGTTTCCACTGTCACTTTGTCACGAGCAACCCTGCTTTGATACCATCTGTCATGCCCCTAATTATTTTTTCATTAATTACCAAGGGTGCGGCATTGCCTAAGTAGCTAACATGTTACATTGTTAAGTTACTTTGCGAACTATGCCTAACATTCATCATCTTTCATTAGCAATATTAATGTGTGGAATCCATTAACATTATAAACATTCAACAGTAGAGAGGACACGATCATATGCAATAATAATCTTTTATTATGAAGTTTTAGAAATACAAATGACCGCGAGAAAATGCTCCACCGGCGTTTTTACCTGTGTCGGGCACTCACCTCGTGCACGCCTTGCACGGTGGTCGCTCCCACACTTCACCGTTCAACCCACAAACTCTTGCCCAAGTCAGGCGGGCATGCCCTTGTGCGGCCCTCTACCCGAACTCCTCAACTGAGCTTGTGTTACCGTCAGGAGAGCACCTTCATGTAGCCCTCCACTCAAGTTCACCGTCGGGCAGGCGCCTTCATGCACCCTCCACCCGAGTCACCAACTGACGAGTGGGTGCCTTCGTGCAGCCCTCCACCCACACTTCCAACCGATAGGTAGGCACATTTGTACAACCCTCCATCTGTGCTACTCATTCACCAAGTCCGCGTGTCAACTTGTGTCTACCTACCAGGCCAGCAGGCACATTCAACACACAATTCTGTGCCTACCCACCATAGCTACCTCACACTCTTTCACACTTCTTGTAATGAGTGGTGATCGAATGTGTTGATCCTCCAAGTCTCACCTGCCTACATTTATGGTGAGTGGCGGGGGTCGTGCCACCTGGCCGACCCTCCGTTCTATTGTCCAGCCAACTCACGTTCGTTGCAAACTTGCTCCAAGTGTTGGTCAGCCTGCCCATCACATGCGACCGCCCCACCATAACTCATCTGTTTCACCAACTTGTGCGGTCGGCCCACATATAAACATGCGACCAACTTCGTCCACATAACATGTCTCAGCTATTTGGTCACCTTTCTGCCTCGCATGCTACTTTGGTCGATCAATGGGTGTGGCCGGGCGACTAGCCAGCCGTAGGGCATTACATTCTCCCCCACTCGAAAGCATTTCCATCCCCAGGAATCCAACTCTCCTCCGTAGGTTCCTATCATATTTCGCAATCTTCCACTTCCATCTCCAAAGTGAGTCCTCCATTTCCCAGCTTTTCTCCTCTGATGCATTCTTCCATCTGACAAGAAATTCTCGTCCCATGTGGCAACGAATCCCCGTAGATCGAACACTCAGAATCTTGTCCATCTGTAGATTTTATTGGGTGAATCTAGCCACAATGTGACTGAGGCTTGCATAGAAAGGATATTGGAAAGAATGGAGGAATTGGAGTCTTACTGGACTGTGAAGATGGCCGTGGCCATGAAAGATCTAGAGGCTAATGCAAAGATGAGGGAAGAACTCGATGAACTCCAGACTCAGCATGAGTACACTGATCTCAAGTGTACACAACTTGAAGATGAAGTCAAAGAGATTGGAGAAGCGAGGGATCAAGGTTTGGCAGAAATATTGAACTTTCAAAAACCTCTTGATGAAGAAAATGATGAGATCGTGGTGTTGAAGAAGGCCGTGAGACATAACTCAGGTGGAGGAGTGTCTCATGTGAAGATCAAAGAACCGGAATCTTATGATGGTACAAGAAGTGCGAAGAATCTTGGTAACTTTCTTTGGGATATGGAGCAATACTTGGAACGCTTGGGTCTATCTGATGATGAGACAAAGATGAAAGTGTCTACTTAATTCTTAACGAAGGATGCTAAGATGTGGTGGCGAAGGAGAATGGATCAGATTGCTAGTGGCAGTACTGGTGACATTACTTTGTAGGATGACATGAAGAAAGCTTTGCAGACCCATTTCAGTCCTCAGGATGAAACTTGGGAAGCAAGGATGAAGATTAAGTTTATTAAGCAGACAGGGAACCTACAAACATATCAGCGGGAGTTTGCAAGTGCGGTTCTGGAACTTCCTGACATGGCGGAGAGGGACAAGGTGTTCAAATTCATTCTTGGATTGAAACCTTGGGCACGCAATGAAGTGAAGAGGCAGAAGATTAAGACACTTGAGGAAGCTTTTGCTGTTGTGGATCGATTGGTGGAGCATTATGACGAAACTTCTGATGAGAGAAAGAAGAAGTTCGATAAGCCGAAAGAGAAGAGGAAGGATGATGCTTCAAAATCGGATGAGAAACTGAAGATGAAGAAAGCCTTGAAGTGTTGGATATGTGCTGAACCACATACAGTGAAGAATTGTCCTTCAAGACCGAAAGTGGTCGCTATTGCACAATCTAATATGAAGAAAGAAGAAGCTTCTGTGGGGATGATGCATATTCTTGGAGTTGTTGCTACTACAGAAGTGGTCTCTCGGAGAGATCTTGAAAGGAACAGCTTGGAGTATGTTCGGATGAGGATTAGAGGTATGGAGGTACTCACTATGGTGGATAGTAGAGCTACTCATAACTTCATGAGTGAGGATGTTGTGAGAAGAATTGGGCTGAAATTTGTGCCAGTGAAGGCACAAATGAAGAAAATGAATTATCCTCCTGATTTTGTACTTGGTGTAGCTGAAAAGGTGGACACAACACAAGGTGAGTGGACCGGGAAAGTCGACTTCACTATAGTGTGGAATGATGACTATGAGGTTGTGCTGGGGATGGAATTCTTGAAACAATATGATGATATGATTGTTCCACATTTGAAGAAGCTATACATTTACGATGGAAGGGAAGATGTACCCATTGGTGTTCCAACCATTGGTGTGACAAGGCCTGATTGTAAACTGGCAGTGATGCAGATGGGGGATGAGAAGCACTTGGATGATGTGTGTAAGCAGTTGTCTATTGCTAAGGAAAAGCTTACCGAGCAGTCACTAGTTATCAGGACACTATCTGATAATATCTTGGATTTGTCAAGAAGGCTAGAAGAGGTTGAGGATGATAATGACGAGGATGTTTATATGAGACCGAATGTCCGTGAGGAGGAGCGGGTGACATATTTGTAGAGGATGGAGATAGAGGATCTTGACAGATGGATTGAGCTTATTAGTGAGGGTGAGCCTTCAAGCTCTACTCCCTCTACATCTTCTTAGATGACATAGAAGATGGGGCTCATTGTTAGGCTACTCATAGCAATGAGACCTTAAACCATGTTGAGCAAGTATGACAGATGGTGCAGGAATGGTTTGGCATTAGCATCATGACATGTTGCAGATGGGATGGAGTTTCCATGGACCTAAGCATGGGAGAGATTCTTGGTGAGTCCAGGATGTGGCAGAGTCTGAGAAAGAGTAGTGTAGACATAAGGATGGGCATTCTTGTGATTTGAGCGTGACAGTTGGACTGATCACCCGACTAGTTTGAGTCATGGGGGCTAGCAGTGTACCAGAGAGATGTTGGCATTATGTTGGAGTATCTGATGATAGTTCACATGATGGGACGACACATGGTGGAGACAGTTGTTTTACATATGTTGCAGGGATGCTTGCAATGTATGGACTAGTCAGAGAAAGACTGATGGTGACATAAGGATGTGCATTCTTGTGGTTTGGGTGTATGGTTGGATTAGCTACGCAACTAGTTCGAGTCACGAGGGGTACCAGTGTGTAGAGGTGTGTTAGCATTGGGTCGGCATGATGAGACAACACATGACAGATGTTGGCATTATGTTGGAGTATCTTGATGGCAGCCTACGAGGGAGGATGACACATGGTGGAGACGTTCGTTTTACATATGTTGCAGGGATGTTTGTGATATATGGATTGGTTGATATCATGGATAAGACTGTTCGGATATGAAAATATTGGCAATGGTTACCAAGATGGTATATTGTCGAGGACGACAATGACTTCAGGTGGAGGAGGATGTAAGGACCTGCGGTCCGTGTGACGGGCAGGACGAACATCCCGTGCGAAGATAGGCGAGCTGCGGCCAAACGAGTAAGTGTACAATGAGAAATGCGCATGGAGAAGGTTGGCTGGGTGAGTTTATACCATGGGGACAAGTTGGGCGAGTCACCCATGAGCCAACACAGAGGACTTGCGATGTGGGCGAGTTTAGGTGGTCGGTCCCGTGTGATGGGTAGGCCGACCCAAGCTTTGGACGAGTTATGCGAGTTGAGGTGAGTCGGCTGGGCGAGCTGAACGAAGGTTCGCTGGGCGAGATGACCTTTCCACCACCCATATATATAGGCGGATGGGTGGACGAGTTGGAGGCATTGATCAAATGAGAAAAGCATTCGGACGAGTCATTTGGGGCGAGCTTGAGGTGCGAAGTGCAGGTGGAGGAGCAGGCGTAGAGGTGCGATCGAACCGAAGGTTAATGCACCCGCCCACTAGGCAGACTTGCACGCGCTGCACGAGTTGTGAACAGGTTCGAGTATGCAGGCCGGATGAAGGCGTGCTCCCCGGGTGAACATGGTTGGTGATACGGGCGAAGGGCCGCATGAAGGCATTCCCGCCCATCGGTCGAAGGCACGGGTGAAGGGTTGCACGAGGTGCCCACCCATCATTTGAATGTGCGGGTGGAGAGCTGCACAAGGGCACCCACCCGCCGGTTGGTGACTCAGGTGGAGGGCTACACGAAGGCGCCCGCCTGTCGGTTAGTGAACTCGGGTGGAGGGTGCACGAAGGTGCCCGCCCAATGGTCAACTCGTGTGGAGGGTTGCACGAAGGCACCTACCCACGGTGAAACAAACTCGGGTGGAGGGTGAAATGAAGGTGCCGGCCCGTGGTTGAACAGATCGTGTGAGGCTGCACAAAGGTGTTGCCCAACGGTTGGAAGAGAGGAAATTTGGCTATGTGTGGATTGTAAGAGTGATCACCGTGCAAGGTGTACACGAGGTGGGTAGCTCGTGGGTAAGACACGAAGTCTGAAATTTGTCTAAGTATAAAACTTGGGGTTGCCAAGGTATACTTGTATTTTTATGAAAGATTGAAAATATATTGAAATCGGGCAGACTCTTATTCAAGGAGTTGCCCCTCCCTTTATATTGTTTCAGTTGTGTTATTTATGTATAATTGCTGTGGATAATGAATGTGTATGGGTGTTCAACATCGTGATCTCATCATTCGCATCATCAAGAGATTTCTACAAGTTCAAGATTTCTGCCGAACCTCGATCCCTTGCCACCCCAATGTCCTTGACTTCATCTTCAATATGTGTACACTTAAGATCAGTGTACTCATGCTGAGTCCAGAGTTCATCGAGTTCTTCCCTCATATTCGCATTAGCCTCTAGATCTTTCATGACCATGGCCATATTTGCAGTCTAGTAAGACTCCAATTCCACCATTCTTTCCAATATCCTTTCTATGAAAGCCTCGGTCGCATTGTGGCTAGATTCACCCGATACAACATGAGCTTCACCAACTGTCGCGCCCCTTGGTCCATGATATCAACTAGTCCATTCACTGCAAGCATCCCTGCAATATATGTAAAACAAATGTCTCCACCATGTGTCGTCCCATCATGTGAACTATCGTCAAATACTCTAACATAATGCCAACATCTCTCTGGTACGCTGCTAGCCCCCATGACTCAAACTAGTCGGGTGATCAGTCCAACTGTCACGCTCAAATCATAAGAATGCCCATACTTATGTCTACACTAGTCTTTCTCAGACTTTGCCACATCATGGACTCACCAATAATCTCTCCCATGCTTAGGTCCATGGAAACTCCATCCCATCTGCAACATGTCACGATGCTAATTCCAAACCATTCTTTGCACCATCTGTCATACTTGCTCAACCTATTTTAAGGACTCACTGCTATGAGTAGCTAACAATGAGCCCCATCTTCTATGTCATCTAAGAAGATGTAGAGGGAGTAGAGCCTGAAGGCTCACACTCACTAATAAGCTCAATCCATCTATTAGGATCCTCTATCTCCATCCTCTATAGATATGTCACCTGCTCCTCCTCATGGACATTCGGTCTCATATAAAAATCCTCATCATTATCATCCTCAACCTCTTCTAGCCTTCTTGAAAAATCCAAGATACTATCAGATAGTGTCCTGATAACCAGTGACTGCTCGGTAAGCTTTGCCTCAGCAATAGACAACCGCTTACACACATCATCCAAGTGCTTCTCATTCCCCATCTGCATCACTTCCAGTTTACAATCAGGCCTTGTCACACCAATGGGTACATCTTCCCTTCCATCATAAATGTATAGCTTCTTCAAATGTGGAACAATCATATCATCATATTGTTTCAAGAATTCCATCCCCAGCATAGCCTCATAGTCATCATTCCACACTATAGTTAAGTCGACTTTCCCGGTCCACTCACCTCATGTTGTGTCCACCTTTTCAGCTACACCAGGTACAGAATTAGGATGAGAATTCATCATCTTCATTTGTGCCTTCATCGGTACAAATTTCAGCCCAATTCTTCTTGCAACATCCTCACTCATGAAGTTATGAGTAGTTCCACTATCCACCATAGTGAGTACCTCCATACCTCCAATCCTCATTCGAACATACTCCAAGCTTTTCCTTTCAAGATCTCTCTGAGAGACCACTTCTGTAGCAGCAACAACTCCAAGAATCTGCATCATCCCCACGGAAGCTTCTTCTTTCTTCATATTAGATTGTGCAATAACAGTCACTTTTGGTCTTGAAGGACAATTCTTCACCATATGTGGTTCAGCACATATCCAACACTTCAAGGCTCTCTTCATCTTCGGTTTCTCATGTGATTTCGAAGCATCATCCTTCCTCTTCTCTTTCAGCTTATCGAACTTCTTCTTTCTCTCATCAGAAGTTTCGTCATAATGCTCCACCAATCGATCATAGCAGCAAAAGCTTCCTCAAGTGTCTTAATATTCTGCCTCTTCACTTCATTGTGTGCCCAAGGTTTCAATCCAAGAATGAAGTTGAACACCTTGTCCCTCTCCGCCATGTCAGGAAGTTCCAAAACCACATTTGCAAACTCCTGCTGATATGTTTGTAGGTTCCCTATCTGCTTAATAAACTTAATCTTCATCCTTGCTTCCCAAATTTCATCCTAAGGACTAAAATGGGTTTGCAAAGCTTTCTTCATGTCATCCCACGAAGTAATGTCACCAGTACTGCCACTAGAAATCTGATCCATTCTCCTTTGCCACCACATCCTAGCATCCTTCGTCAAGAATTGAGCAGACACTTTCATCTTTGTCTCATCATCAGATAGACCCAAGCGTTCCAAGTATTGCTCCATATCCCAAAGAAAGTTACCAAGAGTCTTCGCACTTCTTGTACCATCATAAGATTCTGGTTCTTTGATCTTCACATGAGACACTCCTCCACCTGAGTTATGTCTCACGGCCTTCTTCAACACCACGATCTCATCATTTGCTTCATCAAGAGGTTTTTGCAAGTTCAATATTTCTACCAAACCTTGATCCCTCCCTTCTCCAATCTCTTTGACTTCAACTTCAAGTTGTGTACACTTGAGATCAGTGTACTCATGCTGAGTCCGGAGTTCATCGAGTTCTTCCCTCATCTTCGCATTAGCCACTAGATATTTCATGACCACAGCCATCTTCACAGTCCAATAAGACTCCAATTCCTCCATTATTTCCAATATATTTTCTATGAAAGCCTCGATTGCATTGTGGCTAGATTCACCCAATAAAATCTAGAGATGGACAATATTCTGAGTGTTCGATCTGCGGGGATTCATTGCCACATGGGGCGGGAATTTATTGTCAAATGGAAGAATGCATCAGAGGTAAAAAGCTGGGAAATGGAGGACTCATTTTGGAGATGGAAGCAGAAGATTGCGAAGTATGATAGGAACCTACGAAGGAGAGTTGGATTACTGGGGACGACAATGCTTTTGAGTGGGGGAGAATGTAATGCCCTGCAGCTGGCGAGTCGCCCAGGCGCGCCCACCGATCGACCAAAGTAGTGCGCGAGGCAGAAAGGTGACCAAATAGCTGTGACATGTTATGTGGACGAAGTTGGTCGCATGTTTATACGCGGGCCAGTTGGACGAGCCACATGTGGGCCGATCGCATGAGTTGGTGAAACGGACTAGTTATGGTGGGGCGGTTGCATGCGATGGGCAGGCTGACCAACACTTGGAGAGAGTTTGCAACGAAGGTGAGTCGGCTGGACAATAGAACGGAGGGTCGTCCAGGTGGCACGACCCCCGCCACTCACCATACATATAGGCGGGTGAGACTTGGAGGATCAACACATTCGATCACCACTCATCACAAGAAGTGCGAAAGAGTTTGAGGTAGCTGCAGTGGGTAGCCGCAGAACCATGGGGTGAATGCGCCCGCTGGCCTGGCAGGTAGACACAAGTTGACACGTGGACTTGGTGAACGAGTAGCGCCAGTGGAGGGCTGCACGAAGGTGCCTGCCTGTTGGTTGGAAGTGACGGTGGAGGGCTGCACGAAGACACCCGCCCGTCAGTTGGTGACTCGGGTGGAGGGTGCATGAAGGCACCCGCCCGACGGTGAACTCGGGTGGAGGGCTGCATGAAGGTGCTCGCCCAACGGTAGCACAAGCTCGGTTGAGGAGTTTGGGTGGAATGGTGCCCACCTGACTCGGGCAAGAGTTTGTGGGTTGAATGGTGAAGTGTGGGGAGCGACCACCGTGCAAGGCGTGCACGAGGTGGGTGCCCGACACAGGTAAAAATGCTGGTGGAGCATTTGCTCCCGGTCATTTTTATTTCTACAAATTCATAATAAAATATTATTATTACATATGATGGTGTCCTCTCTGTTGTTGAATGCTTATAATGTTAATGGATTTTGCACATTAACATTGCTAATGAAAGATGATGAATGTTAGGCGTAGTTCAAAAAGTAACTTAACAATGGAACATGTTAGCTACTTAGGCGATGCCACACCCTTGACAATTAATGAAAAAAGAACTGGGGGTGTGACAGATGGTATCAGAGCGGGGTTGCCTGTGACAAAGTGACAGTGGAAACAGGTACTTGCAGGTGAAGGAAGTTGGTTTCACATACAAGTGAGACAAGAACTGGTTTGGTTTTGCAGGGAACTTGGTGAAGCTGGGGGAAAGTGGAGAAGGTTGAATGGTAAAGATGGTAGATGAACCTATGGCAAGTGAGTCTAGCCATACTACAAGTGAAGATCTTCGGTACAAAGTGTTGGAACAAGTGAATAGATGGAGTTCTAACTGGGTTTCGATGAAAGCTGAGAATATGAAGATTTGGGAAAGCTGTTCGAAGCTGAGGAAAGAACTTGAAGAACTCAAGAACCAATACGAAAGTATGATGGATGGTGAACTCAGGGGACTTGATGAGGAAATTCGATAGAATGGTCTTGATCTTCAACAGCTCTTGGATGAAAGAGCCCAGTTAAGGAAGAAAAGTGCCATGGTGGAGACCAAAATCAAGCAGCTTGAGGAGGAGATAAAGAAGAAACTTCTCGGTAAGAAGGTTGTTGTAATTGAGCAGGATGAGCTCGACTACATTGACAGGCTGGGGACTTAATACCGTAACAATCCAGAGGATGTTTGGAAGCTTAGTTCTATGAAAGTAGTCAATGGGAACTTGGTTGGTTCACTTAAGAAGAATGTGATGGAGGACAAGATTGAAGGAAGTCAAGCTGAGCCAGGATTGAACTGCTTAGAAGAGGCAAGGAAGGGAGTGAAGTACCTTAGGAGGAAGGTTGAATTGGAACACAAACCAATGGACACTTCTGAGGCCACGTTTTTGAAGAAGGTTGCTGATGTGCGACACAAGATAAAGCCGATAGAAGGTGGTGATGCCTTGAAGCTAAGTTTTGTGTATGTGACCGTGAAGGGCAAGAGATTTGCAGCCTTGGTGGATACGGGAGCTACTCATAGCTTCTTAAGTAAGAAGGTAGTAAAGTCTTTTGGGAAGAAAGCTAACATGGAGAAAGAGTGGAGTGCTTTCAAAGAAATCAACTCTACCATGAAGGCGGTTACTGGTGTGATGGAGAACACTCAGGTGAGAGTGGGCTCATGGTTTGGAAAGTTGGACTTGAGGATCGTGGACATGGATGATCATTCTATGGTGCTAGGGAAAGATTTCATGAAGCTTGCACAAGCCATACCAATGGTCGACCGGGACATTCTCTTGATCACAACTGAAGGAAGAACTATATTGGTTCTGATGAATAGAAGGAGTTGCTTGGGGTATAGACGGAGGATGAATTCTATGACTTTATATCCCAAAGATCCGAATGTGAAGCATGAGGATGTGGAGCAAAGAGGACTTGGGAGTATGACTCAAACAACGAAGGAAGGGAAGTTGATTGACTTCGTTGCAAGAGCGAGGAAGAAGGAAGGAAGTGAGAGGTCAATCTCACGAATCTTGAAGCACTTGACAGAGACATCTTCTACTGATGATCTTCACGATGGAGTTGCAAATGAAGGGAGACCGAGTACTACTTCGAAAGAAGTGGTTGGAGAGGATTATGTGGGTAGAGATCTGGTTGGTGTAGTGGATTTTTGCAGGTATGCTATGGGCATATATGACCTTTAGTTGATGAAGGGCAAGCTTAGTGAGCTTGGATGTACATGTGAGGAGGTTGAGGCTGTGCATAGATACATGAGGACACAACACCAATCTGATACATGGGTGGATGAGAGTCAGGGAGGAAACTTCTTGTCCCTCCTTTCTTGATAGACAACCTTGGAGATGGGTTGGTGCAGGAACCTTGATTGGAAGGGGCTGCACCACCTTGACAAGGGGCCTTGGAGGAGGCTTCTTTATGACAAATTTTCAAACTTGGATACGGATGACCAGATGTTGGGATGAGTCTACTTGGTTGGGCATCATGGACAAATAGAGTCATGGACATCATGTTGGAGACATGGAGCACGGGTTTATGCAGGGACATATTGCAGGAGCATGAATAGAGGTGTCACTCATGGACATTCTATGGAGTGCCGAGGCAAGGATGTTGTGCAGATGCTGAAGTGACATGGAGATGTTTTGTATGAGCCGATGGAGAGGTTGTACACTCCTTGTACAACAAGACCATGGACTGACTAGACATGTTGCAGATGGGATGGAGATTCCATGGACCTGATCATGGGATTGAGAGCAGATTCTTGATGAGTCTGAGATGTAGTAGAAGTCAGAGAAAGACTGATGGTGACATAAGGATGTGCATTCTTGTGGTTCAGGCGTATGGTTGGATTAGCTACCCAACTAGTTTCAAGCCACGAGGGGTTCTAGTGTGTAGAGGAATGTTAGCATTGGGTCAGCATGATGAGACAACACCTGACAGATGTTGGCATTATGTTGGAGTATCTTGATGGCACCATACAGGGGAGGATGACACATGGTTGAGATGGTCGTTTTACATATGTTGCAGGGATGTTTGTGATATATGGACTGGTTTATATCATGGATAAGACTGTTCGGATATGAAAATCTTGGCGATGGTTACCAAGATGGTATATTGTCAAGGATGACAATGACTTCAAGTGGAGGAGGATGTAAGGACCTGTGGTCCGTGCAATGGGCAGGATGCACATCCCGTATGAAGATAGGCAAGCTGCGGCCAAATGAGCAAGCGTATGATGAGAAATGTGCATGGAGAAGGTTGGCTGGGTGAGTTTATACCGTGGGGACGAGTTGGGCGAGTCACCCACAAGCCGACACGCAGGAATTTGAGATGTGGGCGAGTTTAGGGGGGCGGTCCTGTGTGATGGGCAGGCTGACCCAACCTCTAGATGAGTTATGCGAGTTGAGGCGAGTCGGTTGGGCGAGCTGAACGAAGGTCGGCTGGGTGAGTTGTCCTTGCCACCGCCCATATATATAGGCGGATGGTTGGACATGTTAGAGGCATCGATCAAATGAACAAAGCATTCGGACGAGTCATTTGGGGTGAGCTCGAGGTGAGAAGTGCAGGTGGAGGAGTAGGCATAAAGGTGCGGTTGAACCATAGGTTATTGTGCCCGCCCGCTGGGCAGAATTGCATGGGCTGCACGAGTTGTGAACAGGTTCGGGTAGGCAGGCCGCATGAAGGCGTGCCTGCCGGGTGAACATGGTTGGTGATACAGGTGAAGGGCTGCACAAAGGCACGCATGCCCGTCGGTCGAAGGCACAGGTGAAGGGTTGCACGAGGCACCTGCCCCTTAGTTGAATGTGCAGGTGGAGGGCTGCAAGAAAGGTTCTCACCCACCGGTTGGTGACTCGGGTGGAGGGCTACACGAAGGTGCCCACTCATTGGTTGGTGAACTTGGGTGGAGGGTGCATGAAGACGCCTGCCCGACGATGAGCTCGGGTGGAGAGTTGCACGAAGGCACCCGCCCATGGTGAAACGAACTCGGGGGGAGGGTGAAATGAAGGTGCCCGCTCACGGTTGAACGGATCGTGTGAGGCTGCACGGAGGTGTTGCCCAACGACTGGAAAAATATTGGCTAAGTGTGGATTGTAAGAGTGACCACCATGCAAGGCGTGCACGAGGTGGTGTTGAGGGCCCTGAAATCGGGTCAACAACAAGGGGGATACCCACCCGGTCCGGAATTTGGTTGGCAGCTCCTTGCCCGTTTGGTATAGCGGGTCCGACTGGGGGTAATGGGACCAGTTTCCCAATGTAAGGGGTGTGTGTGTGTAGAGCTTGATGATGTTGATCTAGAAGTATTTTAAGCTAATTTAATTCTAACTTCTAAACTGACTCTATGCTATTGTAATCTAATGAAGACAACACATCTAATCTACGCTAACCCGGGGTAGATTTCTTCTATTATGCGATCTAAAAAGATTTCGAGTAATAACTGGTAATAAAGATCATTCAGCTATCATAAGAATAGAAATCAATTAAGATAAACCATTCTGCATAAAAAGTTAGGCAAAACAGTTGTGAACAGCATATCACATAATAAGTTATTCATATGTCAAGCACAAATAAACGACTCCACCGTACATAAGTGCCAAATGGTAATACACACATTCATACATTAACATACAAACAACTCAGCTGCATATCACTTTAAGAATATAAGCATAAATTAGTCAAGAGATAAAAGTACCATTTATGACTGATTTCACTAATAGACTTTAAGCAATAACGATTTATCTCTACTTGTTCTAATATCTACTAAGAGTACAGAAGTGCAACATCAGTAGCAGACATTAAAATGCAAACATAAATAAATCTCAATCCATCCATTCATCAAAAACCCCCTCCGAGGGTGCAAAAGTGCATGTTCTGAGGACAAGTTTTTTGACAGATTTCCGGACCCTTCTCCAAATGCCATGAGAAGGGTTAAATACTACTAACTAATTAATCTTAATTACACAAATTTAGGAAACGGCTTCAAAGGACCACCCTTTTACTAAAGAAAATTTATTTCTAAAAATTGAATCTAATTTCTAACCGTTTCTGTATCTGCTCCTTAGTGCTGTAAGCAATGCAACGTTTGCCTGGGAAGAGTCGGTTGGTTGTCTTCTCCTTTCGTTCAAGTGATAAAAGTAGAAATAACAAGAGCTGGCACCTCTTTCTGACAAACTAGAAGATATTTTCGAAAATCTTCTTCTGGCTGCGTGTATTCGCTGTGTGTATACTTAGTATAACCCAGATTTCTTTCGAACTGATTGTGCTGTTTCTATTTCGGTTTCCGGCCGTGCGAATGACTCAATGAGTTAGGAGTTTCGTTGCCTGGACAATCCCCTGTATCGAGAATTGCTTCCGTTCTTTGTTCAGGCTTTTCTGGAGTGTCCTCCTTCTTTTGTGTTTTTCTTTTTGTGTTACCCAGTCTGAGCTTCAGGATCTTTTGTAAACACGATGCTTTTGTGCGCCTTTGACTCTGAGTCTTGGATAGTCTATTTTCATCAGTGTCTGTTGAGTGATACTCTGGAATCCGCGGTCCTGCTGCATGCGGCATCCATTTGCGAAGGCATCTTCTCTATGTTACCTTAGTATTGGCGCTTTCCCCTTTTCCTTAGATGTTTCCTGCACATTGATTTATATTAGTTGCTACCTTGCAGTTTACGCAAAGAAGAAGAGAAATGACAAAAATATTGACATGAAAGATTTAAGTTCTAATGAATGCATAATTATGACACTCATCATGACTTGACTCTTCGAAAAACGCGACACAATCATTCTTGGATACTCAGGCGTACAGTCATTAATTTCCCTTAAGGTGCGCGCTCAATTTTGGGTTTACAGACTATGTCGAGGAACTCTTGCGATGAGTGATTTCTGCGATTCTCATCGCAGCATCGAGGATTGCGATGTCAAGAAGTGTTATCGCAGGAATTGATAGTCTCTTGAATCGAAAATTGCAGATCGCAGATCGCAAATCGCGAGATTGCAGATCACAGATTTTCATTCAATCACTATGTGTTGCTTATGCGATGTTGCGATATGCAACGTCGCATATCGGCCGTCGGCGATTCCTTAAGATTTTTCATTTTAAGAGCGCTTTGAATATATGCGACGCAATGAATTTCACGTCGCTTCTTCGCAGCTTGTTTATGCGCATAGGAAACACTTCACTCTCTCTTCGCAATGCGATCTAGCTTTAGGGAGTTTAAAATACAAAAAATTTGATAAAAATATTTTTGGATTTTTGTTCAGGGTCCCCCTTTGCTTGGTGTTATTGCTAATATCAAACAAAGAGGGGGGTTGTTGGTGACCACAACAATGGCGATTCACTGTGAAGAACCAGTTATCTCTGCTTTTCTATTGCATTTTCACTTCCGAAACAGAAAAATTTTCGTATGTCTAAATTTTGTTATGGACAGATAGAGTACATTACTCCTTATCCTGTCAATGATACTTTGTCCCAACCTTTTCATATTCCGATTGTCTGCTTCCTCTGGCTTAGTTCTTGTATTCATACCAGACATTACTCGGTCTTTTTAAAGATAAAATAAGGTCTTCTCTGCGTACTGGTTTTTTAAAATATGCTCATTTGTCGTAGGTAGAGCCTCTGCTGCCCGCAAGCGTCCATAGCCTCGACAGGGTTACCATGTTATCCAGCAATGATCCTTTTTCCTGCTTGAGGTTATTTACAACATTTCAGAGAAAAATCCTTTTGACACTTTTTCCTTTTTTATTCTCTAAAGAACAATGTCTTGGTTTGGTGGCCAAATTATGACACAGTCATTCACTTGATTTACACTTTTGCTGAACAAGCTGGCTCGTGATGAGACCCCTTGTCTTTTGATTGCAACAATCTTGAGTCGTTGCCCTGTTTTGATAGACAGTATTGGCAAAGTCAGCAAGTTATAATATCTGTGATCATGATAAGCCGGCTCGTGATGAGACCTCTTATTCTTTGAGATATAGTGTTTTCTCGGATTGTTTCTCTGAATGCTGCGATTTCCCTCAGCAGGGAGGAAGTCATTGTTTTTCCTTAAGAAAGCTCCGGACGACAATAATAGAGTTTGAAAACAACAGCTTTACAGAGAATACTTATTTTATTATTGATGATACCTTTCATTGTGCTGACATAAAACAATTTTTTACCAAAAGTTGCTTTCATCAAAGTGTTATAGCTCCAAATCTCACTCTTATGGTTTGTGATGCTGCACTCATGGCCTAGGGCAACCCCTCCTTCCAGACCTGGTCCAAAAATTTAAAAAACAATGTTTTATTCCCTATACGCGACATTGCCCTGAGTTAAACGCGTGTACACGCGGGTATGTCATACCCAACCCGCGTGTATCTATTAAAACACTTAAAAAAATAATAAATTCCTCTTTTTCGGGCGGAGATCGTGGGTTTACCTGCTGGATCACCTGTTAGTGCCCGTGGCCCAACTGTTCCCAACCAACTCCTAACTAAAAAACTACTTTGGAGAGGGTATAAAAAGACATCAAAGGGAAGGCCAAGGGGAGGGAGAAGAGAGCAAGATTATTATGCTGAGATTTTTCCCTTAGACCAGGTCTGAAGTCCTTGGTGCTTTCTGCACTTCCCCCATTTTGCATAGGAAACCCTTGTTTCCATGTGTATTGGTGATCATTCATCCTTGATATCATCATTGAGTAGGACTTGGAAGGAGCTCTTGTTGGAGGCTTGAGGCTGGAACGAATCCGGGAGGAAGCTTTGCTTGGAGCCTGCTGAAGGTGTTCAGGTGATATCTTTCCGATATATGTACTTTATTTGCCTTTATATATAAAGAAACACGTCTTTGTTCCCGAAACAATCTTTCTTTATGCTTATGAGATTCTTGTCTTGAATTCTTATGCAAGTGGTTACTTAAAGATTTTTATAACTAACTTTATAGCATAAAGATGGTTTATACATAAGTATCTGTACATGTAACGTTGTGTTCTTTGATTTGTTTGTCTTGCAGGTCAAAGAAAGAAGAAGGGAACTCCAAGAAGGGTTTGGACCCTAAAGGCCTTCTCGAACGTAGGACCTTAGGTACGTACCCTAAACATTAGAATTTGCTTAAAAGTAAAAATGATGGCTGTGTGTGTGTTTCTTTGAATAAGCAATTTTCAGTCTGGTAGAGTCTTAGCCCAAAGGACCCTAGGGGTACTTTCCCTTCAACCAGAATTGGCGACTCCACTGGGGACAACACTCTTGTTGTTCCTAGTTTGGGTAGTCTTCAAGCCAATCAAGGCTCAGCCCCTCTGTTTGTTGGCTCTGACTGTCTGATCTTTTCTTGAACTCCAAGCTTTTCCAGTTTTTCAGTCTGTGTTTTTTTATTTTTCTTGAAAGACTTCAGATACGCTCTTTTCCTGGATTACAAAAGCGTATATACGCAAGTTGCACTAAGTGAACCCGCGTATACGCAGGTTTCCTTAGTTACAGTCGCGTATACACGCATTCTGCACTTATTTGCAAGCGCGTATATTACATAAATTTCAAGATTTATAAATTTTCTTTTTGCTGAATATTTGTCTGGTGGTTTGGGTCAGTGTCAAGCAGTCACTTTTCCAGTAACAGTTCTCTGTTTGATAGGGGGCATCTTGTTCTGAACTCTCTCTAGTCATAAGGAGTATTAGTCTTGTTTTCGTTGATTGCAAGCGTCATTGATTTTTGACACTCAAGATTTCTGTTTAAGAATCTTGATTGCTCTGTTTCGGCAGAGTAGGAAGATTGGGTTCAATCTTTGTGTCCATTTTTGCTTTCATGACACTTTTTGTTTGCTTAACGAAATCATTTTTATGACCATTTGCTCCTTCGTTTCGGGAAACTTGTTTGTTACCATTTTCTTGAAACTTGTCTTTTGATATTTTGGACTTTCATTGCTGCTTTTGATTGTCAAAAGCGATTTCAAACACATTTTATTTTTGTTGAGTTTCCATCATTTGAAAGGTGTCAATTCACAAAAGTGTTTGGTTGCTTGTTTATCAATCATTGGTGTCAGTTTTGGAGAGCTTTCCTTTGAAAAAGACTTTTTGGTTTGATTGAAAGAAAATCTTTTGAAAGTTTTTGAGTTTCGCTTTCTTAAACTCGCTTCTCATTTGATTTCCTTTTTTGCGAAGTGAAAGTGCTTTGTTTTTATCTTAGAACTTGTTTTTATTGTTTGGACGAAATGATTGGTAACACATCATCTTCTATCTAAGCATTTTAGTGGCAAGACAAAATTTGGTAAAGCAGCAACTTTCCTTCTTTGTTTTTAGAGTAGTCTTTGAATCTTGCATCCACATATAGCTGTTGCATTAGGATAGATTTGCATCCCTTTTTATGCATACATAGCTTTGTTAGCTTTTGTGAGTGTGGAGTCTGAAAAGAAAGCAAACAACTTTGTTTAATTTGAAGTTCCTCTGAACCCTCTAGAGATTACTTTTCATCGAACGAAAAAGTGCATGTGCATATAGTTAAGTTTTTATTAACTTCTTTTGCGTCAAAAAACACCACTAGTTTCATCTCCATTACCCTGTGACTTAAAGAACAGCCTAATAAAATCAAGCGCTTAATTAAAATCCACTAGAACTTTTTGTTTTAGTTATTACACCAACAAGTTTAGGATTTTAGGGCCTTGGATTAGGCGAGTGGAGAGTTAACTCTCCAAGGCCACATAAAACGTCAAACATAAGAGTCTGATTAACGAGAGTAAATCCAATAGCGTTAGGAAGACCAGGAAAGCTCCAGATCTGGGAGTTAAGCACGAGGGTCTGTGAAGACAGGGAAGAGAGATACCCCCTCTCCTACTTGTCCAAACTTACCTCACGACTGTTCCGCCTGGCTTCTGTGATGAGTTGGTACCCATAGTTGCCTCTCCTAGGGATCTGCATAGGTGGCTGCGGAGGGGAATCCCATGGCACCTGAGGTCGATGTTGCATCACTCTCGACAGTACTACTGGAGGGCACCCTTGTGAAGCTTGGGGGCTTGCACTGGCGCAGGCTGTTGTTAGGAGGTCAGCGTAACTTCCTCTGTTACCTTCGCTGATAGGACTGGGCCGTCATTATCCCAGACTATCTTCGGAAGGCCCCTGACTCCGCTTTCTTGTATTTTGGTGTCCGGTCCTCACCACCCGGAGCGGAAATACTCGGAAGTTGTTTGACTGGCTGTATCTTTAGGGACTTTATAGTGTGTGCTCTTTGCTCCTTGTATATAGTTGGCTTTAGGTATTTTTGTCTAGTCACCTTTGGACTTTGTAGTCTGAGTGACTGGCTTGCCACTCTACCGATCTTGAAAGGCTTTTGGTCGTTCTTTCGGAAGTTGTGGAGTTGCCTCCTCAAGGGCAAAGGTTTTGATTGCTTATCCATATTCTTTGAAGAGTTATTTCTATATTCCCGCAAGGGAAAGGGTCTTTGGATCAGTTAGATATGGCTAATATTCCTGTGGAAACCAACTAAGGTACCCTTCCAAAAGGGGATCCTTGTGCTTTTCCTTTCTTTGGAAACGTTGGTACTCCCTTGATGGCCACTTTGAATATTCCTGGGTTGAATGTTGGACTACCCGTTTGGCTGTGGTCCACTCCGAATATTCCAAATTCTCTTGAAGCTTCTCAGATGAATGGTTTATTTCAGGGGCATCATATGGGTGCTAATTGTTCATCTTCTTTCAAAGAGAAATCTGGGATTCCTTCTTCTTCTCCTTCTTGTAATAAGAAATCTAAAAAGAGGAGAAAAAGGAAGTCAAAGAAGAAGAATAATTCTATCCTTTCATCTTCAACCTCTGCGAGTCATGTTGGAGATGAGTCTTCAGCCGCTGCAAGTCATGCTGGGGGCTCAAGTCTAGTCACTGCAAGTCATACTAGCACTTCATCTTCAACCTCTGCGATTCATGTTGGAGATGAGTCTTCAGCCGCTGCGAGTCATGCTAGGGGCACGAGTCTAGTCACTGCGAGTCATACTAGCAAAGAGTCACCGACCTCTACAAGTCATGTTCAGGACTCTCTGCAAACCACTGCTAGTCATGTTGGTGGAATGGAGGTTGATAAGAAACCTAGACGTAGAAGTTTTAAACCTAAGTTCCCTTGCAAGATCTGCAAGGGAGACCATCTTACTCATTTATGCCCTGGTATTCCAGAGGTTCAAAGGATATGGTCCGAGTCTGAAAGTACTTCTACTCCTAGACCTGATATGGTTTCTCATCAATCCCATCAACCATCGGTTGAAAATGTGGTAGAGTCAGTGCAATCGCTGGCCGATTACACTCCTCTTTTGGGGGGTGAAGTGCCTAACAAAAGAGTCTGTTTGATCTCTAGTACAGAGTCTTCTGGTATAGGGGGCATTCCGGTTTCTTTGAATGTTCCCCCTCCAAGCTCTAAGAGTGTTTCCTTTGATTGGGATAGCCTTGTTGAGCCTCGTCTTCCTTCCGCTGCACCTTTCCAAATAAAGGTCAGGGTTAATTCCACAAATGTCTATCGATGTATGGTGGATGAAGGATCCTCTACAAGTATTATATCCTCTTTGACTTGGAAAGCTTTGGGTTCTCCAAAGTTGTTGACAGCTCAGAGTCAGTTGTTAGCCTATGATAGAAGACTTGGTGAATCTATGGGTGTTCTTCCTCAAGTGCCTATCACTTTAGGTGGGAAGACTGTCTTAATCGATATGATGGTGGTTGATAGCCCTTTAGACTTTAATATGCTACTTGGGCGTGATTATGTCTATGCTATGAATGCTGTGGTGTCTTCACTCTTTCGAGTAATGTGCTTTCCTCATAACGGGAATATTGTCACTATTGATCAGCTTGCATCTGATAATCACCACCCTAATTCGACTTTACTGCAGAATGCCCCTTGGTTTGTTCCAAGTGTTCAAGTAGACTCTACCCCGCCACGGGTCAATTATGTGGCATTGAATCCTCAATGCTCAATTGCTTCTAAGAAGGATCCTTTGACTTATGATTCTCCTTCTTGGGACTTGGTCCCGGCAGTTGACCGAGAGATTCTTCCTATAGGGACATGGGACCCTTTAATTCCCTCTTATGATCCTTGTAGTTCTCATGATTTCTTAGAACTTGTTTTGCCTTCACAGGAGGAACTCTTTGAAGCCATGAGTTATGATTACCAAAGGAGCCCTCAGCCTGAGCCCTGCAAGGGGTTTGTTCAGCAGAACTATTATGCGTAAGCCGCAAGGCTGCGTGGTTCCCTGTACCATATTGTATATATGAGGTACGCATTTTCAAGTCTTGTATTCTATAACACAAAGATTTTATATGGAGTTTATATGTGGGATGTATTAACTTCATGTCTAGTGTTCCTATTTATGTTTACAGAACTTAGAAGATTTCTCCTTTAGAAAGTTTATGGTTGGTCCGTTCTGACAGGTATTGGTTCTCGAAACTGGCATATAGGTTAGGTTTTTCCACCTGCATTGTGCATTTATCAGTTTCCTTTCCCATTTTGGCCTTAGGATCGACCCCACCAAGTTATGGTGCGGAACCTTCTCATTGCTTAGAAGCATCATGACTTGTGTGGTAGAGCCTACCTTATCATGGGTGCCCTAGTTAGTACCTTGTTGTCACTTGGCACTCATGCTGATTTTTCATCCCTAGGCTTGGGAGTCCTCTTTAGTCCCACCATGACTTATGCGTTGAAGACTCATTCCTCTTAGCTTCTCCACTTTGTTCTGGCCTTATACCCTAGAGGCTCCTATGTGTGTTGAGTTGTACTTCTGCATTGCATGTTGACTATTTGCACCTTTTGGCCTATAGCCGGCTTCATTTGGACTCGTGTTTAAGCCAACTTTTGACCATGATGTCTGCAAAATCAACCTTGCATACCCTTGACTTCTGCAGCTTGACATACCCAGATCCGTGGAAGGAACTTACCTCTGAGTGTCAATGACCAGTTTTTCACCTCCCTGCATTGAGCATAGGAACGTTCCTTTCCCAGGAACTAGATCATCTATTTCACCGACACTCGTTCTTTCCACTGTACCATAGCATTCTTTTATTCTTTTTCTGGCTTATCAGAAAAAGACAAAAAAATTAAATATTCCAAAAAGAGCGGGAACAGGGACATTATTTCCATTTATTGTTGGCAGCTAGAGTCAGTCGTGTCGCCCTTGAACAAAGCACTCAAAACAAAGTCTCCTCCGCATGGGTGGGATTTAGTTTGACTTAGGTACGCCATAACCTTGTTATCGAGTCAGTTCTCCCCCGATTGGTTACCTCTTCCAATCATATGGAGGGTTCTTTCATGCCTCCTGCATGATGAACTTGTATAGATTCATCATATGCTGCCACATAGTCACATTGAGTCGTGCTTTTGTTCAAGGGAAGTTAGCCTGAGTCGGCCTTTCTGCGGTGTCTCTTGACTCATTTTTCAGTCGGCCATCCCTGGTTGTCAGTGTCATGTCTATCATCACATCAGTTATATTGGTCCTTTACTCGTGCCGGTTTGAGAAGGTCCCCATTGACTTCTTGCTGGTGGGTCTTGTCCTTATCGACGACGACACATTGCTCTGAGGACAGGCCTAGAGCCGCACCCTGGCCCTATTTTCATTATTGATACGTCACCTTGTGCTCAGCATCGATCAGTATCATGGGTCTTTGACTGAGTGGTTTCCCTTGTGTTCGACATCAGCATACATTATCACACATTGGGATTCGTGCAGTACCTTGGTTACCATTTGACCCTATTGGTGGATACCTCGCCTCTGTGTCAGCTTTCATTATTGGTTGGTTCAGAGGGTTTCTGTCGTGCGCTAGCCACATCTTGTGTACGCCAGAAACGTACTTCGGTTGGGTTACTACATCTTTTTTCGTCCGATTCCTTCCACATTATTGGCCTACGGGTTACACTCGCGCTAGATTGATGAAGGATGCCTTAATGCCTTCCTTCTAGCGGATCTTTCCCTATCGACTCCGACTCATTGCTCTGGGGCAAAGATCTAGAGTCCATTTGGCAGTACCTTGGGGTTTGTAGTCATTAGTGGCAGATTCCTCGCTATCGACAGTGGGAAACCATCATTGTCTCCTGATTGATAGATTCTTACAGGTGTTCGACTTCAGCTCATCTATTCACACTTGTTAGATTGTACTGGGTACCTTGACGCTCATTATCATTATCGGTGAGTAGTCTCGCGTTTGTTAACGGTATACATCAATGACCGGTAATCAAACGATTTCTCACATGGTCGACTTCAGATCATTTATTCCCATGGTGTAGAAATGTACCACGGCGGTCGGTGAAGACCTCAGGTTGTATCAGCATTCATTGGTTCACTTGACAGTTGCTGCTAGTTGATACCACTCCACCTTATATGTTGCAGTCAGTCATGGCGACATTCTATATGCTGGCACCTGAGTTTGCAGTGTAGTACCATCCTATTCCATCATGTTCAGTTGGTACCTTTTTGGGATCAGTCTTTGATATCAGTGATCCGTTGCATCTTTCAGCATCATTGACAGTCTTATATGTGATATTCAGACATGTACTTACTCATTATGATCAGATGATCCATTATGTATTTTCCAGTCATTTATACTTGTATACTTAGTGGATCCGCTTGTACTTGATATGCGGACATGCTTTACTTTTCCTGAGCATGGGTATGCCCGCCTCAGACAGTGTTTCTTTCTGATCTCCTTTCGGTGGCTTGGCAGGCTGAATCCTGGTGAAGTCCTCCTCGGTTTTTCGGCAGAGTTCCTTTCCTTGTACTTACTTAATATATTTCGGCCATCATGTTCCCCTTCTGACCTCATACATTAGGGGGCATCTGTTATAGCTCCAAATCTCACTCTTATGGTTTGTGATGCTGCACTCATGGCCTAGGGCAACCCCTCCTTCTAGACCTGGTCCAAAAATTTAAAAAACTGTGTTTTATTCCCTATACGCGACATTTCCCTGAGTTAAACGCGTGTACATGCGGGTATGTCATACCCAACCCACGTGTATCTATTAAAACACTTAAAAAAATAATAAATTCCTCTTTTTCGGGCGGAGATCGCGGGTTTACCTACTGGATCACCTGTTAGTGCCCGTGGCCCAACTGTTCCCAACCAACTCCTAACTAAAAAACTACTTTGGAGAGGGTATAAAAAGACATCAAAGGGAAGGCCAAGGGGAGGGAGAAGAGAGCAAGATTATTATGCTGAGATTTTTCCCTTAGACCAGGTCTGAAGTCCTTGGTGCTTTCTGCACTTCCCCCATTTTGCATAGGAAACCCTTGTTTCCATGTGTATTGGTGATCATTCATCCTTGATATCATCATTGAGTAGGACTTGGAAGGAGCTCTTGTTGGAGGCTTGAGGCTGGAACGAATCCGAGAGGAAGCTTTGCTTGTAGCCTGCTGAAGGTGTTCAGGTGATATCTTTCCGATATATGTACTTTATTTGCCTTTATATATAAAGAAACACGTCTTTGTTCCCGAAACAATCTTTCTTTATGCTTATGAGATTCTTGTCTTGAATTCTTATGCAAGTGGTTACTTAAAGATTTTTATAACTAACTTTATAGCATAAAGATGGTTTATACATAAGTATCTGTACATGTACTGTTGTGTTCTTTGATTTGTTTGTCTTGCAGGTCAAAGAGAGAAGAAGGGAACTCCAAGAAGGGTTTGGACCCTAAAGGCCTTCTCGAACGTAGGACCTTAGGTACGTACCCTAAACATTAGAATTTGCTTAAAAGTAAAAATGATGGCTGTGTGTGTGTTTCTTTGAATAAGCAATTTTCAGTCTGGTAGAGTCTTAGCCCAAAGGACCCTAGGGGTACTTTCCCTTCAACCACAAAGTTTTTTGAAGTTGAAACTAACATCATATTTAGGCTAAAGTTAACTCTATTTGTCAATAATAAAAATCAAATTTTCTGAAAAGTTTTGCTATTTGTACAAGCGAAATCAAAATCTGATAGAGAATTGGTGTGCTCTTTCACGAATCTTTTTTAATGATCAGTCACAACCGGTTTTATTTATAAAAAGAGGAAAACAAAATAAAAACTAAAAACTATCCTACAAAAATAGAAGAATGATCTTCTATGGAAAATACATTTTAAGAATCTGTCCATTCACAGGCAGAGAGTCTCTTCTACCTGCCAAATCCTGCAACACAAAGGTCGATGGGCCTATGACTTCTACAATTTGAAAAGGACCAAGCCACAACTTCTGAAATTTCGTATGTTTTCCCTTTTCTTCATGAGCCTTATCCCATTTTAAAACTAAATCTCCCATCTGAAAGCTTTTTCTGGTCATTATGCTTGAGTCAAAAGAGGATTTTATTAGCGCTTGGTGGTGAGCATGGGTTTTCTTAGTTTGTTCTCGTCGTTCTTCTAATTTGATTATTTCCATTTGTCTCAATTGTAAGGAGGAAGTAGGTACTTCATCGATGTATTGTACTAAGGACAAAGAGGGAATGACTAAGTGAGTTGGAAGAACCACTTCTCTCCCATAAACTAAATTAAAGGGAGAAGTGCCGATTGAAGCTTTCTTCGTAATTCTATCTGCCCATAAGGCATTTACCAGCGCTTTGTGCCAATTCTTTTGGTTTTGGTCGACTGTTCTTTTAATAATCCTGATTAGGTTCTTGTTTGTTGATTCAGCCAACCCATTACCTTGCGGATAGTAGTTGGCAGAATACTTTAGTTTGAACCCTCTCTTAAGCGCAAACTCAGTCATTGTATTTCCAGAAAAATATGATGCATTATCAAACATTAAGGCCGTTGGCAATCCAAACCTAGTGATGATAAATTGATCTATGAATTCAATAATGTTTTCAGAATTAGCTGTCTTGAGTGGAACTGCTTCTACCCATTTGGTAAAATAATCAGTTGCCGTGAGGATATACCTATGCTGCTTAGAAGAGTGAGGAACGATCTCACCTATTATGTCCAAGCCCCATTGACTGAATGGTTGCTCGATGTTAACCGGCTGTAGTGGCATGGATGATTTCTTTTGTTTCCCTGCAGCAGTCTGGCAGACTTGGCATTTCCTTACGTAATTGTGTGAGTCTTTGAACAGCGTGGGCCAGTAATATCCTGCACGTAAGATTTTATGTGCAATAGCTTCTCCAGCATAGTGTCCACCTGCTGGTCCATCGTCGAGTTCCTGCAAAACCTTTTCGGCTTCAGTTTTCTCAAGACACCTAAGAAGTATAGAATCATAATTCCTTTTAAACAGAACATCATTTATGAGCTGGTATTGTTTAGCTTTCACTCTCAGGGCTCTTTTCTTGGTGTGATCTAGGTGTGATGGAGCATACCCATTCTTAAGATAATAAATGGTGTCAGCATATAATGATTCTGCGTCGTTTAGGCTTACCTCATACGTATGTACCTCTTCAAATGAGTTCTCAGGAATTTGCGATGCTCCAACTAACATCTTTCAGAAGCCTTGACCTCTTACGATGTTCGCTGGCTTGATCTCAAGATCGTATTCTTGTAAGGCGGTAATCCAATTTGCTCTCTTTTCACCCACATTCTTCTGTATCAGAAGGTTTCTTACCGCTGGAAACGGTACTATGACTTTGGTATGGGCTTTAAGCAAGAAAGGTCTGAAATATTTGACTGCTTTGAAAACAGCATATGCCTGTTTCTCCACGTCTGAATAATTGAGTTCAACACCTTGTAAGTTCGAGCTAAAAAATGCGATTGGAGCTTCTGCCTTCTCTTGATTTGCTTGAGTTAAAATCGCGGCATAAGATTTCTCTGAGGCAAATGTGTATAAGATAAAAGGTTCTGAAAAATTTGGGGTTGCTAAAGATGGAGAGTTGATGATAGCTTGTTTGATCAAGTTGAATGCTTCATGCTCGTCTAGACCCCATTTAAAATTTGAATTCTTTTTTATCATATTTTGTAAAGGAGAAATAATACGTGAAAAATCCGGGACAAACCTTTTTACAAAATTGATTTGACCAAGGAAAGATTGCATGGCCTTTTTGTTATGGGGCATGGATATTTCGGAAATTTCTTTGATTCTGTCAGGTTCAATGTGAATACCAGATTTTGACACTATGAATCCTAGCAATTTCCCTTCACTTAATGCGAAAAATGATTTCTTTGGGTTAAGTGAAATCCCATACCTTAAACATCTTTGAAAGATTTGTTTCAAGTCTTTGAGATGGTCGCTTCGCTTCTTGGAGTACACTGTTATATCGTCCAGGTAAATCACTACCGATTTATTGACTAAACCTTTAAATGCGATGTCCATGGCTCTCTGAAAGGTAGCGCCGGCATTGATCAAACCGAATGGCATCTTCCGATATGCGTATGTACCCCATTTAGTTCGAAAGGTGGTTTTTAACTGATCATCGGGATGTACCAGCACTTGATTATATCCTGAAAATCCATCCAGAAAAGACATTAATTCTGAGCCTGCTACTGCCTCTAATATTTGCTCCATAGGTGGGAGGGGAAAATGGTCTTTTTGACAAGCTTTGTTGAGATTCCGGAAGTCGATACAGATCCTAATATCTCCGTTTTTCTTTCTAACAGGCACCATATTGGATACCCATTTGGAATGTCTGACCGGGAAAATTATTCTAGCTCTCAACAACTTATTCAGCTTAGTCTTTATCTGATTCTCTAAGTTGGGGTGGATTTTTCTGAGCTTCTGCTGGACAGGTTTTTCATTGTCAATCATAGGGATTGTGTGTTGAATGATAGAAGTGTCGTAAGTCTTCAGCTCATCGTAATTCCAGGCAAAAACGTTTTTGTATTGTCTCAGAAGATGGATATATGCTGATTTTTCTTCAGGGGCTAGGCCGTGGCCTAGATTAACGTTTTGTGGCTTCTCATCGGTTCCTAGGTTCACTGATTCATAGTTCAAAGTCGAACTGTAGAGTTTAGCATTAGCTGACCTTTTAAACTGACTTTTTAAATCATATAAGTCTTCTAACTTAACCACCGATTTGGGTATAGCATTATCAGTGCTATTTTGTTGTATTTGGTGATCATGATAGTCTTCGTCAATTATTTGGTTTGAGTAGGATCCTTCAGAAGTGAGGAAACTTACAATGTCAGGATCGTCGTTGAATACTCTCCAGTTGGTGATGTTGTCAGGGATGGACGGTCTAAAGATTAATTCTATTGAGAATCTATCTGGACTAAAATCTTCGGAGGGAATAAGTCTAGAGGCTACATTAGCTAACAGGTCTGTGCTCGCATTTTGGAGTCTTGGGATTGACGAAATATTGAATGCTATGAAATGTGCAGTCAGATCTTGTACTAAAGATTGATAGTGTTTCAAATGACTTGACAGGCAATGTATGGTGTTACGTACCTGTTTGATGACAATCTCAGAATCTCAAAAGACTTGAAGATACTTAATGTTCAACCCGATTGCTTTGTATAGGCCTTGCACCAAGGCCTCGTATTTCGTTGTATTGTTTGTGCAATCGAACTCAAGTCTGCACGTAAGCATGGTCTTATTTCCGTCTGGGCTAATCAGAACGCATCCTGCTCCTGCTCCCTCGTTGGATTTAGAGCCATCAAAATATAATTTCCAAAACAAAGATGTAATTACAGGGTTATCTAAAAAATTAACACATTTTGAATTGTCAGTTTGGGAAAAATTTTCTACTTGGGACAAAACTGAATTTTCCAAGTAAGGTGAAATATGAGCATTGAAATTGCCGAGGAAAGAATCTACCGAGTAGTTGCCTATGATACTGCTGTTGTCTGCTATTGCTTCATTCTCTCCTTCCAATTCCGTCACTATGTACTTTTGGTGCAACTCTCGTTCAACCTTTATTTGATTCGGTTTACCGTTGTAGGGTAACCACATGTGCGACCAGTCGGTTGAGAAATACCCGTGGAGTTTTTTGGACCAATCCCTGCTAAGAATCAAACCATAGAATTCAGGGATATCAGTGACTAGAATGTCGATAACCTGGCATACCTTCAGGTTAGACGACAGTCATATGGTCACTTGATTAAGTTCACCAATCACTTCGACTTGAGATCGATCAAGTTGAACTATGCGCATTGCGGATTTTTGTGGTTGAACATTTAATTTGGCACATATTGATCTGGGTAAAATATTGGTTGAAGCACCAGAATCAACCAAGCAATTGTGCACGTTTTTATTGAAAATTTCATAAGTGAGGAGAAAAGGAGGAGTATGAGATCTAGATCTTCCTCAAATCAAGGCGATGTCATTTGGATCAACCTTATTGGTCGTGTTGGTTGGAGGTCTTCCCATGTTGTGGGAGGCTACAGCTGTAGGTAAATATGTAGTAGGCACGGGATGTAATTCTTTCATCATTATTTTCTGTTGATGTTTCAATTTGCTCAACTCGTAAAGAGTGATATTAGCCCTAGTCTTTTTCATGTCATCGATAATGTTGTACTCCATTTCATCTGACACTATCAGTGTTCTTGATGGAGGTGATTGATCTGATTGGACTGGGCTAAATTGGGTCACTCTAGCGGTTGTTTTCTTTGTTGCGACCTTATCTTTTGTTGCAGGGCCTGCGCCCTTCTGTTTAGGGGTAGTTTGGGGAGGATCAAGTTGATCTTCTTCTTGTGGGAGGATGAAATCCCACATTCCTTGTAGTTCCACAACTTCTTCATCATCGGTCTGTCCTTCGATGGTATTCTCTTCTTCTTCTTCTTCAGATTCAACGTTTGAGACAGCATTGGGTGGCTTTACATCCATGGGAGGATTTCTTTTAAAAGTTCTGAAGGGCTTTTTTGAAGAAGTTTCTGCTACTTGTTTTCTTATGTCAATCATCTCATTAGACACGACCTTTAACACTTTTTGTAATCCTTCCATATCAAAAGGATCTTTCATTTGTTTCTTCTTGGTGTCTTCTTTGAAAGAGATTTTCTTAGATTTGCGTTCCTCTATTGCAGATCTCTTTTCTAGGGCTACTATGTGATTTTCTACTGCTAACGCCTTGGTCAAGTTTTCAACTAAGGTCATCTTGCTTACCCTATCTATGAAGATAGCCAAGTTTGATGGTAAGGCCATGATATACCATTCACATCTTACTTCCTCGCTGGGTTGAGAAGCAGCGGGAATTTTGTTGAGGATCTTATTGAACCGTAAATTGAAATCTTTAATGGGTTCTCTAGCCTCAACTTTAAGATTGGATAGGTCATTGATCAATGTTGCTGTTGATCTGTCATCGCCGAACTTGGTAAGGAATTGACTTTGAAAAATGTCCCAACTTGTGATAGACCCGGAAGGTAATGAAAAGTACCATGACCCGGCTGTTCCTTGCATTGTATAGGGAAAAAGCCGGACAACAGCATCTTCATTGTAACTCCGTTGAGATTTACAGAAAGCATGAAATTATTGATATGCTCTTCAGCTAGCATGCCTGTTTCTGGATTGAATTTAGGTAGCCATTTCTCAGGATGGGCCGTTATTGGGCTCAGGGGTGGAGGCATTAAAACCGCCCCAGGATTGTTCCATGGAGACTGGGCCATCGTTGAGCTGCTAGTTAATGAAAGTGTAGAAGATGATCCCTGATGCTGAGAAGATGAAGATATTATGATCTTTGATGATTGAAGAGGAAGGGTTGTGGAAGATGGATGAGTGATTTGGGATGAAGATGTGGGTGGATGACTTCGCGGTGAGGGAATTGAAATGGACGAAGTAGATGAAAGAGTCTCACTGTCAGACTCTGGAGGTGTTTTCCTTGCTCTTTTCCTAGTGGGGAGAGGGAGTTCAGTTGGCTGGATGCCAAAATTTTCACTCTTCAATCTGGTCAGGGGATGAGCAGGGTTGTACTGCGAAGTCACGCTGCTTTTAGATTTATCAGACCTCTGAGTAAAAATAGAGAATCCCTAGAGTTTACGAATCAAAGTTTGAATTTCAGGGGGACCAGTGATAAGCTTGTCTGATATATTAGGGTATGTAGCAGCGGTGGATGCTCGAGCGACTTCTAACTCCGAGTTTAATCGTACTGGAGAAGTCGGGGGAGTTGGTGAGGGTGATTTACTCTCATAATGGTATTTAGATTTTGATTTAGGTGCCATTCATAGTTCGTGCCCCCCTTCTAGCGCCAAATATGTTGAGGGCCCTGAAATCGGGTCAACAACAAGGGGGATACCCACCCGGTCCAGAACTTGGTTGGCAGCTCCTTGCCCGTTTGGTATAGCGGGTCCGACTGGGGGTAATGGGACCAGTTTCCCAATGTAAGGGGTGTGTGTGTGTGTAGAGCTTGATGATGTTGATCTAGAAGTATTTTAAGCTAATTTAATTCTAACTTCTAAACTGACTCTATGCTATTGTAATCTAATGAAGACAACACATCTAATCTACGCTAACCCGGGGTAGATTTCTTCTATTATGTGATCTAAAAAGATTTCGAATAATAACTGGTAATAAAGATCATTCAGCTATCATAAGAATAGAAATCAATTAAGATAAACCATTCTGCATAAAAAGTTAGGCAAAACAGTTGTGAACAGCATATCGCATAATAAGTTATTCATATGTCAAGCACAAATAAATTACTCCACCGTACAGAAGTGCCAAATGGTAATACACACATTCATACATTAACATACAAACAACTCAGCTGCATATCACTTTAAGAATATAAGCATAAATTAGTCAAGAGATAAAAGTACCATTTATGATTGATTTCACTAATAGACTTTAAGCAATAACGATTTATCTCTACTTGTTCTAATATCTACTAAGAGTACAGAAGTGCAACATCAGTAGAAGACATTAAAATGCAAACATAAATAAATCGCGATCCATCCATTCATCAAAAACCCCCTCCGAGGGTGCAAAAGTGCATGTTCTGAGGACAAGTTTTTTGACAGATTTCTGGACCCTTCTCCAAATGCCATGAGAAGGGTTAAATACTACTAACTAATTAATCTTAATTACACAAATTTAGGAAACGGCTTCAAATGACCGCCCTTTTACTAAAGCAAATTTATTTCTAAAAATTGAATCTAATTTCTAACCGTTTCTGTATCTGCTCCTTAGTGCTATAAGCAATGCAACGTTTGCCTAGGAAGAGTCGGCTGGTTGTCTTCTCCTTTTGTTTGAGTGATAAAAGTAGAAATAACAAGAGCTGGAACCTCTTTTTGACAAACTAGAAGATATTTTCGAAAATCTTCTTCTGGCTGGGTGTATTCGCTGTGTGTATACTTAGTATAGCCCAGATTTCTTTCGAACTGATTGTGCTGTTGCTATTTCAGTTTCCAACCATGCGAATGACTCAATGAGTTAGGAGTTTCGTTGCCTGGACAATCCCCTGTATCGAGAATTGCTTCCGTTCTTTGTTCCAGGATTTTCTGGAGCGTCCTCCTTCTTTTGCGTTTTTCTTTTTACTTTACCCAGTCTGAGCTTCAGGATCTTTTGTAAACACGCTACTTTTGTGCGCCTTTGACTCTGAGTCTTGGATAGTCTATTTTCATCAGTGTCTGTTGAGTGATACTCTGGAATCCGCGGTCCTGCTGCATGCGGCATCCATTTGCGAAGGCATCTTCTCTATGTTACCTTAGTATTGGCGCTTTCCCCTTTTCCTTAGATGTTTCCTGCACATTGATTTATATTAGTTGCTGCCTTGCAGTTTACGCAAAGAAGAAGAGAAATGACGAAAAGATTGACATGAAAGCTTTAAGTTCTAATGAATGCATAATTATGACACTCATCATGACTTGACTCTTCGAAAAACGCGACACAATCATTCTTGGATACTCAGGCGTACAGTCATTAATTTCCCTTAAGGTGCGCGCTCAATTTTGGGTTTACAGACTATGTCGAGGAACTCTTGCGATGAGTGATTTCTGCGATTCGCATCGCAGCATCGAGGATTGCGATGTCAAGAAGTGTTATCGCAGGAATTGATAGTCTCTTCAATCGCAAATCGCAGATCGCAGATCGCAGATTTTCATTCAATCACTATGTGCTGCTTATGCGATGTTGCGATATGCGACGTCACATATCGGCCGTCGGCGATTCCTTAAGATTTTTCATTTTAAGAGCGCTTTGAATATATGCGACGCGATGAATTTCGCGTCGCTTCTTCGCAGCTTGTTTATGCGCATAGGAAATGCTTCACTCTCTCTTCGCAATGCGATCTAGCTTTAGGGAGTTTAAAATACAAAAACTTTGATAAAAATATTTTTGGATTTTTGTTCAGGGTCCCCCTTTGCTTGGTGTTATTGCTAATATCAAACAAAGAGTGGGGTTGTTGGTGACCACAACAGGTGGGTAGCTCGTGGGAAAGACAAGAAGTCTGAAATTTGTCTAAGTATAAAAATTGGGGTTCAAATTCTTTTGACTTACTTTTGTTGGTGTAAAGAATATAAGTAGTTACGTAGGGATTATAGTGATAATGATAAGAATCAACTTAGTATTGGACTAGTGCGAAACTGACTGAGATACCAATTTATCTAATAAAAAAAATAATAATCACATAAAAATTAGATAATGAAAAGTTAATGTAAAATAAATAATGCTAACTACAAAATGTGAACTCTAACTCTATCACATTAAATAAATTAACATGATCCTTCTCATGTACTCTCTGCCACTTGTCTAAAAAAAAATTCCCAAAATTTCACTAAACCCTCAACATTTTGTTTTTCTCCATTTGTTCACTTTTCTCATTTTTATATGGAATCTCCATAATCTTACTTGATAATTATCATTACTATACTCACAACTTTATATTTAAATGAGTTGCCTAAATGCATTATAAAAAATATTTGAAAAGCTGAGAATTTCAAGAGCTAAATACCTATCTAATCTCATTTTTCTGAAATAGTGTAGAGATGAAAACCTCACTCCATATTTCGCTAAATGCAGCCATCCCCTTTTGGGTTTCCATGTCCAACTATCATCAACTCTTTGCTTGACCTTTGGCAAAATTTAGACACCCTCACCTTCGCCAAAGCTGAAACAATTTTGGATTATGTATCCATGAAGAAAACCAAAAAGCTAAATACTATAGGAAATATAAGCATTAACAAGAACGAAGAAGTTAGAAACATAAATCCTGTCACTATCCCTGCACATTTGATTTCCAACACACCTTTCAACTCCTCGTTAGTCCACCAAACTTCAGAACTGGCTACACATAGCCCTTCCCAGCAGCACCATTCGGCCCCCAAAATACACCTAACCACCGATACTTGCTGCCTAACACCTGTTACACTAAAAAATGTCACCGTGACTATTTACAGTTAGTATGGCTCAATCAATAGTCATGCTATCCTCTTAGGCAAGTCTTATGCCTCTGCTCTCCATGTCAAACTCCAAAAGAGAGAAAGTCTTTTATAAATGTATTTATCTCTGGGGACGCAGGTTCTCTCAACCTTACCTGCGGGGACGCACCCAATGTTCACAAAAGCTGCGTCTTTGGACGCTCTGTATGTAAAGGGGCAGGTGCGTCCCCCTGTAAAGGTTAAAATGCGCAAGTTTCATCTTTAAAAATTCACTTGTGGTCATTTCTAGAGCATTCTAGAAGGTTGTTCGACGTGTATTGAGCGCCTCCGGATGGTTCATGCACTCCTACTAAAGAGGAACTTATCCCATCAATAAGGGAGCTATCCCATCCAAAGAGGGGATTATCCCATTGATGGTGGACCTGATTAACTTCCTCTTGAGCACTATAAATACAGGCATTGGGCCAGAAGGAGAAGAGGTTGAAAGCTATACATTTCTAAGGGTAAATGCTGCAGGAATTTGGACTCCCATTTAGAAGCTTGTGAGGAGAGATTGCCATCTTTGCTTGTTCTATTTGGAAGTGGGTGAGCTTTGTCAAAGTAAAGGAGAACTCTTGATGGACCCTGGGAGGGACTTGCACAACACCAAGGCTCAGGTTGTATTTGTTCCTTTTGTTACCTATTAATGCAAATGAGTCCATTCTTCTCAATAACTTGTTATTTATGAGTTGTTTCATGTATTCCTTGGTCTATGTGTTAAATATGTTTTATTCTATGAGATTATCAAGTGATATTTAATCGTTTGATTGTTAGTGTATGCAGGTTTCAAAGTGAAGGAGGAGCTCATCCGGATCAGCGGAGCTGGACTGCTACAACAGCGTTGGATTACAGGTAGGATCTAAACACTTGATTTCCCGTATAGTAAATGCATGTTTAGAGAAGGATTGCTCTTGTTTGTCTTGTTTGTCACTAGAGAGTCTTAGGCTCCTAGGGAGGTTGGTTGTGTCCGCACAATCGACTCTTTCCGCCTGACAAATTGGCGACTCCACTGGGGACTCCATTGATGTGAAAGTCTTTTCCTTTGTATGAACTTTGCTCTGAGAAAATTGGTTTATTTTCTGGTTTTTGGCTCTGTGACTTTGTTTTTGGGTGGGTTAGCTTAGGGTTAGATTCAATTTAGTTTTTCTTGAATTTTCCAGTAGGACGCACCCTCTGAGTATTGCACAGTGCGTCCCTGGACGCATTGTCGTTGTGTGCACAGAGCGGGCCCGCACCTGTCTTAAAGGGTTGCCTGCGTCCCCTGCTAAAATTTAAGAAAATTCCATTTTTTGCATTTTTTCTCTTAGATTTTGCTTTTTCTTAGTTTTTACTGCCCAGATCCATTAGTCTCTTGTCAAAGATCTTCACCTAAGCTTGTTTCATTGGCATTCCTGCTTTAAGCTTTCATCAATTGGGTGTTTTGAGTCTCTTTTTTGAGAAATTCTTGATTTGATTTCCTTTGGTCATTACTTGGAGGTTTCTCTTAGTCCTTTCACAATTTTGCATCTTTTTGCTTTCGTTTTTGCAAAAAAATTTCCCCCTCATTCGCCGGGGGGGGGGGCTAAATTGTGTATGAGTGTTAATTGCCTTTGAGTGTTTTTATTTTTGATCTTTGGAACTCTCACCCAATTTTCTCAATTTGCACTTGATTGGTTCTTAGATCACATTAGAATCGTCTTGTGTCTGAGAATTCTCTTGCATAGATCACATTTGCATAATTAGAATTCTCATTTTTAGAATATGAATGAAAAATGTGCATAGATTACATTTGCATACTTTTCAAGTGAATTGTGCATAGATTACAATTGCATAGTTTACATTCTGAAAAATTAATCGTAGATTTAGATCAGCTTTCTTTGATTTGAATTTACACAAAAATAAAAATAAAAAAAAATGGTTTGGAATTGATTTGCATTATTTTTTCTTGATAAAATTAGTGCATTAGAGAATTTGTTATATTTTCTCTTAGTGATCAATTTTTTGCATTGTTGGAAGTGAATGGAAACTCTCTCCTTACTTTAGTTAGGATTCATCGAATTGAAAAGGTTACATTATCATATTCGATTGCATTCAGTTGAGTCAGGTCATAACACCATTGGTTTCATCTCCATTTACCCCTTTGAGTAATAACAGCCTTAATAACACAGCGCTTAATTAAAATTCATCTAATAATTTTTACATTTCTAGGGCTCTGAAACACCAATATAGATCAGGCTAGTGTCTTGGAGTAGGAGAGTAATTAACTCTCCAAGACAGCAAAACCAAACAAGTAGCTCATCTTGTGGTAGGCTAAATCCAATTGTTTCATTTGTACTCTGGGAAAGCTCCTCTTAAAGGAGAAGCACGAGCTCATGTCCGAACCAGTGAGGGGATCAATCCTCCCTCGTTGGGAACGACGCCAGACACGCACGTATTACAAATGGTAAACCTCGGATTAACCATTGTCGAGGAGCCAGGGGTCACTTGTCGGTAAACCTTGGATTATTTTCAAGGAGCCGGCAAGGGGATTGAGCTTGATACTCTGCCCTTGCGTGCTGTCGGAGTGTAGACTGTTCCCCCAGGTGCATTTGTTGCTGTTGGTAACCTTAGTGACCATTATCTTTAGGGTTCTACCCAAGGTGACGGTGGAGGGAAGATCCCACTGTACCTGGATCAGACGTCGGCTAGACTCACTTAGATTTTCTGGGGGGTTCACTTCACTCGAGACGGTTAAAGTGGAGGAACTTGGTCCAGTCTATTCATTAAGCAGGTTGCCGGGGTAACTGTTCCACCCACCACTTCTATACTGAATTCGGCGATGTTGGGCTTCATCACCAACTAGTGTTTTCGGTCCGGAAGGCTACTGTTTGTGTATGGTTTGACTCCTAGATTTGATAGCACGTGTTAATTTATTTGTTTTTACTTTTAGAGACCATAGGTGTAAACTGTGAATTTTAATTGTTAGGTGTGAATTGTGAATTGTTAATTTTAGTTATAAATTGTTAATAAAATTCACTGAAGTTGAATATAATGGCAAATGTTCCGGAATTTACCAACCTAGGAACCCCTCCTAATGAGAATCCTAGTACTTTCCTTACTTTGGAAATGTTGGTCCTCCTTATATGGCTACTTTGTCATTACCTGGATTTACAATAGGATTACCAATATGGTCATTTTCAACTTCGTTGGCCCAAAGTACTCAAATTGTTCCATCTCAACCGGATGCTTCACCTCAACAGAGTTCACCATCTCAACATCACCAACCTTCTGTTGACCCTTTACCTTCTTCGCCTAATTTTTCTTCCTCCATTTCTTCCTCTTCGCCTGGTAAAAGCCTTGATGCTAGTAACCAGGAGGCTAAGAAGAAGAAGAAAGGGAAGAAGAAGAAGAAGAAGAAGAAGAAGCAAGATAAGAAAGAGGTCAACCAACCAACCATGGCTGTAAGTGTTAGTTGTGTTGAGGAAAATTCTAACATGCATCGTAAACCCAAATACCCTTGCAAGCTTTGTAAGGGTGACCACTTCCTTGTCAATTTTCCTGGTATACCAAAGGTCTTGGAAGTATGGTCAGAAAAATCTCATCAACTTTCCGTTGATCCATCAATCAGTGATAGTCAGGTTCCTGGGAAAAAGGGTAAAGTTAGGTTTCCTTGTAAGTTATGCAAAGGGAGTCATCAAACTCACGTTTTCCCTCACATGGATGAAGCCTCAACATTCTTGGAAAAACTTACTGTTCCACAACAAGAATTTCCAACTGGTTACCGTAAACTTTCTCCCAACCTACCGTCAACTGACGGAGTGATTGATCTAACTTCAAGTACAGTCGATCACACTCTTCCATTGGAGAGTGAAACTCATGTCACTCAGGTTGATGATCAATTAGTTGATCAAGTGGTTGATTCAATTTCACATTCGGTCGATCCCACTTTCCATTTAGAGAGTGAACTTCATACCGCTCAGGTTCTTCTTGTTACATCAGATTCTTCTATGACGGGGGGCATTTCACCTGTTTCTACAGAACCCCCTCCAAGCACTGAGGTCTTTTCCTTTGATTGGAATAGACTGACAGAACCTCATCTTCCTTCCTCCATCCCTTTCCAAATCATTGTCAAGGCTGGTGGTAGGGACATACATCGTACTCAGGTAGATGAAGGTGCTTCTGTTAGTATTTTATCCTCAACTGTTTGGAAAGCTTTGGGTTCCCCTCAGCTTGTGCCTATTACGTAGAATCTGAAAGCTTTTAACAGAACCATTAGTGAACCTTTAGGGATCCTTCCTAAGTTTTCTATTACCTTGGAAGGTAAAACTGTCTGTATTGATCTTATGGTAGTTTGAGGTCCCTTGGATTTCAATTTACTCCTTGGGCGAGACTATGTTTATGCAATGAAAGCTGTCGTATCGACACTCTTTCGCGTGATGTCTTTCCCTCACAATGGCAGTATTGTGACTGTAGACCAGCTTTCGTTCCCTAGTCTTTTTTCGACTACCAATAATATGACACCCCTAAATGTTCTTGATCCTAAAGTGGTATCTACCCTGCCACGGGTTAATTATGTGACAACTGGTCCCATGTTTTCAGTTATCGATGTAAGTGAGCCTCTCACTGTTGATTTAGATCCGGTAATTGACATGGAAAACTCTATGGGATTATTTGAACACGCTGTTCTTATCCCTTTTGAGTCCCTTGACATGTGTTCCTTCCAGAGAAGTGTTCTTCCTTCTGATGAAGACCTTTTGGAAGCCATGATCAAGGTGTGTCCATTGACATGTCTTTCTTCCAGTTGGAAGCCATGATCAGTGTGTGTGAGGATAGTTTCTTCTAGTCTCAACCTCATTAAAAAATGAAACTGGAAGTCATGAGCATAGTTCCTTGTCTTGTGTCAAGCTCATTAAAAAATGAAACAAGGAGTTGTGAGGACGGTTCTTTTCCTGTGTCAACCTCGTTAAAAAATGAATCAGTTAGGTGAGGATAGTTCTTTTCCTGTGCCAACCTCGTTAAAAAATGAAACAGGTGTCCTTGAGGAAAGTTCCTTTTACTGTGTCGACCTCGTTAAAAAGGGCGAGGATAGTTCTTTTCCTGTGCCAACCTCGTTAAAAAATGAAACATGTGTCCTTGAGGAAAGTTCCTGTTACTGTGTCGACCTCGTTAAAAAATGAATCAGTGGGTGAGGAAAGTTCCTTTTACTGTGTCAACCTCGTTAAAAAATGAAACAGGCTAGCACGAGGATAGTTCCTGTTACTGAGTCAACCTCATTAAAAAATGAATCAGGTAGACTTTAGGATATGTAGGTAGATTGTAGAAAGTAGGGTTTTGAGGATAGTTCCTGTTACTGAGTCAACCTCGTTAAAAAAATGAATCAGGTATGAGGATAGTTCTTTTCTTGTGTCAACCTCCTTAAAAATGAAACAACTCCCTTTTCAAGTAAACCTTCATTCCGTCCATCTGGTTGAATGCAATGAAGCCTGGGGGGCATGTACCTCGCTTTGCATCATTAAACTGGGGGCATGCGAACTTATTGAGCATAGTTCCTTGTCTTGTGTCAAGCTCGTTAAAAAATGAAACAAGGGTAGGTTAAGTAGGTAGATTGTAGAATGAGCATAGTTCCTTGTCTTGTGTCAAGCTCGTTAAAAAATGAATCAAGGTTTTAGAGTAGAGTTTTTGTTAGGTAGATTGTAGAGAGTAGTTATGAGCATAGTTCCTTATCTTGTGTCAAGCTCGTTTAACAAATGAAACAAGGGTTTTGAGGATAGTTCTTTTCCTGTGTCAACCTCACTAAAAAATGAAACAACTCCCACAAGTCTTTCCATGATTTTGAAAGTAAAGCTTCATTCCATCCACCTCATTGAATGCAATGAAGCTTGGGGGGCATGTACCTCGTCTTGCGTCATTATGCTGGGGGTATGTGAACTTATAACAAGCATAGTTTTTCGTTTCAAGCTTGCGTAAACATGAAACCGAATCTGAGCATAGTTCTTTTCCTGTGTCAAGCTCATTAAAAAATGAAACAAATACTCCTCTACTTGAGTCGAGAGATTGACGAGATCTTATAAATGTTAAGTTTTTAGGTTAGTTATTTCAGTTTTTTGCATAATTTTCTTATAGTTTTAGGTCGAGTCTTTCAAATGATCTCGTAACTCAACCTTCATTTCATCCAACTGGTTGAATGAAATGAAGCTGGGGGGGCATGCGCTCTAGTAGTTATGCTTAGGGGGCATCAAGCACAGTTTTATCTTTGTTTCAAGCTTGTGAAAAAATGAAACTACTTTGAAGCATAGTTTTTCTCTGTTTCAAGCTTTTGTAAAAATGAAACCTATCTCGAGTCAATTTCAGTTATTTTCAAGACTCGTTAAACTCATTAAAATACCGAGATTATTTTGCTATCTTTCATTCTCGTAAAACAAATGAAAATGCCGAGTTCTTTCCGTCTTTTCCTGCTCGTAAATTAAATTGAAAGTCGGCCATATGAGTACATTTTTATCAGTTTTTCGAACTCGTTAAAACTTACGAAAAAATGAAAACCATGAGTACATTTTTATCATTTTTTCGAACTCGTTAAAACTTACGAAAACGTGAAACCTTGGAGTTATCTTTTAAGCCCTTTTCTGACTCCTAAAATATGAAAATATTGCCGAGCGTTGCTTTTACACTCGTTAAAACAGAATTAAAAGACGGTCCCCTTATAGCTCTTTTCTGACCGTAAAAACAAGAAAAGATTGCCGGGTTTTTGTCGTTTCAAACTCGATATTGGAAATAAAACGACGTGTCCTTGATCGCTTTTTACTTTTCAGGTCAGTGGCACTAATTATGAAAGTACTCCTTGGTCGCAAGACTAAGCGGTTCCCCCAGGTATTATTTTATACTTTTTCGGGCTTGAGGGACACAAATCTACGAAAAAGTTCAACTTGGAGTCTTCTTAAGTTTTTTCAGACTCTCTAAAATTGAAAAACGCCGAGTTTCTCCTATACTGGGCTCGTTAAACATTTCACAGTAAAGGACCTGTTCAATTACAAACGGGAACGAACCACTTCTTCCTAGGGTTTGAATCAAAACTAGGATGGACTCATCTGAAGGATGAGCTTATAATCAAGCATATGTTATCCTCCTCAAGCTTGTTAAAAATAAAGAGGTACTTGCCAGAAATGGTGGGGGAAAAGAGAGAAGAATGAGCCTATTTGTTACCTTTTGTCTCAGAAGAAACTTTATTACCACTCTTGAACACGACACTTTTCATTCACCTGGGTTGGGAAATCCTTTACCTCACAGTTGATCAAACCACTTTGAAAGTCTTCAGCCGGGTTCCGGGGATTAACTTTGAGTCATTCATCACCAAACCATCTGTTGTGTCGTTATGTGTTCAGGAGGTCTGCAAGCAAAACTTTCATCTGCAAAATACTTGTCATCCATTTGACCATCCCTGAGTCAGTCCTTACAACAACATTTCTTCAACTTGAACAATGATTTCGTGTTGTGGGCTTGCCTGCAACGGGTCGTTTTCTATCGACATCAGCACATTATCTAGAGAGATGACTTAGAAATCGTCAGTACCTTGGAGTCTGCATGCATCAATGGCAGGTTTCTCGCCTTTGACGTCAGTTTACATCATTGACTTTCGATCGAAGGATTCCGTGAAATCTTCGACATCAACTCATTCATTCACATCTCATGGATTGTACTGGGTACTTTGAGAACCATTGACATTACTGGTGGTCTCTCTCACACTTGTTAACAGTTTACATCATCGACTGGTAATCAAGTGGTTTCTACCATGTTCGACATCAACTCATTTATTCGCATGGCTAGAATCGTACCAATTCGGGAAGCAGAAATGAAGACCCTGGATCTAGTTTCCACCATCCAGGCTGCGAGGAGTTTTGTATTCATTATATAGTAGACCAATCATAAACAAATGGCTGCGCCCATACTGTGTCTACAAAATTCTATAATTATGATGTACTGCAAGATCATTCCTGTATCAGAGTAGTTAGTCTGTTAGTTAAAGTTTTGATCTGAGTATGGGAATGCCTACCTCAGTGATGATATAATCTTATACATGTATTTTGTGTTGAAAATTGCAGGTTCTGACCAGGTTCTCCACGAGATAATCCTTGAAATGATAAAGCGCTTCACCCTTCCTAGATAATACAAAACCCTAATCTATTACAGACTTCGCACTTTAGGGGGCAATCTGTTACACTAAAAAATGTCACCGTGACTATTTACAGTTAGTATGGCTCAATCAATAGTCATGCTATCCTCTTAGGCAAGTCTTATGCCTCTGCTCTCCATGTCAAACTCCAAAAGAGAGAAAGTCTTTTATAAATGTATTTATCTCTGGGGACGCAGGTTCTCTCAACCTTACCTGCGGGGACGCACCCAATGTTCACAAAAGCTGCGTCTTTGGACGCTCTGTATGTAAAGGGGCAGGTGCGTCCCCCTGTAAAGGTTAAAATGCGCAAGTTTCATCTTTAAAAAGTCACTTGTGGTCATTTCTAGAGCATTCTAGAAGGTTGTTCGACGTGTATTGAGCGCCTCCGGATGGTTCATGCACTCCTACCAAAGAGGAACTTATCCCATCAATAAGGGAGCTATCCCATCCAAAGAGGGGATTATCCCATTGATGGTGGACCTGATTAACTTCCTCTTGAGCACTATAAATACAGGCATTGGGCCAGAAGGAGAAGAGGTTGAAAGCTATACATTTCTAAGGGTAAATGCTGCAGGAATTAGGACTCCCATTTAGAAGCTTGTGAGGAGAGATTGCCATCTTTGCTTGTTCTATTTGGAAGTGGGTGTGCTTTGTCAAAGTAAAGGAGAACTCTTGATGGACCCTGGGAGGGACTTGCACAACACCAAGGCTCAGGTTGTATTTGTTCCTTTTGTTACCTATTAATGCAAATGAGTCCATTCTTCTCAATAACTTGTTATTTATGAGTTGTTTCATGTATTCCTTGCTCTATGTGTTAAATATGTTTTATTCTATGAGATTATCAAGTGCTATTTAATCGTTTGATTGTTAGTGTATGCAGGTTTCAAAGTGAAGGAGGAGCTCATCCGGATCAGCGGAGCTGGACTGCTACAACAGCGTTGGATTACAGGTAGGATCTAAACACTTGATTTCCCGTATGGTAAATGCATGTTTAGCGAAGGATTGCTCTTGTTTGTCTTGTTTGTCACTAGAGAGTCTTAGGCTCCTAGGGAGGTTGGTTGTGTCCGCACAATCGACTCTTTCCGCCTGACAACACCGTAGCTCCTAGCAGATCAGTCTAGCAATGAAACACGCACTCTCTCCAACATGCATCTCTCCAACTTACAATCTAGCAATTGTTGGGTGTGGAGCCTAATTATCTTTTGTACTCAAATGTCTCAACTGGATGTATACCCCAGGAAGACTGTACACCCCTTCATGTGGGGGGGGGGGGGGGGGGGGGGTGCGGGGGGGACTTGTCCCCCCCGCGGGGGTCTGTGGGGGCTAATCCCCCCTAGTTGGGGGGTCCGGGGGCCAACGGTCCCCCGGCGGGGGTTCGGGGGTAGCGCCCCCGAAGCTAAAAATAGATGTAAAATTGCCTTGTAAAAGTCTAGTAATTTCTAGTCAATTTGGGCCGTTCATTAGGTGGATGATCTAACAGTAGAAGTTATGTTTAATTTAGGGTTTTTTTGCCCTAGAAGGCAACCCCTCACTATATATGAGGAAATTGTATTCCGTCTATGCATATCTGTATTCTGAGTGAGGAAGAGACAGGAGATTGAGAGAAAAGAAGGTGTTACAATGGATCTGCTGTAGGTTGTATCTATTTAGTTTGCTAGATAATATAAAAGGAAGGACTAGTTGTTTCTCCATGGACATAGCCCAAACTGGGTGAACCACGTATATCTGTGTATCTCTTGTTTTATGTGTTTTATTTGTTTATATTTCTGCAATATTTATGTGTTCCATTGCTTCGTAATATATAATTTTCTAACAACTCGTATTAGAGCCGAAGGTCTATTTGGCTAATAAACTCGTAGGAGAGAAGGGTGCCTAGTTCAAGTGGGAGCAATGGTGGAAGATGGTAGGTTTAGGGTTGAAAAATTCAATGGACAAAACTACCAGCTATGGAAGATGCAGATGGAATATTATCTGTATCAGAGAGATCTGTACCTACCATTGAGCGGAAAGAAAAAGAATTCGACGAGTATGACAGACACAGAATGGGATATTCTGTAAAGAAAGGCACTTGGAACAATGCGGCTGTGCTTAGCGGCGTCGGTAGCATTTAATATTTCAAAGGAAACGACAATGCAGGGTTTAATGTCGGCATTAGCCAAACTATATGAAAAACCCTCGGCATCAAATAAGGTATTTCTTATGAAGCATTTTATTTAATATGAAGATGGCAGAGGGTGGATCTATCACTCATCATTTAAATGATTTTAATATAGTTACAAGTCAGTTAAGTCTATAGGGGTAAATTTTGATGATGAAGTTAGGGCTTTTTTATTTCTGTGCTCATTGCCAGAAAGTTGTAATGGTTTAGTTATGGTCGTTAGTAACTCTGTCTTTGGATCTAGTACTTTAAATTTTGATGATGTTGTTGGTGCAATCCTTAGTGAGGAAATGTGACGGAAAAGCTCCAGTGAGACATTAGGTAATGCTTTGACTGTAGAGACTAGGGGAAGAAAAATGGAAAGAGGAAAGAGCCTAGGATATCACAGTAAGTCAAGAGAAGGCAGATCCAAGTCCAGATCGGGGATAGTGGGCTAGAAATGTGGAAAGAAAGGACACCTGAAGAAATGCTACAAGTCTCAGAAGGGAAAAGAAGGAGATGTGCAGTAAGAAACTAATCATGAAGTGAATGTAACAGGTGATGTGTTGCAAGATGCTTTGATTCTTTCATTAGAAAATATTATTGATGCCTGGGTGATAGATTCAGGGGCCTCATTCCATGCCACACCTAATAAGAAACATTTTCATGATTATGTTCAAGGAGATTTTGGACAAGTTCGATTGGGTGATGATAAACCTTGTAAAATCGTTGGAATGGGTACAGTTTTCATAAAACAACAAAATGGAAATCAGTGGCTATTGAAGAAGGTAAGGCATGTTCTAGATCTGAACAAAAATCTACTTTCAACAGGGCAATTGGGAGGTGAAGGTTGCGTAACTAATTTCACAGATAAAACCTGGAAGGTCACTAAAGGATCCCTGGTAATAGCGAAAGGAGAAAAGGTTGGTACATTGTATTTATGCAATGGTATTTCTAATCCTGTTAATGCTTTAACCTCTACAGTGGAAGATACGGCATTGTGGCATCATATGCTCGGGCACATGAGTGAGAAGGGGATGCAAATTCTTCACTCAAGAAATTTGTTACCAGGTTTGAAGCATGTTGATTTAGAATTCTGTAAGAATTGTGCTTATGGAAAACAGAAGAGAGTCAAATTCCTTAGAGTTGGGAAAGAAAATAAGAGTGAAAAATTAGAGCTTGTGCATACTGATGTATGGGGACCTGCTCAGGTATCATCTCTTGGTGGCTCTTGTTATTATGTTACTTTTATTGATGATGCAACCAGAAAATCCTAGATTTATTGTATTCGAAATAAATCTGATGCATTTGATACTTTCAAGAAATGGAAAGCTTTGGTTGAAAATGAGACAGGGAAAAGGTTGAAGTGTCTCAAATCAGATAATGGAGGTGAATATTGCAACAAAGAGTTTGATAGGTACTATTCAAAGAATGGAATTCCAAGATAGAAGACAGTTCCAGGAACACCACAAGAAAATGGTGTGTTAGAAAGGATGAATAGGACAATCATGGAGCGTGCAAGGTGCATGAGATTGCATGCAGGATTGCCTTTAAAATTTTGGGCAGATGCTGTAGATACTGTTGTTTATATAATAAATAAAGGGCCTTCAAGTTCCTTGGATAGTGGTATTCCAGAGGAGGCATGGACAGGTAAAAAGGTAAACTACTCATTTTTAAAGACTTTTGGTTGTGAAGCCTTTGTCCACATTAATAAAGAAAATAGAACAAAGCTTGAGGCAAAATCAAAGAAATGTACCTTTATTGGATATGGTGTTATTGATTTTGGTTATCACTTATATGATTAAGAAAATCACAAAATCATTAGGAGCAAAGATGTAATATTCAATGAAAAGGTCTTGTATAAGAATCAGTTGTAGGAAAAGAAACAACAAAAAGAAAACGGAGAATACACAGTGCTTGACGATATCACAAGAAAAGTGATGGTGCCTGAAAATCATAACGATCAACAGCCAGAACAACAACCACAACAACAACAAGCACTTCAAACACCTGAAAGTGGTGTTAGAAGATCTACTAGGATAAGTAGACCCCCTGAATGATACTCTCCTTCATTATATTATGTATTGTTGACTGATTCTGGTGAACCAGAATGTTATGAAGAAGCAGTGCAGGTAGAAACTAGGAAGAAGTGGGAGCAAGCCATGATAGAAGAGATGGACTCCTTAGCACATAACCAGACTTGGGACTTAGTCAGGTTGCCTGCAGGTAAAACAACATTGCAAAATAAATGGGTTTACAGGCTGAAGGAAGAAGATGGAGGAAAATAGAGGTACAAAGCTATACTTGTGGTGAAGGGGTTTGCACAGAAGAAAGGTATTGATTTTGATGAAATATTTTCCCCTGTTGTTAAAATGACTTCAATCATAATTGTTTTAAGTCTAGTAGCAGCTGAAGATTTGCATCTTGAGCAGTTAGATGTAAAGACAGCCTTTCTCCATGGGGATTTGGAGGAAGAGATATATATGCAGCAACCACAAGGATATGAGGTAAAAGGGAAGGAAAAACTAGTGTGCAGGTTGAAGAAGGGCTTGTATGGCTTAAAACAGGCTCCAAGGCAGTGGTATCTAAAATTTGACAGGTTTATGTCTGAACAAGGTTATACTAGATGTCACTCTGATCATTGTGTTTATCTCAAAAGACAAAATGATGGCAGCTATATTGTATTGTTATTGTATGTAGATGACATGCTTGTTGCAGGTTCTAACATGTAGGAAATAAATGTGCTCAAAAGGAAATTGGAAAACTCATTTGAAATGAAGGATTTAGGTGCTGCAAAACAAATCCTTGGTATGAGAATAACTAGAGATGGGAAGAATCACAAATTAACATTGTCTCAAAGTGAGTACATAGAAAAGGTGTTGAAAAGGTTTAATATGCAGAATGCAAAACTAGTTAGTATACCTTTGGGTAGCCATTTAAAATTAAGTAAGGAGGCATGTTCTAAGACTCAGGAAGAAATGGCTCATATGTCTAAAGTTCCATATGCATCAGCAGTTGGAAGCTTAATGTATGCAATGGTCTGCACAAGGCCTGATATTGCACATGCAGTGGGAGTTGTAAGCAGGTACATGAACAATCCAGGAAAAGAACATTGGATGGCAGTGAAGTGGATTCTCAGGTATTTGAGAGGTACCACAAATCAAGCATTATGCTTTGGTGGTTCAAACATTTTTCTACAAGGATATGTTGATGCAGATATGACAGGTGATAGAGATAATAGGAGGAGCACAACAGGGTATGTGTTTACTGTAGGTGGAACAGCTGTCAGTTGGGTTTCAAAAATCCAAAGTGTTGTTGCACTTTCAACAACAAAAGCAGAGTATGTTGCTGCTACAGAGGCTAGTAAAGAAATGATTTGGTTACAAAGGTTTCTAGATGAATTGGGCAAGAAGTAGGAGTTGGGAAAGTTATATAGTTGTTACACTAAAAAATGTCACCATGGCTATTTACAGTTAGTATGTCTCCATCAACAGTCATGCTATCCTCCTTGGCAAGTCTCATGCCTTTGCTCTCCATGTCAAACTCCAAGAAAGAGAGAAAGTCTTTAAAAATGTATTTATCTCTGGGTACGCAGATTCTCTCAGCCTTACCTGCGTGTACGCACCTCAAGTTCACAATACCTGCGTACTTGTACGCTCTGTATGTAAAGGGGTAGGTGCGTACCCCTGTAAAGGTCAAAAGGCGCGAGTTTCATCTTAAAAAAGTTACTTGTGGTCATTTCTAGAGCATTCTAGAAGCTTGTTCGACGTGTATTGAGCACCTCCAGATGGTTCATGTATCCCTATGAAAGAGGAACTTATCCCATCAAGAGGGGAGCTATCCCATCCAAAGAGGGGCTTATCCCATTGATGGTTGACCTGATTAACTTCCTCTAGAACACTATAAATACAGGCATTGGGCCAGAAGGAGGAGAGATTGAAAGCTGAATATTCCTAACGGTAGATGCTGCTGGAATTAGGACTTCCTTGTAGAAGCTTGTGAGGAGAGATTCCCATCCTTTCTTGTTTCATTTGGAAGTGGGTGAGCTTATCAAACTAAAGGAGAACTCTTGATGGACCCTGGGAGGGACTTGCACAACACCAAGGCTCAGGTTATAATGGTTCCTTTTGTTTCCTATTAATGCAAATAAGTCCATTCTTCTCAACAATTTGTTATTTATGAGTTGTTTCATATACTCCTTGGTCTGTATGTTAAATATGTTTTATTTTATGAGATATTCAGGTGCTATTTAATCGTTTGATTGTTACTGAATGCAGGTTTTGAAGAGAAGGAGGAGCTCATCCGGATCGACGAGGCTGGACTACTACAACAGCGTTGGACTACAGGTAGGATTTAAACACTTGATTTCTTATATGGTAAATGCATATTTAGAGAAGGATTGCTCTTAATTGTCTTGTTTGTCACTAGAAAGCCTTAAGCTTCTAGGGAGGTTGGTTTTGTCCGCAAAATCAACTCTTTCTGCCTGACAAAATGGCGACTCCGCTGGGGAATCCATTGATGTGAATGATTTTTCCTTTGTGTGAAACTTTGATCTGAGAAAAGTCGTTTATTTCTGGTTTTTGGCTGTTTGACTGTGTATTTGGGTAGGCTAGCTTAGGGTTAAATTAGATTTTAGTTTTTCTTGGTTTTTCCAGTAGTACGCACCCTCTGAGTGGAGCACAGTGTGTACCTGTACGCACTGTCGCTTTGTGCACAGAGCGGGCCCGCACCTGTCTGAACAGGTTGCCTGCGTACCCTGCTAAAAATTAAGAAAATTTCAATTTTTCCCATTTTTCCTCTTAGATTTTGTCTTTAATTAGTTTTTACTACCCAGATCCACTGGTTACCTATCAGAGATATTCACCTGAACTTGTTTCATTAGCGTCAAGAGTTTTAGTGGAATTCATAGAAGTTTAAGCCCTAGGGTTTGATTTTTGCATTGGTCCTGTAGTGACTTTGGCGTTAGAAGTTGTGAAACCTTAGATCTCTCTGGTTTTGTCAGTCTTCTTAGGAGTCAGACCTGTCATAAAGTCTACCTGTGTGAGCAACCTACCTTTGAGTTGTCTCTTTGGTGAATTTCGAAAAGCTTGTTGATTGAGTTGTGAATTTCATTTTACAAAAAGAACAAAAGAGTTTGATTTTTGTTTTTGACTGGTTTTTTGATTCTGCATGAGCTGGTCCTCGGTTTGATTGTTGCCGAGTAAAACAACCTGGAATCATCTTTGTAGGCTTTTGCCTCATTAGATTTGCTTTAGGGTAAATTTCCTTTTGATTTGCTTTTGAGTGAGTTTTTCATAGATTTTATAGATTTTGAGATTGATTTTTGTTAAAATAGTTTTATATGCTTTGATTAAATAGAAAAAAATACAAAAACATCTCCTTTGAAAAGTTTGTTTTAAGTAGCATTTGAAGTATTTTGAAAGAGAAAGGAATTTTCGTGCACGTAATGAGTGGTCATGTCTTGTATGCTTGGAAAAGATAAAGAGATTGTTTCTTTGATTGTCTGTTAAGGAAAGTTGCTTTTATCAATTTTGCATCTTCCAACTCTCTTAGCTAGGTAATTGATTGAAAAAGAAAAGTAGTGTAAATCATCCTAAGTGCATCTTTTAGTGGTTTGAGTCGAGTCTACACACCATTAGTTTCATCTCCGCTACCTTTTGTCTTAAAGAAAAGCCATAAAAATTAACGCTTAAAGTAAAATCAACTTAGTAACTTTTTCTTTTACTAGGGCTCTGAAGCACCAATATAGATCAGGCTAGTGTCTTGGAGTAGGAGAGTAATTAACTCTCCAAGACAGCAAAACCAAACAAGTAGCTTATCTTGTGGCAGGATAAATCCAACTGTTGCATTTATACTCTGGGAAAGCTCCTCTTAAAGGAGAAGCACGAGCTCGTGTCCGAACCAGTGAGGGGATCAATCCTCCCTCGTTGGGAACGACGCCAGACACGCACGTATTACAAACGGTAAACCTCGGATTAACCATTGTCGAGGAGCCAGTGGTCACTTATCGGTAAACCTTGGATCGTTGTCAAGGAGCCGGTAAGGGGATTGAGCTTGATACTCTGCCCTTGCGTGCTGTCGGAGCTTAGACTGTTCCCCCAGGTGTACTTGTTGCTATTGGTAACCTTAGTGACCATTATCTTTAGGATTCTACCCAAGGTGATGGTGGAGGGAAGATCCCACTGTACCTGGAGCAGACGTCGGCTAGACTCACTTGGATTTTCTGGGGGGTTCACTTCACTCGAGACGGTTAAAGTGGAGGAACTTGGTCCAGTCTATTCATTAAGCAGGTTGCCGGGGTAACTGTTCCACCCGCCATTTCTGTACTGAATTCTACGAGGTTGGGCTTCATCACCAACTAGTGTTTTCGGTCCGGAGAGCTTACTGTTTGTGTGTGGTTTGACGCCCTAGATTCTTTAGGCGTGTGTTTCAAATTTGATTGGTTCTTTAGCGACTTTAGGTGGTTTACTTTGAGATTTTACTTTGTTTTCGTGTGTAGTAGTTAAAAGTTTTTAGCTGTGGCTGAATTACCGAGACAGTCCCGTAGACTTCGGGGCAAGACACCTGAGATTGTTACTGTGGCTGATTTGTTGAGGAAATCTCGTAGATTACGGGGTGAACCTCCTGAAGACGTCCCGGGTCATTACGAAGGTTTGAAAGTCCTTGTAACTCCTAGTGGCAGTAAAGTAGGTTCACCTGAAGAAGGAGAGTCTTCGTTGGTAGTCCATCCAGATTACCAAAGTCTAGAAACAGGCTATAATCCTGAAGCTGTTGCAGTTTCCGAGCTTGCTGGTAGTTTTTCATCTACTAGTGATATAGGTGAGGAACCTGAAATATCTGAACCTGTTACTCCAACTTCTGGTTCTCCAGATTCACCAAGAGTAGAACGAGTTATCACCGAAAATCTTCCTGCAGGTTTGATTGCTATAGAAGAACTTGCTCCAGAGGAAGAAATAGGCATCTCTTACCTTGAAGATCAACCTACTATTGATCTAAGGGAGCGTGAATCCATATTTTACAGTCCTCCTAGAAGTACTACTTGGTACCCTTCGTTAACTAATTATTTAGACAACTCAGGGTCAAGTTTTTCTCCACCTCGTACTCCTTTTCCACCCGGAGGTATTTATACTCCTGTGAATATGTCTGGTCAGTCGTCAATGTTTACTCAATCGCCTGAATCATTTTTGTACGGCGGTCCTTCTGTTCCCTCTGGGTATCAGTCATTGTCTGGTACTTTTGCGGGAGCATCTCCTCAACCCATTGAACATGGGTTATTAGCTGGAAACAATGGTAATAAACCGTTGGGTGTAGGAGACATTTATATGATGTCAGGTTCAAATCCCGGTTCTCAACCTCAAGGTGGTCAGTTACCGCCTGGGGGGCAGCCTCAAGTAACGCCTGGGGGGCAACCTCAAGGTACACAAGTTGTGGCTGGGGGGCAGCCTCAAGGACAGTATGTACCTATGGTGCAATACATTCCTCAAGGTCAACCCCAACCTCAATATGTACCTCAGGGTCAACCTCAGTATCAATTTATGCCTCAAGGCCAACCCCAGTATCAGTATTTACCTCAAGGGTATCTACCTCAAGGTCAGTACTCGAGTCAAGGTTATCAACCGCCCCAAGGTCAATCTTATGTTCAAGGTACGGGAAATGTGCCTTTCAATTATCAATCCTATCCTCAATCCGGTTATGGATCTCAATATCCTCAACCTGTTATGGGTCAATACCCCGGAATGACTGTAGTGTGGGATCCTTCGCAGGCTCAACAGGTCTTGCAGCCAAGTGTACAGTTGTCATCTCAAGCTGGACAACCCTTAGTTTCTGGTTCACCCCAGCAACCAGTCCAGTCAAATGTTCAAACTTCTGTACCTTTGGTAGTTTCTCAGTCTGGGCCCATTGCGCCTAGTACTCCATCTCAAACAACTGCTGCAACTACCGCAACATCTATTCTGTCTACCACGCTTACTTCTGGAGTATCGACAGCTCCTGTTTCTACTGTCTCTATAACTACTCCTCAGACATCTTTACCTTTGTCTGGATCTACGACTCAAACTACGGTTCAGATGCCTGTAGGCCAGCCTGGTATAAGTACGGTTGTCACTAGTCAACCACAATTCGTTTATCAACCGTACCAGGGACAGTACCAATATGGGCCAGCTGTCCAGCAGCCAGTTTACCAGTATCAACCGTATCCTGGGTACACTTATCAACAACCTCAACAACCCCAGTACGGTCCGGTTAATCCTGGTTATTCGGGAGGATACAATATCCCGAACGCGATTCCTATTCCAAGTTATCCTGGATATCCTCCTCCTAGGGCTGGTATAATGACTCAGAGTTTTAGGGATCCGAACCGGCAATTGTCGTTTATCGCAACTTTGGATTTACCAGACTTTTCGCGCCTAACGAACGATCCAATCAATTATCTTCCGTTTTGGCCGGCAATGCCAAATAAGTTGCCCAGTGACATACCCAAGTTCGAAGGTAAGTCTGGAGAGGACCCGTCGAATCATGTGATGACTTACCACCTCTGGTGTGCTTCAAATTCTATCTTGGATGATTCGATCCGCTTACGTCTTTTCCAGCGTACACTCATTGGTCTCGCGGCCAAGTGGTACATTGAACTACCACGGGCCTCTTTTTACAATTTTAGCCAGTTAACTACCTCGTTCTTAACTCACTTTCAGTTGCCGGTCAGATACGATAACGGCACGGTATTATTAACTTCACTAAAACAATCAACGTCCACGTATATTTCCGATCATATTCATGAGTGGAGACGTCGAAGAAGGTTAGTGAAAGTTTTTATCCCGGACCAAATCTTAGCTGAATGGTTTGTTAAATCATTATTACCGAAGATTACTGAAGATGTAGCTAAGGCCGGAGTAGTTACTGAGGAGCAAGTCATTGCTCAAGCGCAGTACCTTGACTTAGTTTACACTCAGTCGGGTACGTTACACGAGAAGATCCCAGATCTTCCAAAATCGAATCAAATCGCTGCTGCTCCTTCGGGATCTCATGCCACTGATGGTATGATTGGTACGGTGAACACAAAGAGCAAGAAGAAATCTTCTAAGAATTCTACTCCTATAATCACCCTGCCTGATTCCCCGACAGGAGAGTCTTCTCCTAAAATTTCCGTCGATATTCACGCCGTAGAGACATCTACGGCCAAATCAAAAAACGGTGGAAATAAGAAGGGTAAGAAGAAGAATAAAGCAGACAATGCTCCAAAGGAGAAAATAGAAAAGTCAGAAACCAATGACGAAAAGCGCAAACCTCGATATCCTTGTCTTATTTGTGAAGAGGATCATTTTACAAGAGATTGCCCTCATCGGGCCGAGGTTGTGAAAATAGTCAAAGGTTCCCCCACTCCTGCTGTTTTGAAAGATCCATTTCCAAAGCATGAGAGTAAGATGATAGGTTATTCCTCAAGTGCCAGTGAAGAACCCATATTGATGATGTCTCATGTGAGGATTGCGACTCGATCGCAAGATTATGGTAGTAAGAATCCTGTTGATGGTAAGGAAGCAGAATCTTCTCATTCTAATCCATCAACCTCAGCTCCTGGTTCCGATCCACTACAGATCGAGAAACCTAACCCGGACTTAGTAATCAAACCGCCCGCCAAGGGTGTACTTCGAAGGTCTGCTTTTAATCCACATGCGAGAGCGGCCTAGAATTACAACATCGTTGAGAATCTAGCTGTTTCACCCTCAGCAATGTCGGCTTTAGAAGTGCTGCAATCATGCCCAGCACAGCGAAAATTACTATTGTCGGCTATCGGAGCTGTTGATGTTCAGGACCCGAACCTGATAATCTTCGATCTAGAAAATAGTACACCGCGTTTGCCTCATCAGATGGCTTTCCAGATCCCAGTGATAGTAAAAAACAGGCCTATTCATCGGACTGTAATTGATGAGGGAGCTTCCACGTGTATTATGTCGATTCAGTGTTGGAGATCGCTTGGTTCTCCTTCGCTGAACCAATCCCCGACCATCCTTAAGGCCTTTGATGGCCGTGGGTTCCGTCCGTTTGGCATTCTACAGGAGTTGCCTATAGGGGTTGAAGGAAAAACCGTTAGTCTGGATGTGGAGGTGGTTGATGCCCCTCTAGACTACAACCTTCTTTTGGGTCGAAGTTGGTCATATGCTATGACAGCGGTCGTTTCATCGGTCTTCAGAGTAATAAAGTTTCCATATAATGGCAAGATCGTGACAATAGACCAGCTGGCGTACTTTTCATCCGACCCAGCCTCTTCAGAGAGTATCCAGCATGTCGGTAAAACAACTATCCCTTACAGGGACGTTGGCGTAGGTTTAGTTAAAGATTCTGGTTTACTGGGAACTTTTCCTTTTCCTCCAATCAACGCAGACCCTTCATTTGCATCTATTCATATGATTACATCAGACACCATTATTTACGACGATCCTTGGATTGTCCCATCTGAATCTGAGATAGACTCATTCGGTGATGCTATGCCTTTGAGTCCATATGAAATTGCTTATGAAGCCGTAGTGTCTTTTACCGACCCGCGTTCAACCCAAATCGACCAAATGAATGTGGTCAGTGAGGAATCACTTTTCCCATCAACCTCAGAACGGATAGCGTTTCCCAAAGTAGTGTCATCCGACGAGCAACTTCGCGAAATCCTAAGTGTAGACGATCTACCATGGGAAGATCTCCATCATAGATCTTTGTTTTTACCTGAGGGCGATGCCTTCGAAAATGATTTCTCATCTATCTTTACCGTTGAATATGTCAAAGAAGGTCAGAGTCCAACGAAACATCCTAATTCAGAGCTGAATCTAGGGAATATTTCTCGAACTATTCCCATTGACATTTCAGTGAAGCCCGGAATTGTTGAGAACATTCATATAGGTGCCTCGTGTACAGATGATGAAATTCAAACTTACAAGGCCCTATTCCAAGAATTCTGTGACGTGTTTGCCTGGTCCTACGAGGAAATGCCAGGAATTGATCCCGCCATTGTTGTCCATGAGATCAAGACCTACCCGGACGCTAAACCCGTCCGGCAACGGTTGCGTCAGATTCACCCTCAAAAAGCGGCTGCGATTAAAGCAGAAGTCGAGAAGCTTTTGAAAGCAGGTTTCATTTATCCGATCCCGTTAACGGATTGGGTATCGAATATTGTTCTGGTTAACAAGAAACAAGGAACAATAAGAATCTGTATCGACTATAGGGATATAAATCGAGCTTGTCCAAAAGACAACTACCCAACGCCCTATATCGATCAAATAATTGATGATTGTGCCGGAAGTGAAATGTTTTCCTTTATGGATGGTTTTTCGGGCTATAATCAAATCAATATTCTACCTGCCGATCAACCAAAAATGGCATTCATTTGTCCATGGGGAACGTTTGCTTATTGCAAATTACCTTTTGGGCTTAAGAATGCCAGAGCCACTTTTCAACGGGCGATGTCTTACGCATTTCATGACATCAAGCAAATTGTGCAACCGTACCTCGATGATTTGCCTGCTCATTCTTTACATCGAGCTGATCACCTTGTCCACTTACGAGCAATTTTTATGAGGTGTAGGCATTATCGTATTCGGTTGAATCCGCACAAGTGTGTATTCTGTATAGAAGCGGGTCGATTGCTGGGATTTGTTGTTTCAAAAGCTGGCATTCGCGTCGATCCCTTGAAGGTCGAAGCTATCATCAAATTGCCTCCTCCTTCGAATTTGCGCCAACTCCAAAGTTTGTAGGGGAAAGCAAAATTTTTACGCCGATTCATTCCAAACTACGCCGAGGTCACTAAGGGTTTTACCCGGTTGTTGAAACAGAACGCTCAATTCTCTTGGGATGAGATTCCTCAGCAATCTTTTGATGCCCTTAAGCACACGTTGACCCATGCACCGTTGCTGCATCCTCCCAACTACAACCAGGACTACTTCTTATACCTCGCAGCTTCGCATTCCACTATTGGAATGGTGTTAGTCCAGGAAGACGAATTCGGAACGGAACATGTGATATATTATCTTAGTCGGACCTTAAATCCTACTGAGCTAAAATATTCGCATGTGGAGAAATTGGCCCTGGCAGCCGTTCAAGCTATCCAGCGTTTTCGTCACTACATTCTTTTCCGTAAAACTACAGTTATTTCGGATTGCAACCCTATGATTTATATTTTGACTAAACAACTGCTAGGGGGCAAGTACTCTAAATGGATCATTATCCTGCAAGAGTTCGATTTGGAATTCGAGAAGTCCAAGTCTAAGAAATCCTTAGTTTTTGCGGAGTTAATGTGTGATTTCCCGCGTGCTGACACAGAGACTGTGGCAGAGGAGTCCATTGCGGACGAATCTTTGTTTCTCATCAGTACTTTAGATCCGTGGTATGGGGATATAATCGTCTATCTCCAGACCCAATGCTTTCGGCCTGAAGCTTCAAAGTCGGAACGTCGGAAAATTCGATTCCAGTCCCAGCAGTACAGAATTATTGGAGATACTCTTTATCGCCAGGGGGCAGACTTGGTTTTTCGACGTTGTTTAACTCACGAAGAGGCTGAGAGGGTTTTGAATGACTGTCACTCTGGAGCGTGTGGCGGTCATATGTCTGGGTATGCCACAGCTCAGAAGGTGTTGCGTGCTGGCTACTTCTGGCCGTCCATGTTTAAAGATTGTATCATTGCGGCCCGAAAATGCCACAACTGTCAAGTGTTTGATCGCAAGATGCACACACCACCAGCTCCTCTCCACCCTATAATTGTCGTTGGTCCTTTCGCCAAATGGGGTATCGATTTTATTACTTGTAACCCTCACTCGGCCAGGGGGCATGCGTATATCATCCTCGCGGTTGATTATTTTACTAAATGGGCCGAGGCGATGCCTACATTCGAGGCAGACGGAAAGACAGCTGCAGTTTTCATATTCAATCACATTATTGCTAGGTTTGGTGTCCCACAAGCGATCATCACTGACCATGGGCACCATTTTCGAAACATCATGATGACCGAACTTACAGGCCAGCTTGGTTTGCGCCATGATAGCTCTACTCCTTATTATCCACAAGCCAACGGTCTGGTTGAGTCTATCAACAAAGTTCTGGTTATCATGATCCGACGAATCATTGGTATTCATCGGTCGAATTGGCACAACATGTTATTTTCAGCGCTATGGGCATACCGAACCTCAGTGAAAACATCAACAGGGTTCACTCCTTTCCAGCTAGTTTATGGCTTGGAAGCTGTGTTGCCCATTGAATGCGAAATCCCATCACTTCAAATGTCTGTCGAATTACTTCCAGCTACTTCCGAAGAGGAGAAGCGTTTATTATACTTAGCTCAATTAGATGAGACTCGATGTGATGCTGCATTGGTAATCGAGACTCACGCGAAACGAATGAAAGCTCAGTATGATAGAAATGTGACCCCTCGAAGTTTTTCAGAGGGAGACCTAGTGCTATTATATGATCAAGCTAATGATAAGCTAGGTGCTGGAAAATTCGTTCCTATGTGGCATGGGCCCTACATTGTCAAGCGAAAGCTAGCAAAAGGGGCCTATGAGCTGGTTGATTTTGATGGGGACTCTTTGGGTAAACCCAGAAATGGACTTTAACTAAAGAGGTATTATGCTTAAATGATGGGTATGGAGAATTTTTAGTTAGGTTAGGTTTTCTTTCTAGCTGGTGTGTTTGTTAGTTTAGACAGTGTGCTTAACTTAGAAAGTGTGTTTTTCGTCGTTATTCTGGCTTATCTTGGTTTTACTCTTGATATTGCAGATGTCGACGCCTCTCCAAACGTACATTGGATTCGCTGATGGTGCTTGTCGTAGTACACAGAATATCTCTTCCGCAGCTTGGGTTATCTATTCGCCCTTTGACGAGTTAGTTTCTATGCATGGGGTGAGCCTCGGTCAAACAACAAACAACATTGCAGAATACAGTGCAGTGATTGAGTTATTGTCTGAATCTATTTCATTTGGGATTCGACGTTTGATAGTGAGGTTAGATTCTGAACTCGTTGTATTACAGCTTAATAGAGTATATGCCATTAGAAATCCTGTGTTATTAAGGTTATTTTTGAGAGTGTGTCTCTTGGAACGTGAATTTGATTACATTGAATATCAGCATATTCCAAGGTCTCTAAATACATTAGCAAATGCAATTGCTTCTCGAATGTTAGACAGACATTTGCGATAATCATACATGTAAATTTAAAAACATTTCATCACACATGTTTAACAAGATAAGCCGGTAATAATGATATATATAGATAGGAGTGTGTCAAAAAATATACATCGTCTTCGATCATAGGTTGAAAAACACCTTATGATCGGCAAAAATGATAAGTACAAAAAACCAAAATGTCACATGTGTCTACAAAAGTGACCATCCAATCACTGGTGGTGCTCCCTATATGACACCACTGCATGGGCTACCCTACACAAGAACCTCCTAAAAGGTCTAGGGACTGCGACTACATAGCACTGAAGTCTGATAGGAATATCATCTATAGTAGTCTCAGGTATATCCGCCGTCAGACGCTCTAGATCCTGCTCCAACTCAGCTAGCGTCTCTGTAGCTGCGTCCTGTGGGACCGGTACCGGTGCAACTGGTTGTCTCCTCTCGAAAGGCTGGAGATTTGCTGGACGCTGTGGACCTACATCTGCATTTTGAAAATTTTTACTGTCAGTTTTGAGACGATATATAAAAACAAAAAAATTAGATAATTTAAAAACTTGTGGAAAATGAAGTACCTCTGTCGTCCCATTGTTCTCCCTGTGGAAGAACCATGTCGGGATCACCACGAAAATCCACTCCGGCATACGGAAAATCCTGGATCGCAAAGACCTAGTCCTCCAACCAGTGAAAGTAACCCGCAGGAAATCGGACAACTGCTGCTCCCTCGTCAGGATGCCGGGCCATCACCGTATCCCATCGTGTCAACTTTGGCTCCCGAGGAGGCCTAACTTCAACAGTGAGATGCTGAGGGATCAGCATCGGAACTCTCTCTAGGGCAAAGCTCACAACTAAAGGCCCATACCCAAAGGTCTTTAATTTCCCGTTCTTTGCCCTAGTCAGTTGGCCCTTCAAATTGGCCAACACAGAATCGCACCAGTTGAAAATGGTGCCTCGGAAGCAATCAACCACCATCCGCATTTGGGACCCGGTGGCAATGTGTAAAGCGGCTGCGCCGCAGAGTCTGGTAACTGTAAAGGCAATTACCATAAGTTCAGGTCGGGATATGTATTTGATTTCTATCCCCTTCTCCTGGTGTTGATTATTGCACCACTCTAGCCGGAGACTAGCAAGGGATTGGCCACCCGGCCTAGTCCCGAACAGAGAAAGTTGCTCGCCCCTATTAGGCAAACCAGTGAGAAAATATATGTCTGAGGGCTCTATCTCGAGCTGGTGCCCTCCAATGTAAAAACATTGATCCTTAACGTTCCACCTTTCAACCAGCCACTCTAAGAATCTCACCTGAGCCCTCATGCCAGGTATGGCCCAGTATTTGTATAGTCCGCATGCCTTCAAAGCATCAATGGAAGGTTGATGATTTATTGCGGCCAAATCGACATCTTCGTGTTCTCTTTCGCGCCAATCGAGCATGGTGGGCAATCTACACACCAGAAAACATGCATTAGAATTCACTAAATCAAAAATTAATGGTTCAAATTTGAGATTTGGGGGTTTAAAAATGCTTTGCGTGGAGTACGCACCCCGTGTTCAGAAAACAGAGTGTCTGTACGCAGTTGTTCTGAAGGTAGGTTGCGTACTCCGACCATTTTCCCATACACGAAAATGTCGGGGTACGCAGGTCACCCATGGGGTACCTGCGTACCCCGAAAGGCGGATCCTAAAACCCTAAAGCCCCCAAAAAATCAAACTAGGGCTTAAAATGAAATCCTAAATGGATGAAAACAAAGAGGAGGATGTTGTGAAATACCTGAAAGAGACGGTGTTCGATTCCGACGGTCGGATTCTCCACAAAGTCCACGGGAAGTTTCTTGCCAAAAGCCCTTTTCTCTCCCTCAACAGTAAAATGGTAAAAATGACATGGTAAAAAGTCTTTTTATAGGTTTTTTGGATGAATGAATGCTAAGTTTGTTTATTTTTCACCATGGAAGGATATTTTTCAATGTATTTTTGCCTATCTTAAACAGGTATGAGTAATGTGTTGTTTTTGTGCAGGACAAAAGGATTTTGAGGGAAAATTGTCATTTTTCACAAACCGAAAAACATCAGAGTCATCTTTTAAGCCCTTTTCTGACTCCTAAAACATGAAAAGATTGCCGAGCGTTTCTTTTACACTCATTAAAATGGAATTAAAAGACGGTCCCCTTATAGCCCTTTTCTGACCGTAAAAACAGGAAAAGATTGCCGGGTTTTTGTCGTTTCAAACTCGATACTGGAAATAAAATGACGTGTCCTTGATCGCTTTTTACTTTTCAGGTCAGAGACACTAATCATGAAAGTACTCCTTGGTCGCAAGATCAAATGGTTCTCCCAGGTATTATTTTATACTTTTTTGGGCTTGGGGGACACAAATTTACGAAAAAGTTCAACCTGGAGTCTTCTTAAGTTTTTCAGACTCTCTAAAATTGAAAAACGCCGAGTTTCTCCTATACTGGACTCGTTAAAATTTCACAGTAAAGGACCTGTTCAATTACAAACAGGAACGAACCACTCCTTCTTAGGGTTCGCATCAAAACTAAGTTGGACTCATCCGAAGGATGAGCTTATAATCAAGCATATGTTATCCTCCTCAAGCTTGTAAAAAATAAAGAGGTACTTGCCATAAATGGTGGGGGAAAAGAGAGAAGAATGAGCCTATTTGTTATCCTTTGTCTCAGAAGAAACCTTATTACCACTCTTGAACACGACACTTTTCATTCACCTGGGTTGGGAAATCCTTTGCCTCACAGTTGATCAAACCACATTGAAAGTCTTCAGCCGGGTTTCGGGGATTAACTTTGAGTCATTCGTCACCAAGCCATCTGTTGTGTCGTTATGTGTTCAAGAGGTCTGCAAACAAAACTTTCATCTGCAAAATACTTGTCATCCATCTTGACCATCCCTGAGTCAGTCCTTACAGCAACATTTCTTCAACTTGATCTATGATTTCGTGTTGTGGGCTTGTCTGCAACGGGTCACTTTCTATCGACATCAGCACATTATCTAGAGAGATGACTTAGAAATTGTCAGTACCTTGAAGTCTGCATGCATCAATGGCAGGTTTCTCGCCTTTGACGTCAGTTTACATCATTGACTCTCGATCGAAGGACTCCGTGAAATGTTCGACATCAACTCATTCATTCACATCTCATGGATTGTACTGGGTACTTTGAGAACCATTGACATCACTGGTGGTCTCTCTCACACTTGTTAATAGTTTACATCATCGACTGGTAATCAAGTGGTTTCTACCATGTTCGACATCAACTCATTTATTCGCATGGCTAGAATCGTACCAATTCGGGAAGTAGAAATGAAGAGCCTGGATCTAGTTTCCACCATCCAGGCTGCGACGAGTTTTGTATTCATTATATAGTAGACCAATTATAAACAGATGGTTGCGTCCATACTGTGTCTACACAAGTCTATGATTATGATGTACTACAAAATCATTCCTCTATCAGAGCAGTAGTTAGTCTGTTGGTTAAAGTTTTTGATCTGAGTATAGGAATGCCTACCTCAGCAATGATATAATCTTATACATGTATTTGGTGTTGAAAATTGTAGGTTCTGACCAGGCTCTCCACGAGATAATCCTTGAAATGATAAAGCGCTTCACCCTTCCTAGATGATATAAAACCCTAATCTACTACAGGCTTCGCACTTTAGGGGGCAATCTGTTACACTAAAAAATGTCACCATGGCTATTTACAGTTAGTATGGCTCCATCAACAGTCATGCTATCGTCCTTGGCAAGTCTCATTCCTCTGCTCTCCATGTCAAACTCCATGAAAGAGAGAAAGTCTTTAAAAATGTATTTATCTCTGGGTACGCAGATTCTCTCAGCCTTACCTGCGTGTACGCACCTCAAGTTCACAATACCTGCGTACTTGTACGCTCTGTATGTAAAGGGGTAGGTGCGTACCCCTGTAAAGGTCAAAAGGCGCGAGTTTCATCTTAAAAAAGTTACTTGTGGTCATTTCTAGAGCATTCTAGAAGCTTGTTTGACGTGTATTGAGCGCCTCCAGATGGTTCATGTATCCCTATGAAAGAGGAACTTATCCCATCAAGAGGGGAGCTATCCCATCCAAAGAGGGGCTTATCCCATTGATGGTGGACCTGATTAACTTCCTCTAGAACACTATAAATATAGGCATTGGGCCAGAAGGAGGAGAGGTTGAAAGCTGAATATTCCTAAGGGTAGATGCTGCTGGAATTAGGACTTCCTTGTAGAAGCTTGTGAGGAGAGATTCCCATCCTTTCTTGTTTCATTTGGAAGTGGGTGAGCTTATCAAAGTAAAGGAGAACTCTTGATGGACCCTGGGAGGGACTTGCACAACACCAAGGCTCAGGTTGTAATGGTTCCTTTTGTTTCCTATTAATGCAAATAAGTCCATTCTTCTCAACAATTTGTTATTTATGAGTTGTTTCATATACTCCTTGGTCTGTATGTTAAATATGTTTTATTTTATGAGATATTCAGGTGCTATTTAATCGTTTGATTGTTAGTGAATGCAGGTTTCGAAGAGAAGGAGGAGCTCATCTGGATCGACGAGGCTGGACTACTACAACAGCGTTGGACTACAGGTAGGATTTAAACACTTGATTTCTTATATGGTAAATGCATATTTAGAGAAGGATTGCTCTTAATTGTCTTGTTTGTCACTAGAAAGCCTTAAGCTTCTAGGGAGGTTGGTTTTGTCCGCAAAATCGACTCTTTCCGCCTGACAATAGTGAAAGCCAGAGTGCCATACATCTTGCAAAGAACTTTTCATTTCATTCCAAGACTAAACATATACAGCTCAAGTACAATTTCATACGGTCAGCATTGGAAGATGGACAGTTGAAGCTGGAAAAGATACACACTAGCCAAAATCCTATAGATATGTTAACAAAAGTTGTAACCAGGGAGAAACTGAGAATTTTCTCAGTTTCAATTAGTCTTTAAGTATGATGAAGAAGATGAGAAACAGCCAGGTCCAAAGTGGAGTCATTGTCTAGCAAATGAAGCAGCGGTGGAGTTGTTGTAATTAGTCTCCAAGTGGGAGATTGTTGGGTGTGGAGCCTGATTATCTTCTGTATTCAAATGTCTCAGCTCGATGTATACCCTAGGAATACTGTACACCCCTCCACGTGGGGGGGTGTCCCCCCCATGGGGGTCCGGGGGGGCTAATCCCCCCCGATTGGGGGGTCTAGGGGCTAGCGGTCCCCCGGCGGGTGTTCGGGGGCAACGCCCCCGAAGCTAAAAATAGATGTAAAATTGCCTTGTAAAAGTCTAGTAATTTCTAGTCAATCTGGGTCGTTCATTAGGTGGATGATCTAACAGTAGAAGTTATGTTTAATTTAAGGTTTTTTTCCCTGTAAGGAAACCTCTCACTATATATGAGGGAATTGTATTGCGTCTATGCACATCTGTATTCTGAGTGAGGAAGAGAGAGGAGATTGAGAGCAAAGAAGCTGTTACAGCGGATCTGCTGTAGGTTGTATCTCTTTAGTTTGCTAGATAATAAAAAAGGAAGGACTGGTTGTTTCTTCGTGGATGTGGCCCAAACTGGGTGAACCACGTATATCTGTGTCTCTCTTGTTTTATGTGTTTTGTGTGTTTATATTTCTGCAATATTTATGCGTTCTATTGCTCTGTAATATATAATTTTCTAACAGTAATCTCTCCTCGCAGAAGATAGCCAACAACATCAGCTCACCTTCATCCAGCATGGTTGTAAGCCTAACTGCCACCAACACCGACTCCTGTTCAAAGCATTCCAACACCACCTCTCAACGCCCTGGCAAGAAAACCCGCGATCTCTCCTATGCACAAACTGACAATAGCCTTCTCTTATTTCAAAACACCAGCAGTCGTTCCAAAACACCGCAGCTTCTGAGCAATCAAGAAACTAGCGCTCCCAACAAGGTAAGCCACACTACTACCAACACCAACTCCCCTTCAGAGTATTCCAACTCACAATTCAATATATCTCAGCGCTTTCTGTCGCAAAAAGCCAGCAAAGTAGAGTCCTTTAAATATGTAACCCACGCTGCCTCCATTAACAACAGTAGGAACGCCCATCCTCCTTCAGTGGATAAAGTAAGCAGTATGAGAAGCTTAATCAAAAACTCGATCATAATCAACCTTTCTCATATGGAATTAGATGATCACTTGAAATCGTTGTTGGAAAAAGGTCTAAATTTTGCTTTATCTCCTTCTAAAATTCCCTTAAATGATGTCATAAGCAACATTGAAGTCGCTATCAAAAACACAGAGCAAAATGTTGCAGAAGAAATAAGACAAGACGTTGCAAGAATTCTCAGAAATGTGAGACCTCCGCCAAGTAACATTTCCAAGGATGAATCTACAGCTTTGAATAACATCAGGAAAAACAAGAACATTATAATTTTAAAAGCAGACAAGGGAAATGCTACAATTGTTATGGATAGAGAAAACTATGATAATAAGATGGAAGAACATCTCAAAAAGAGTGGCTGCTACAGATTACTTAACAAGGACCTTAGCAACAAAATCCTTCACCAAGTAATTAACAAAATAAAAAATTCTTCTCTTGATTCAATTACTAAGAACAGGTTAACTTTTAATAGCACCATCATCCCTAGAATATACGGTGTGCCAAAAATCCACAAAACTGGAATTCCTCTTATATCAAAGATTCCTCTTCTTTCATAAAATGGATTAAAAACCTAGAAATTAATGATAATGACCTCCTCGTTAGCTTTGACATTGTATCTCTCTACACTATGATTCTGGTAGATTAAGCCATAGAGGTATTAAAGAAAATTGCGGACCTTGAAACTGTGGACCTCATAAAGATGTTCCATAAGTCTTCATCCTTTAGTTTCAAGGCAAAAATCTATGAGAAAACTCATGGTGTTGCCATGGGTTCTCCTTTATCACCTATAATTGCCAACTTATACATGGATTAGTTTGAACAAATGGCTCTCAAGTCTTTCCCATTTACCCCTGAAGAATGGAAAAGATATGTAGATGACATATTCACTAAATGGAGCCATGTATTAGATAAACTTAATGAATTTTTATCACACATAAACAGCCTCTTCGAACACACAAAATTCACAATAGAAATTGAAAAGGACAACCAACTCCCTTTCCTAGATGTCCTCCTCACTAAAGAAAAAGGTAAACTAAGCCACCAGGTCTTCAAAAACTCACACTGACAAATATCTTCATTCAAATTCCCACCACCATCCGAAACAAAAAGTGGGCATCATCAAAACCCTAACTACTAGAGCTTCTAGAATCTCTGAGCCCAAACATTTAGCAAAAGAACTTAACTATCTCTACAATGTCTTTATAAACAATGGTTATCAAAAAAACATTATCCAAAAAATAATTAAAGAAGCCACAACTAAAACTCAAAAAAGAAAATCTCTAGAAAACCCTAAAATCTCCTTACCCTATATAAAAGGAACCATAGAGAAAATTGCTAGAATTCTCTCCAAACATAACATCAGAGCTGCCTTCACTCCCCCAAACACCATCAAAAACATGCTTGATTCTGCCAAAGACTTAATAGAACCAAAAAATCACAAAGGAGTATACTCTATTTCCTATTCATGTGGAAAGGTGTACATAGGTGAAACAGGTAGATTGATGGGCATAAGGTTAAAAGAACACATTAATGATATTGCAAAAAAAAAGTCGGAAAAATCAGCCCTCGCAGAGCATGCATGTCCTTCCTCACACTATATTTGCATGGAACAGGCAAAATTAATTCACAAAAAAGACCATTATTTAGAAAGAAGGGTGAAAGAGGCCATTGAAATTTAGAAATCGTCCAACAACATGAACAGAGATGATGGGCTATGATTAAGTAATACCTAGAAACCCTTATTAAATAAAATAAAAAAATAGTGCATATATATATATATATATATATATATAGATAGATAGATAGATAGATAGATATATATCATAATGAATAATTAACAAACACTCATAAATTAATTAATATCAAACCTAATCATAATCAACATTAACTTTAAATTTGAAAGTATAATGAACAAAACATTTAATATATAACGATAAGAATTTTAGCAAGAAATTTGAATATATAATTAGCATGGTATTTAAATATATAATTAACATGGTATTTAAATATATAATTAGCAAGAAATTTGAATATATAATAAACAAGGTATTTAACTATATAATTAACAAGAAATTTAAATATACAATTAACAAGAAACTTAAAGATATAATTAACAAACACTTATAAATTAATTAATATTAAACCTAATCATAATTAATACCCTATCTAATTTGAATATATAATTAACATGGTACTTAAATATATAATTAGCAAGAAATTTGAATACATAATAAACAAGGTATTTAAATATATAATTAACAAGAAATTTAAATATACAATTAACAAGAAACTTAAAGATATAATTAACAAACACTCATAAATTAATTAATATTAAACCTAATCATAATTAATACCTTAGCCGACTTTCTCATTTAAAATAAAATTAATTAATTAAATATATAATTAACAAAGCTTTTAATATATAAAGATAAGGATTTAATATATAATTAACATGGTATTTAAATATATAATTAACAAGAAACTTAAATATATAATTAATAAGGAATGATAAGGGTTTAATATATCTCTTAATTAGAAATAGATATTGTTGACACCTAATCCTCATGATTGGGTGAAAATATGAAAATAGATAAATAAGTAATATGAACAGTCATCGGGAGATGAACTGAATAGTCTCTCCCTCATGTATATAATGAAGACCTACTTGATGGAATAAGATACACGAATCATTTTTGCCTTGTGGAGTTACTGCTTGGCCTGACATGGTATTAGAGCCAGCTCCTTTTTTTAGCTTTTATGCCCTTTGTAACTCCCTATTTTGCTCCACTGCTCTCCATTCAAAAGAGTTGTCCATACGCTGCTCCATAAACGTTGGTGTCCATACGTTGCTCCATAATACGATACATACAAAGCGCTGTCCATAATTGTCTGGTGTCCTTTCTGCACCCTCTAGGCTCCCTGCCATTCCCTTGTAATAGTTCGCACAATTTTTTTGCATGATTGTAACGTTCCTTAGTTTTCTAGAAGTGGAGCAGGAGTCACCCATTCAACTCTGAAATGTTTCTTTTGTGATTTCATATTCTTACTTTTGAGATTTGTTTTCATATCCGTTGGTGCTTTCATAGTTGCTCTATATCATAGACGTTGTGACAGCTTCTGTAACATTATTTCACCAAAGAAGATTCGATTCTGCTCCGTTACCTCCATTTTTAAGCTGGATTCGGTGGAATCTATCTTGTTTGGATCGCTTATTAAGTGGGAGTGAGCCTTTAGATTTGAGCATAGAAGTGAACTCTGGAACAATTGCAAGTCCCTGCAGCAGGAGGCTGTATGTTTTCACTGACCACAGTTTCTATCTAGTGGCATTCTGTCCACAAAGAGTTGAGTGTTAATTCCAACCCTGTTTATTGATCATGGTATGCTTTAATTCTTTGCACGATCGAGGAGCGAAGGTCATTTTATTTCAATGAATTAATGGTGTGCATTCCTTTGTATTCTAAATGCCAGCTGACTGAGAACCGAGACTTGGATGCTTAATGTGGTAGTGCTTCTCAAGTGGTGTTGTTGCAGAAATGTGGGATAGAATACAAGCTTAGGTGGTGGTTTGTTATGTATTTGCATGGATTGTATGAACGCTTGTTTGACCTTAAACCTGTCACTTGAACCGAGAGGAACCCATGCGTTGATATATCTCCTAGTGCATGGTGCATTGATCCTGAGAAGTTTTGCCGCTGAGGACTATTGAAAGTGTCACTGTGAATGTCATGCAGGTGAACCCATGACTTTCCAAGGTGTCAACTGCACCTTACAATCCACGCTCACCGCCCCTTGGTGATTGTGAGAAGATGTGTCCATTGTTACTGCGTTTTTGGAGCATTGTCCAGTTGAATGCCCTATAAAGTTTTATGTATTTACGCTGTCCAATTCAGAGCATTGTTCATTTGAATGCATTGTATAGTTTTGTATATTTACAGAGTTGTGTGTATTGACATTATATTTTTCTTTCCCATTAAGAGTAAAATTTTGCAGCAGAAGTTTTTTTTTGTTACAGTATGCATTCAATCATATCCATCGTGGAAATAGTTCTCAGTGGCAAGGAGAACTATCTTGAATGGACCCGGATGATAAAACACACCCTCATTTTCAATGAGTTGTGGAAAGGAGTGTGTGTCGGAGACGGAGACAATGAACCTGTACAACCTACCTCAGACAAAGAGCTCGTCATTTGGGAAAACAAGAACAACAAAACTTATGCATTACTCGCAGCATCTATAAATAAAGAGGTGAGTCGCCATATTTCGTCATATTCAACTACCTTTGAAGCCTTACAAAAGCTGAAAGAACTCTATGACTCACATTCTGCACTTGAAGTTGTTCAACTCATGATTAAACTCTTCACTCTTGAACTGCAAAATAATGATCCTCTTGCTCTTGCATCTGAAGTAAAGTCTATAATGCATGATATCAAATCCACTAAGGTTGAATTGGATATTCCTCTTATCGCTTTTCTCAAGGCACTTTATCCTACTTACTCCAATTATTTTGAATCATTGCAAGCAAATGGAAATCTCAAAGATATCACCTTTGACTCTCTTGTGAAAAAGTTTGCTAAAAGAGAGAAAGCTTTTGGAAAGAAGAGAACCCCTGAATCTTTTGAAGAGGCTGTGTGCCTTGCTCATAAAGAAAAGCATCCTGCTCAAGATTCTACAAGAGGAAGAGGTGGTCGAAGAGGAAGAGGAAGATATTTCAGAGGTGGGGGGGGCAGACATTCTCAAAGAGAAAAGGCAGATTTGCACTGCATTCGCTGCAAAAGAAATGGATCACATGATGCCTCTACATGCAAACTACCATGGGACAAAATTGAGAAGAAAAGAAACCAACATAAAGGTAAAACTGATGATACAGACAAAGGTAAAGCACCTGAATCCACTCACTATGTTGTGGCACAATGTAACATTGGAGTAAATGAAGATTTGTTTAATGCTTCACTTGCTTCTTGGAAAAATGATTGGTTGCTTGATTCAGGAGCAACCTGCCACATGACTCATAGGAAAGATTTTCTTGAAGATTTCACTGACAATGTTGATGGAGCAGTATACTTTGCAGACCAATCAAAAATCAAGCCATTAGGGCTTGGCACAATTAGGCTTAAACTGCCTGGTCTTCCAGACTTTCTTCTGCATCATGTTCTGTATCTCCCACAACTCAAGATAAACTTGTTGTCCTTGGTCCACATCCGCCAGCAAGGTCACTCCATTCATATGTTTGATGGCAAGCTTGAGGTAAGAAAAACATCTGACCACTCACTTGTCATGAGGGGAATAGAAGAAGGAAGGCTTCTCAAGATGTAAGGAACCTCTGCTCGTGCACAACATTTCTCATACAATTATTATCATGAAGAAGGTACACTTCCATCAAGTTTATTATGGCATGCCAGATTTGGACATTTGAACTATGACAATCTCTGCTTGTTGAAGAAAAATGGTGTTGCTGGTTTGCCTACAATTCCTAGGAAACTTAAGCAATGTGATGCTTGCATTCTAGGAAAGCATAGCAAACAGTCTTTTCATTATTCACATTCAAGAGAACATAGAAAACTTGAAATCATTCATTCAGATTTATGTGGTCCAATGCTTATTCCTTCTGCAAATGGAAATAAATATATCATGACATTTATTGATGACTACACCAGAATGTGTTGGGTTTATTTATAGAAGAAAAAATCTGATGCTTTTCAAACATTCAAGAATTTTCATAAATGGATTGAAAATGATGCACAATCTCATATTGGGTCTATGCGCACTGATAATGGAAAAGAATACACATCAAATGAGTTTGAAAACTATCTTCACCAACATGGGATCAAACATCAAACAACTGTTCCTTATAATCCCCAACAGAATGGTGTAGCTAAAAGAATGAATAGGACAATCTTAAATATGGTACGATCCATGCTCTTCTTCAAAAGTGTAAATATAATGTTTTGGGCTGATGTTGTTCTATTTGCTGCATATATAGAGAATAGATGTCCATCTAATGCTATAAGAAACAAGACTCCATATGAAATGTGGTATGGACATGTTCCTTTGGTAAAGCATCTAAGGGTCTTTGGTTGCACCTGTTATGCCTTGATACCAAAGGTACATAGAAACAAACATGGTGCTAGAAGTCGTAAGTGTATCTTTCTAGGGTATTCAAACACCTCCAAAGCATACCGTCTCTATGATGAAGTAAATAAAAAGTTTGTTGTATCTAGAGATGTAATTTTTCTTGAATCATCCAAAACTGACAATGTTGTTGAGTGGCAACTTGATCGCTTGGATAGATTCACAAAAGCAAAATCATTTCAAGAATTTGATAATCAGATTCCAGATCTTGAAGGGAGGATTCCTATACTAGATCAACATGTGGAATCTTCTTCTGAAGAACACTCTCCCCCGCATGAAACTCCAACAATGGATGATGCTTTAAGTGATGTGATTGATAGAATTGGGAGACTCAATCTTGATTTAGTCCCAACTCAATCAACGGAGCAGCCTGGACCATCTGAGAAAGGTCCCCCAAAGTGGCTGACAAAGACACTTGAAAGTGTTCATCCTGATGATGTTGGAAAAATAGGAACTAGAAATTCAAACCGAAAAAATGGAGGTGATGTGGATGACTCTAATTCGCCTGTTGATATGGATGTTTCTTATGATTGTGAATTGAACTTGTCTATAGATTTTGAACCAACTTCCTTCAAAGAATCTGCGTCTCATGATGAATGGAAAGAAGCAATGCAAAAAGAGTATGATTCCCTCATAAAGAACAACACTTGGAAGTTGGTTGATCCTCCATTAGGAACTAAACCTATTGGCTGCAAGTGGGTCTACAAGAACAAGTATAAAGTTGATGGCTCACTTGACAAGCACAAAGCTAGGCTTGTGGCAAAAGGTTTTGCACAGAAGGAAGTGGTTGATTATCTTTTTAAATTTAACTTTAAAAAAATAAATATCTCCCTCATTTAACTCTAACTCTAAGACATTTCTCCATCTCCCACAGGTATAAAGCATTTCTCAATCCATCACAATCAGAGAGTGAGTGCCAAGTCGGTCTTGTCTTTGGCAGTTGCCACAACAGAAAGCTGTGTCGTCTCTGCTACAAAGTTGACAACGCTGTGCTTCGATAAGATTGGAGGCTTCGGACCCGCTTTGAAAAATATACCTAATCATTGAATGCTATGCTAGTGCGCCATCTATAACCGAACAATGTTGAATGCTAGTCACGGTCGAATTATCCATCACTTTCGAATTTAAAGAAGGGGCACTTGCCACTGATATTGACAAATTGGATATCAATTGTCATTTCCCAGAAATTCCCAAGTGGCTGGGCAACAAACAAAGAGATATCATATTCAAATCCAGAGTCAGTAACCCAATAATAAATATCAATCCACGACATGCTCTTGGTCGAGTGAGAGTATCTCTCCATGTTAACGTCAAACAAGATTTGGAAAAAGTTGCCAGCCATATCAGTCAAGATGAATTTATATGTTTAATTGAAATTTCGATTTTTTATTGTTAAAAAATATATTGATAATTGTTTTCATGGTGCAAAAGAATGTTGTTAAAATGTGATATGGAAGACTAGAGTGTCAAGGTTGATAATGGGAATGTCTTTTTTAATTAAAGTGGTTTTAGTGTTATCATTATATTTTTTTAATAAAATGTTTTTAAAAATAACCCCTTCGATGTTGTTTTGTTTTGTTTTTATTTATTTAGATTATAACAAAGAATATTCTTAATATTCTCACAAATTAATAGAATTAATAATTAAATTTAAGGGTGTTAGGTGGGAATATAGATTATAATGGAAAACTTATTATGTTTGGGATTGGGAAGTGTTTTCAATAATAATTTGACTCGGATTAGATCATTATATTCTTTGTCATCTATCTTGATGTTTTGAGGGTGGGAAAATTGGAGGAAGTAACTGACAGGGTCATTTTTACCAATGAGTCGTAGTTTGGAGAATTGAAGTTTGAAACCCTCTAGAGGTAGTTTAAGGCATTAAACAAAGTCTTTTGTGGTCCAAAAATTTTTGCTTATGCCATACCTCCATGCACTATTCTACACTCATAGACCTTTCCAACAATGCAAGAAAGATGTCAAATAGAGTCCATATGCAAAATTTATGCCACCCAAAAGATGACCTTCCTGTTTTGTAAACCACGATTTGAGAGGATGCGACATAAGCCTCATTACCCATGGAAAAGGAGCTAGCCACATGGAGACTATGAAGAAGACTCTAAAATGGTGAAAGTTGTAACTCTTGTTGAGACTCAAGAGTTGAAGGAGTCAAACTTAACCCCTAGTTGGCTATCAGTTGTGTTATAACTAGGAAACTATGAGGAAAAGGGGTTTCATTCAATTCAAGTGCATTTTGTTTCATGGTAGAACATAGTAGTCGTGAAATATTAGGGTATCTTTTTAAGGATTCAAATATTATGCTTATTTATAGTATTATAGGTGACTATTCTAGTTTGAAAAGTCATACATATAGAATATAAGTGAATATTCAATAAAAAAATGCAATTTACCATTAAAATCGGTAAATTTTTGGCAAATATCATCAATTTAATCATATGTAAAAAAAATAGACAAATTTTTAACCAAATTGGCAAATATTTATTTTATAAAATGTCCAAAACATAGCCACTTAGTGAAATTTCATCCGTAAATTTTTTCCTGGAGTTGATAGAGAGGGAGCATAATAGGTGAGGCTTGTATTCTATAGCATCCCATGGGCCACATTTCTCATAGCATATCTTGGTGTTCATTGTGATTGATGTGTGTTTTTATTTAATTGTTCTTTATTTTCTACATGTTATCTATTACATGCATAAATAAAAAAATCAGTAATAACATATATGGAATCTAAAGGAATTCACCCTTCACAATATATATTTCTATTTATTTTAATATATTTATTGTGACAATTATCTAATGAAATATTCATTGTCGTTCACAGATCATATTAATATCAGAGCACGTTTCTTTAGGAAGTTTATGGGATGTTGCAAGGAGTCCAAGAAATGGTTTGAGTAGGAAGCCATAAAACCCTGTCAATCGCTGATGAATTTGTTAATAGTAACCTTCAATAACCATCAAAAGAGAGATCCTCAAGGTTGGAAGTGATCTCCTCTTTCTCTGGTGAGATGGAACCTCTAGTAGTAAATCCTTCCTAGAAGAGATTTGAAAGCAACATACAGGAAACTTATCAGGTCCCATCACCTCTTATTTATAGGGACACTGAATGAAACCTCAATAAGAGCACCAAACTCTCCTAGTTTTATATTTATGAAGAGTTTTCCAAATAGGACATCCCTGAAGACAAGGAGGATTTCCAGGTGTATATCACCGCGAAGAGGTGTAGGCTCCACAAATTTTCCTTGCATCCCCCTGTCTTTCCATGCGCAGAAACCACCGACTGGATTATACAAAACACAAACACAGATCGATGGGTAGTGAGGAATCAAACAAGTGAGGCATTCACAACTATCTCTTCGGTAGACATTGCTGCTTATTACAGGTTTCAAGAAAAGGAGGAACCATTTAACACCCTATGGATGTCTAGTTTTGTAATTACAACTAAGGAAATTATGAGGAATTGGTGGCAAGACTCGTCCAAGTTCCGGGTAAAGAATGACCAAGTATACAAGACATAGGGTCTGAAAAAGCTTTTGGACCACCAAAAGTTGGTTTTCAAGCATCGACTACGTGAGGATACTGTTTCTTCACTTGTCCAATCTCAATCCACTTTGCGCTGCTTGGCTTTTAACCTTTGAGCCCAATCCTGAGGTACTCAACTTCTCCCCTAAACGTTGTCCTCACCTTCCTGTCCAGCACTGTGTCTTCCTGCAACTCATTGAGGTATTCAGGTAGCAGGTCATCAATAGAAGGCAATTGACTTTTCTCTGCAGGGTCCTCAATCATTGAAGGTTCAAACAATCTCAAAAAATCTACATTTACGACTGAGTAGATGTGCATGTAAGCTGGTACATCAAGGCAAAACGCATTTTCACCAATCTTCTCAAGTATCCTAAAAGGTCCATACCTAATAGGCTTTAGCTTTTTACCTTCACCTTGCATTCGGTCTTTGCTGATATACAGCTAGACTTGGTCTTTAACTTGAAAACTATGCTCCATCCAATGCTTATCATGCCTAGCCTTATACTTGGCCTGGTTCTTTTCTAGCTATTCATGTTATTGCGTGATGGATCTCCTGGATCTGTTCAATGAACCTGGTTGCCTTATCCACATCACTGTGCCCATCAACCATGATATCTTTACAAAAGACAAAATTCAAAGGAGACCTTGGTGTGAAACCAAAGCAGGTCCCAAAAGGAGATCTCTGTGTAGAAGAGCGTTTGGCTCTGTTGTAAGCATGCTGCACATAACACAAGTGTTCATCCCAGAGCTTAGGATGTTTACTGCAATATCCTCTCAATAACCGGATCACAGTCCTTTTTACTAATTTTGTCTGGCCATTTGTTTGTGGATGAAAATTTGTGCTTTTCTTTAACTTGGTGTCCATCAGTTCCCACAGACTAGACCAAAACTTCCCCACAAATCGGGTGTCTCGATCATATACAATGGAAGTGGGTAATCCAAAATGAACCCATACATGTTCAAAGAACAATTTTGCAGTCTATTCAGCTATGACCTGTTTACTACAAGGTATCAAAATGGACTTTTTGCTGAACCTATCCACAACAACGTATAGATAATCATGACCTTTCCTAGATTTAGGCAGTCCTCCTACAATATCCATGGAAACACTTTCCCAAGGATGAGAAGGAACTGGAAATGGAGTGTACAAGCCTAGTTTTCGATTGCTGGGCTTGCTTTTAGCACACATGGCACACCCTCTTACATATCTAGAAACTATCTCATTCATTTTCGGCCAATAGCAGAATATTTGCAGCTGTGCAACTATTTTTCTTACCCCAGAGTGACCTGATATCAGAGAAGTGTGTGCTTCCCTAATTATCTTTATCCTCTTAGTTTGTGGAATGCAGAGTTTCCCACAATGGTATAAGAGTCGGTCCTTTATATGATAGTCCAATTCTTCTACTCTTTTTCCTTGACTCAAAGTTGCATATACATCTTTAAAATCCATATCCTGAGCATATTGTTCTATGTAGCTTTCATGTAGTACAGAATTATGCTTAATTATGGTAGATGCATTTATAATGGGTCTAGATAACATGTCTGCAAACTTGTTATGTATGTCCTTTTTATATCTGATGACTAACTGAAACTGTTGTAGAAAACCCATCCACCTGTAATGTCTTGATTGTTGCAACTTAGTTTGGGAGTGTAGATATTGAAGTGGTTGATGATCAGTATGTATTACTGTCTCTTTGCCCATTAAGTAATGTTTCCACTTTTTCACATTCTGAACTAATGCATACAATTCTTTATTATATGTAGGATAGTTAACTGCTGCAGGATTAAAAGTCTCAGAATGATAGCATATGGGTTTGTCGTGTTGTGTCAACACTGCTCCCATGGCATAGTCACTGGCATCAGTTTGGATCTCAAATGGTCTTTGCAAATCTGGCAATGCTAGTACAAGTGTTGTAACAATTTTCTCTTTCAAGGTGTTGAAGGCTTTCTGATGTTTGCCTCCCCACTGAAACACCTTATTCAATCTTGTTAAAGCATGTAAGGGAGCTGCAATCATGGAGAAGTTAGAGATGAACTTCCTCCAATATTGTGTTTCTCCTAAGAATCTTCTCACTTCTGTAGCAGACCTGGGTTTAGGACAATTTACAATGACTGCCACTTTAGAGGGATCTATTTTCAATTCACCTCCCCCTACTATGTGACCCAAGTAGTCTAGAGATGTTTTTCCAAATTCACATTTTGAGAGTTTAACATAAAGTTTTTCTCTTTTCAAAACATCTAATGTCTGCTTAACATGATTTAAATGTTCTTCCCACATTTTCCTAAAAATCAGAATGTCATCCAGATACACAATAACAAAATCATCAAGAAAAGTTCTGAGTACATCATTCATTAATATCATGAAAGTAGTAGGAGCATTAGTAAAGCCAAAAGGCATAACTAGCCATTCATGCAATCTCTTCTTTGTTTTGAAAGTAGTCTTCCATGCATCTTGCTTTGCAACTCTAACTTGATGGTATCCACTGTACAAATCCAGCTTGGTGAAATAATCAACTTCTTTTAATTGATCTAAGGGATCATCTATGCGAGGAAGGGGATAACGATTCTTGATTGTTATCTTATTCAGTGCTCGGTAATCAATGCACATTCTCCACAAGCCATCTTTCTTTCTCACCAAAACGATTAGTGACCCACATGGTGATGTGCTAGGCTTGATGAAGCCCTTCTCAAGCAACTCCTGCACATGCTTCTTGATTTCAGCATTCTCTAAAGCAGACAACCTATACATCCCAATGTTAGGCAATGGAACATCTTGCTGTGAAATAATATCATGTACTATTCCCTTTTTGGGTGGCAGGCCTTTAGGTTCTTGAAACAAGACATCATACTCTGAAACAACCTTTTCTATATCAGCTTGTTGTTCAACATTATAGCCCTCAAATACATTGGTTTTATCAGGTTTCTTTTCCTTTACAACCATCACTAAGAATTGTTTTCATGAATTATCATTCTTTTCATCTGCACTGAGTTTATGACAGTATAGTTATTCTTGAGCTTATGAGCTCTTACAAAGTATTTGATTCCGTCTTTAACCAGTAGATACTTGTTCTCAGCTCTATAGAAAATAACATTTCTATCGTACAAGTAAGGACTTCCTAAAACAATTCCAAATATATCCAAAAGAATTATGTCTAACTCAACCTCATCTACAAATGCTGACCCAAAAAGAAAACTTGAGTTTGCACTGTCTAGTCACTTGTAGTTGTGCTTTATCATTCAACCATCCTAATGGGTATGGTTTCTTGTGAGTTGTAGTTGCTAATCCCAATTTCTTTACAATTGCTTCAGAAATCAAATTTACTTGAGAGCCACTATCGAACAAAGTATCAATCTTTTGATTTTTGGAAATAGCTCGAATATGGAAAAGCTCATGTCTTTTTCTCTCATTTTCTTCATCAATAACAAATTGAGCAGAATTACTAGTAGATGCTTCGGAATTCTTACCTTTTATACCTGTGGCTACTATGGTTGTTTCATCTCATGAGTCTGACCCCAAATCTCTCTGAATAGCTGCACTTGTCTTCTTCTTCTTTCCCTCGGACTTCTTAGGTCTCAACTCTGGATGCAGAACCCAACAATGCTCATCATCATGCCCCTCCTTTTTACAGTGAGTGCATGAAGCTTTGGATTTCTGTGCAGTGTTAGCCTTCCTTGCTTTCCACTTCTGTTTTCTTTTCTCCTTACTCTTGCTTACAGTGGGTTGGGATGGTCCCCCAACTTCTGGATTGCCATTCTTTCCTCTAGCCTCTAGATGAGTAGCTTGTATAGACACCTCATCTATACTAGTGGGATTAAACATGAGGAAGGTATGCCTCATGTAGTTGTGTAGACCACCAATGTACTTCAAAAGAGTCTTTGGTGAGTCTAGTGATATACCCAAAGTCAATGCTCTCTTTCTGAACTCTTGAGTATACCCTTGTACACTTTGCCCCTTCAACTTCCGAAGAGTTTGCCAACTCGTCATGGCCTACTGCATGTAGGCCAATGGATAGAACTGCTTCCTTATTGCAGAAACGAAGTCACTCCAGACAAAGATGGTCTTACCATGACTTTTCATATCATCTTGGGTTCTACCTTCCCACCAAACCAAGGCAATGCCTCCTAGGCGTATGCTTGCCAGCTGAATCTTACTCTTGTGTGAGTTTATGTTTTGTACCCTGCAATACACATCAATTTGTCTAATCCAATTGTCTAATTTTTCAGCATTTAGTTCTCCATCATAGATAGGCAAATCAAATTTAACATCTAACTTAATCAAAGATGATTTCTTATTATGTACAGGGCTATTAGGAGGTGTTAGAAAGTTTTTGTCTTTCCCTTTTTCTTTGGAGTTGTCATGGAAGTGAGACTCATCTTCTTCTTTCTCTTGCTTAGAGCCTGATGCATCTTCCACCTTTAGCTTTCTAATGTCTCGATACATTTCTTCAACCATGGAATTCATAGCTATGAAACTCTCTATGAATTGAGGGTCTGGCCCCATAGAAATTTCTTCTGACATGGTCTTTCGAGGATAGACTCTCCCAATTTCAGGATTAGTTTCCACCAACTCTCCTTCTCCTAATTTGAGCTTTGATCTTGTGAGAATTCATAGCTATATCAAAACAAGCTTGTCTAACCTTACAACCTTGAGCTCTGATACCACTTGATCTGATATTCACCCTATGAGTGCCATCAGTTAAGATTTATTAAACTAAAGGTATTACAGACTCATGTGCTGGTGTGTGTGTTCTGTGTTATTGAAACAACGGATCGATCAGATTGCCAATACACAGAAAATAAAATGGAAAGACAACAGAGAAATATAGTAAGCAACACAAAAACAAAAACAGTTTTAATAAGGAGTTCACCCTATTCTCCAGGGCTACATCTCTGGTCCAGCTTCAGTGGTGGCCTTGTTTTATTGTGTCTTTCAGCAGAGAAATTACAATACAGGGACTCAATATGAGTTCTCTTGAAGCAGATTTTGCTTGGCAAGGTCGTTCTTGGATTCCCCAAGCCACTTGAAGTACAAAGACTCTTCTTCTTCCTATCAGCTCTGTGACCCTTGGTCTACAGTGGAAAGAGCCAAATGTGATGCTCAGTCCAGACAGATTCCTCTATGGGAAGGCTTGAATCTTCAAGCTCTCTAGTGCTCGACGCTGCCTGTGGTCAGCTCAGCCCTCTGTCTCTTCTGCATGGCTTTACTGTTCTCTGTGTTCAGTCCTCCTCTCAGGGTTCACTGTTCACTATCTCTCTTGGTCACTTAGACCCTTCTCAATTCAGATTCCAAATCTGACTGATTCGACTGTCTTTGTTCATGGCTTTAGCCATTCGATCCCTATGCCTGTTCGGTTCCTCTTCCACCTATCGACTTGCCTTCTGCAGCTGCGCTTGGAGTTCCCTACGTTCGGCATCATCATGAATGCTCAAGGAGTGGCCACTTGTCCTCCTCTAAATGGTGCCAGCATGCTTCATCAGTTCGTTTCTTTAGTTACGCCATGGATGCATTCTTCCTCCACCGTGGCGATCAAATAGATTCCAAATCCCTTTAGAACGCGGCTTAATTCCCTGTCGATTCCAATTCTTTCCATTGGGCGCAATCTTAGCCATCCAATCTAGGCCCTCCATATCCAAAACCATATGCATGTTTCTCACAGTTGACTTGCTTGACCGATAGCTCACGATCAACGGCAGTTTTCTCTCACCTCCACTTGCCATGCGTTGATCGGTGTATGGAATTGCTCCGCTCCTGTCCAAAACCTCTTACTGTTCAAGGGCGCCCCAATCAAAACCGCTGGTTTCCAGAGCATGGGTCCCACCTTTATACTTTAGCGCTTTCACCTTTTCCTGCCCGCAGTCCTCTGGTTCCCCCATGCGACCGGGTGCTCGAGCTTTCCCATTTTGGCCATGTTCGCTTAGCGATGTGCGATTAGCACTAAGCACTAATCATGCATCAAAAACTTCGCTCTTTTTCCATTTCGGGGCTCCCAAAGGCTACTTTGGCCTCCTACACGGTCTCCATGGGCCTCGGTCAACGTGCTTTGACTGAGGTCCTCGTCATTCCACGTCGGCTGCCATGGCCACTGCTTCTAGGGTGTTTTTGATACTGTTTTGGATTTCATTAGAGATTTGTTCGACCTGATTCAGTCATGGTTCTCGATAGTCTTTCTATGGATCCAATTCAGATCAATGGGACGTGGGTCCCGATTTGTATGTCATCGCCATTAGAGGTATAGTTTTCAATTGGGCTAGTATCTTAGCTTCTGCATTAAGGACTTATGTAGTTGCATCCAAACATCCTAAGGCAAACCAACTGTTAGATTGTTACATGGCTTCGTACCTATTGGATGTGGTTTGTTCAAGATGCGATTTTGACCATTGGAGCTTGTTGTAGTGGTTGCAACACCCTTCAAAATTTTGGCCTTCATCCAAATTTCAGAGCCTATCGTGGATCCTGTGATCAATCGTTCCTTGGTCACTTATTGGTAAGCTGATGATCTCAAACCCCCTCCTTGATATTAAGATGTTTCCACGTTCCCATCTTTATGTACCATGTGTCATCTTTGCACATGGGGATTATCGTTTGTCATGCAAATGGAAGTTTGTTTAGCTGTAGGGGAAAAGCTTCAGGCATATGAGTTGTTCTCATTACATAGACATGTTTCACACTCACTTCATGCACTCTTGTCACGAAGGTCGTTGCATCAAGCAAAGTATGTTCTATATGTTCTGAATGGTCTATGTTGTATCAATAAGTGTTCCAGTGTGTGATCATAGTCAAGGTCTATCACTGTTTACATCAGTTTCATTGATCTCACACTTAGCCAGTTTTCTGAGCAACTTCGCCTCATCCAACTTCCCAAAATTGCACACTTTGCTTTTGTAATGTGTTGGTATCATCCTAAGCCCCTTTTTCCTTCCCAGTTTCACATCATTTATCCATACATTTTCATCATTTACCCCTCAAAATCCTTGAATATTGATTATTAATTGTTCTATAGTTATTAAATCGCATAAGAATTAATTTAGGAGTTTTATGTTCCAGAATTAGAGGTTTTTGATGACTTGACTACAGGAAGTACCCACAACCTGTAATGAGTTTACCGTTTGACATGTGGCGCAGCGGATGAGCGAGAACGAAAAGCATGGGCGAGAAGTGGAATGTCCAAGGATGGACAAACACCTATCTTCCATCCAAATCGAGCCTCCTATGCATGCGGTCAACTTCAGTCAAAGCAGGGTACTCTGGCGCATAAAAGCAGCAACAGCATTGTTCTATTTTCATTTTGATTTTTGTTCTTTTTGAAACTTATGGTATGGAAACATTTTGCAAAAAGACTATGTAAAAACGCGGCAACAGCACTATGTACATTCACTGCATCGATGACATGGCTGTATGTACGCATGTGTAAATACAGTTAGTTAAATGTTTTGAAGGTTAATTAATCAGTTGTTGAAAACATTTGCTCAGAACAGAGTTTAGTTAATACACAGAACCGGTTACAGTCCCAACGTGTGTTCACTCTTTTGCATTGGTTGATTGCTGAACGGTGGTAGTCAGTATACCCTTAGGCGCGGACGGGCCCTGCGTCCTTTGTTTGGTATACTGCTCTTCGTTTTGTTACATTTCATTCAGTTTATATATATATATATATATATGTTTGCACAGCGTTGTATTAGTTTCAATCTATATGCTTACACAACGTTGTATTGGTTTCGATTTATGTATCACACAGGTTGCATCATAGTTCGATTTACATAACTGTTGATTCACATAGTATATACGTTGCAGTCATCTGAGCTTTCGATTCCTTTATGTTTTGAGTTTCATTACATGTATATGGTGTGCGCATCCGAAGGGTTTATTGTTATGTTGAATGGTCAGTACTAGGATCTGGAACGAGAATCTTGTAAGGGATTTGGTCCTTGTGTGATTTACAGATGCATGCTCATAAACTCTACCTTATTTCACTGTCTATTCATGTTCTTTTTATATAGTTTCATAGTGTCAATATCTTGCATGCTGTGTGTGTTTTAAGCAAAGGTTTTCTGAGTGATACCTCTGTAAGGGGGTTAGAATCATTGCCACAATCATACACAGTCTTTAGATTCACAGTTTGCTTTGATAGATGCATGTCATAACCAGCATTGTAGTCAGGTACATCAGTAGGGTAATCTAGGTGTGTGAAGGATAGGCTGCATATCACGGTCTTCCGTAAAGAAGCCTTGCAATTTACCTCATAATCACCTGGGCGGTAATTATTTATGTCTATATATTTTAGACCACGCCTCTAAGCTTACGCACCTCAGTCGATATTAAATATAGAGTCCAGTCTAGCACGCTAGCTGGAACCACTACATTTTGGCGCCGTTGCCGGGGAGGCGTACGTGAAGAATTCAAACAAAAACGAAAAAATTTCAATACACAAAAACAACCAAAAACACAGTTAGAATCATGTTCATATATGCCTAGACTTAGGGACAATCAAGGGAGATTTGTGAAACCCCCCCACCATCTTAACACTAATCCATCATCATCAGGAGCAGACTCAACACCAACTGAGGAGGATATTCAAACATTAGCTGAGAAATTTTATTCAGGACAGCACATTACTCTTGCTGAGAGAGAAATTTTGTTTGCACATAAATCACAGCAGCAACCTTTTCCTAAATCTTCTACCCAAGGGAAAAGTAGCACCATTACCAAACAATATTCCTTTCACTCTTTTCCACCAAGAGACACTAAGAGACCAAGCAAAATGGCTGAGGAGGGATCTGGATCAGTTCCCCATCAAGAGGAAGAGGAATCCACTTTTAAATTCCCTATACAAGAACCACAGGAGGATGAGGAGATTAAAATGAAAAATATACCCCCATCCATGTTACCCAATTTCTATGGTATGGCATCAGAGGATCCAGACTCATTCTTATTTGAGTTCGACATTGTGTGCCGCACTTATGGTTATACAGATGATGCTCACAGACTGAGATTGTTTCCAGGCACATTAAAGGCAGCAGCCTTGAAATGGTTTATGGGGCTAGGGGAACATGCCATAGTAGATTGGGATGGCATGAGGAGGATATTTCTGAGGAAATATCAGCCTTATTGCAGATCCAAAGACTCTAAAGATGACATCTTTAGAATGAGTCAGCAGGAGGATGAAACCTTAGAAGAATATCTAGAACGGTTTGTCTATAACTTGCAAAAATCTAAACACCGAACCATGCCTCCTGATCTAGTTCGCACAATCTTTTTGAAAGGTATCAGGGAAGAATACATGGATGATCTCAACTTAATGGGCAAAGGTGATATCTCTGCCCTACCCTTTGAAGAAATAGCTGAACTGTGCGAAAAATATTCAAGAAGTAAAACCAAAATGGGAAAGAGGACCTTGTCATCTAGGGTCATAAAAACTGCCTCTGCTAGTGTCACCCGGGCTGAAATTGGTAATCTTTTAGAAGAGTTCAAAACAGATTTTTTGAGTACTCTAGGAAATCAAATTGATACCTTAAAAGCCAAAAAGAAACAAGAGGAAGAAGACAATATCATGGCCATTTTCTGCCCCAAGTGTCGCAAGAAGCATGCATTAAAAGACTGTCCTTTAGACAATATACAAGTATGTGCTTTCTGTACTGAGCATCATGATATATTTGACTGTCCTAAAGTTAAAATTGTGCAGAACTGTAACATGGCAGCCAGCACAGAGATGGAGAACGTGTACTACATGGGTGCAAAGCGACCATGGCAACCAAGGCAAGCACCCCAAGGTATGTTTCCTAATCAAAATATGCAATTTCCTATGAATGATCAGATGTATGCACAAAACTCATGGAATATACCTATGCCATGGCAGCATGGAAACCAATCACAAAATCAATGGAGACCATCTCAACAATATCCCCAATCCTACCATCAGTATCCTCAATCATACCCACCTTACTCACAGCCATATCAGCAGTACCCTCAGTCATATCCATCACATTCACAGCCATATCAGCAGCACCCTCAGCCAGTTGTTTATCAGCCCCAACAAACTTTGCCTGCTCCTCCACAAATAAATGTCCCACAACTTCAATTTCCAACTAATTCACCACCTCCCAGACCCACGCAAATACCTGCTCAAACTGTCCCAAATCCGAACAATAGAGCAGAGAGGCCAGCTTATAATGTAGAGGAAGGAACTTCCTACTCCACACTGCCTTTACAAAACATTAACCTGAGGTCTGGTAGGGTCCTCCAAAAGGATTCTCCAATAACAGATCAGCAAGGAGAAAACTTAGAAAAAGAAAATGAAATGACAACTCAAACACAACCAAGCAGTGAAACCAGAGACAAACAAATGCAGTCAGTGCAACCACCTTTTCCAGACCGTTTGGTCCAAGTCAAACCACCATTGCCTCCACCACAATTTGATGTCTTGGATGAACTTAAAAATGTCTACATAAAAATCCCTTTGCTACAAGCTATAAATGACATTCCTATTTACACCAAAGCCATCAAAGATATGTGTCTAAAGAAACCTGCTAGGAAGAGGATTGATCCTCAGACCATTCATGTTCTAGGAAATTTAGCAGGCCTTATGACCAATACCATCTCCATGGAGAAGTATGTTGATCCGGGCATTCCAAAAGTGACCACCATCATTAACAACATACGGATCCCAAACCCTTTGATAGATCTTGGAGCTGCAATTAATGTCATGACCCTTGAAACTATGAGAACACTCCAGCTTGTGAATTTGCAACATACCACAATTTTTCTTGAACTAGCTGATAGGTCCAAAGTCATTCCTGAGGGGATTTTGGAAGATATCATTGTTTCACTGGACTCTTGGGAGTATCCGGTGGATTTCCTAGTCCTTCAACCCAAATCCAATCTAGGAGGACATCCTATCATTCTAGGTAGACCATGGTTAGCGACTGCTGATGCATTTATTGGATGCCGATCAGGTAACATGATTATCTCTAGAGGGACCGAAAGGAAACAGCTCACCCTCTATCCATCAGCACAATCACCTGCAGTCACACATAACTTGTGGCTTGATGACAAATTTAATGACAAAGAGGAGGTACAATCTGTTTATAGCATTGACCAGATCTATGATTTCCATGAAGATAATACTGATTTGGTAGAGTTATTTCTCTCACGGCCTGATATATCTGAAAACTTGAGAAATGAACAGTATAATGCTGCAGATGTACTTCTAGCTCAAAACTTTCAAGAAACATGTACTATCCACTCCTTGCAATCTACATTTCATGACATCTTTCCAGTTCAATCCATCACCAATACTCAGAGTCAAGTCATAGAGATCAGTCCAGGCAAAACTTTAAACATAGGCAACCACCTTGACTCATCTCAACAAGAAAAATTGATTAGACTCTTGACAAAATACCAAAAAGCCTTTTCATGGGATTACACTGACATGCATGGGATTCACCCCGACACATGCACTCACCACATTTACACTGATAGCACCATTAAACCGGTGAGGCAACCGCAACGAAGAATGAACCCCATGCTCCAAGACATTGTCAGAGAAGAGTTGCAAAAACTCTTGAGAGTCAACTTTATATATCCTATTTCTGACAGTCAGTGGGTATCCCCATTGGTTATTGTGCCTAAGAAGAATGGCAAGTGGCGTATCTGTGTTGACTACAGACAGCTGAACAAAGCCACACTCAAAGACTACTTCCCACTGCCATTCATTGACCAAGTGTTAGACACCTTAGCCGGCAAATCATCGTTTTCCTTTCTTGACAGTTTCAGTGGCTACAACCAGATCCGGATTGCCTCTGAAGACCAGGACAAAACCACCTTCACCTGTCCTTGGGGCACCTATGCCTACAATGTTTTTCCATTTGGACTTTGTAACGCTCTAGCTACATTTCAGTGAGCTGTGTTAGCTATCTTTGCTGATTTGATTCATGATTGTGTTGAAGTGTATATGGATGATTTTTCAGTATATGGCAATTCTTTTGAACATGCATTAGAAAATCTAGAAAGAGTTTTGAAAAGGTGTATTGAAGCTAACCTGTCCCTCAACAACTAAAAGTGCTTCATGATGCTAAATGAAGGGATAGTGTTGGGCCATTATATCTCTTTTCAAGGCATCCAGGTTGACCCAGCCAAGATACAGATTATTGCCGATTTGCCTATTCCACAGAACCAGAGAGAGGTAAGAAGTTTTCTTGGGTATGCTAGCTATTACCGCAGATTCATTGAAAATTTTAGCAAGATAGCCTTACCTTTGTTTAAACTTCTTGCCAAAGATGTACTTTTTAATTGGACTGAGAACTGCCAACATGCATTTGAACAACTTAAGAAGAAACTATCTACTGCACCAGTCCTGAGAGGGCCTAATTGGAGTTTACCATTTCATATTTTTACCGATGCATCTGACACTGCCATAGGTGCATGCTTAGGCCAAAAAGAAGAATCTTGTACATATGCAATTTATTTCATTAGTAAAAATCTCACACCTGCCGAGCTTAACTATACAGTTACAGAAAAGTAAACACTTGCCATCATTTATGTTGTGAACAAATTTCGCCATTACATAACTGGTTATGAAGTCTTTGTACATACTGATCACTCTGCCATTCGACATCTCATGAATAAACCAATAACTAGTGGCAGAGTTACCAGATGGTTACTATTGCTGCAGGAATTTAACATCACAGTGCTAGATAGACCAGGCAAAGAAAACCAGGTGGCAGATTTCCTCTCTAGACTGCAAAATCCAGGTGAGATTGTTCCTGATGAGGACTCTTTTCCGGATGAGCACTTATTCGCAATTTCCATAGTAACTCCTTGGTTTGCTGATTTAGCTAATTACTTGTCTACATGTAGGACACCTCCACATTTCACTGCAAAGGAAAGGAAAAGACTGATCAAACAAAGTGTTAGATATTCATGGCTCAATGGCGATCTCTTTTACACTGGTTTTGATATGATCATTATGAGATGTGTCTGAAATGATGAGGTAATTGACATTTTAAAATCTTGCCATGATGAACCGTGTGGTGGGCATTTTGCAGCGAAGCAGACAGCCTTCAAAGTTCTTACTCTTGGATACTATTGGCCATCCATTTTCAAGGATGCCAAGAAGTATGTAAAGAGTTGTGACAGCTGCCAAAGGATGGGCAGACCCACAGCTACGGATCAGATGCCCCTTCAGCCCCAAGTTCACTTAGAACCATTTGATAAGTGGGCTCTAGACTTCATAGGACCAATCAACCCAGCCTCTAATGGTAAGAAGTACATCTTAGTGTGTACTGATTATGTCACAAAGTGGGCAGAAGCAAAAGCACTGGTAAGAGCAACCGAACACACAGTAGTCAATTTCCTTTTTGAGGAGATCTTTGTGAGGTATGGAGTACCAAGAGAAATTGTCACTGATCAAGGTACCCAATTCACCTCCAAGCTCATGAAGGACATCACAGACAAGTACCAGATAAAGCATAGGAAAAGTACCCCCTACCATCCACAGGCCAATGGGCAGGTGGAATCAACCAACAAGACTTTGGAGGGGATCATTACCAAAACTGTTGCAATGAACCGCAAAAAATGGGAGTAAAAGCTCAAGGAGGCACTCTGGGCTTACCGGATTACTTGGAAAGATACCACCGGATTTACACCATACCAGTTGGTGTACGGTAAGGATGTCATGCTTCCTATTGAATTCCAAATTCACACTTTTAAATTAGCTGCAGATTTAGTAATTGATTTGGATCAAGCACAGAAAGAGAGAATCCAGCAGTTGAACCAGCTGGATGAGATGAGGCAACAAGCAGAACAAACCACCACCCTCATGCAAAAGCACAGGAAGCAATGGCATGATTCACACATTAAGAAGAAGCACTTCAAAGAAGGTGACTGGGCTCTGCTTTTTGATTCAAAATTCAAGGATCATAAAACTAAGTTCACCACCCATTGGATGGGCCCTTATGAAATCGTTCAGGCTTATGACAATGGATCAGTAAAACTCCAAACTATTGATGGCAAAGGTCATTATTTCACAGTCAATGGTCATCGCCTGAAGCTGTACAACAAGCCCATCAGCAAACAAGATTTTCTCAATACATTATCTCAGCAAGAAGAGGTTGAGGTACTGCAGCCCTCAGCTGCAGTATCACTGCCTTAGTTTCATTTTCTTTCAATTTCAAAATCAAGAAAAAAAAAAAAAAAAAATTAATAAAACAAAAAAAAAACTCAAAAAAAAATAATAATAATAATAATAATAATGGGTTAGCTGTGAAAACCAGTATCTGGCACAATCTAACCCCGAATTCCTACCTGAAAACCAATTTATTGGCGGGTATGAATTCTATTTCTGTTGTTTATTGTTTCATTTCTCAGTTGCATCATGACTTGAGGACAAGTCAAACTTTCAGTCGGGGAGAGGGAGACATCTGTTCTGTTACTTTTATCTCTCCCTTGTAAATTCTTCAGATTTCTTATTCTATATTTCACTGTAAATTTCCAACAGCAGCTTGTTACCAGCATTCTAGACTTTAACAAATAAGCTGTTCTGTCATGATTTTCAGAGGGACCTGGTTATAAATAGTTTGCAGGGGGACCTGTTTTGTTCAGACACCTATGCTATCAACACCATCAGTGTAATGGGACCTGTTTAAGATATTCAGAAGGGACCTGTTTTAAGCAATTGACACCTGTTTGAGACATTCCAGCCAGCAGTAGGGACCTGTTTAAAACATTCAGTTGGGACCTGTTAAAAATTTCTTGACATCAAAGGCTACTTCAACAGACTTCCACCAACACTCCAGCAAATTGCAAGCTCAGTAAACTTGTAATAATACAAAGAGCTGCATGAACATCTTCAGTTGTTCAAGGGACCTGTTACAGTTTTCTCAAGGGACCTGTATCTTCAAATCTTCCTAAGGAACCTATTGCATCTTCAGTTTTCACAAGGGACCTATTACATTTTCAGTCTTCAAAAAGGGACCTGTACATTCAAATTTTTCAAAAGGGACCTGTTATATCTTAAAAACTTTTCTCAAAGGACCTGTGTATTCAACCTCCCTTAGAGGACCTGTCAAAAGAACAATCAAAAGGATTAGCAACTCAGCATGTCAAATGATCAACAAAGGAGTAATGTATTTCTATTCTTGGGCATTTAATTTCCTAGATTAGTTTTAATGTAATTTTGGTGACTATAAGCTGTTGTAATTAATTTCAAGGACACCTTCATACATCCACTTACCACCCTTTATCCCACCAAGTTTCATCATTCCCTACATCCACCTATCCCTAACACCCATCACCAACACATATACCCTCCAGGCATACCAACATTCTCTACATGATTGAATATAATTGAAAAGGACACGTGGTGAACTGTGTGTTTGTTAAAAAATACAAAGGATGAGATAGAAGCGGCCTATATATATATTCTTTACTCCATACAGTCGAATCATAACAAACGGCCTATATGTTTTACACCACACACACACCCGAATTATAACCTCGCCACCCAGCATTATAGCTCAGCCCTTTCGGTACGCTCTCAGCGTCCTTATGCTAATATGCATACAAGCGTACAACCCTCTGTTTTTAAATTGTATGATTACATTGTAAGGCGAGTACAGGGTATTTCACATCCTCGGTTCCCATAACTTACAAAGCGAAAGTTTGAAGCAAGGGACACGAGGAGATTGTCATCATACGAGTAGAGTTACAACGTAAAGGAGTGAAGCAAGGAACGCCGAGGCGATTGTTACCATTTGAGTGGGGTTACAAAGTGAAAATTTGAACAAAGAGCGCAGAGGAAAGTATCACTGTTTGGGGTCGGTTTACACAGTGAAACCGGTGAGCGTCGAGAAGGGAAGCATCACCATTCTACTTCTAACACCCACAGCAGTCATATCGACCAGCTAAGCACCATAATTGAAGATTGAAGGAAGCTACATATACCAGGTAACCGACTTGACATCTCTGTGTTTAAATTCTAAAAGTGTAGACAGAGAAGGGTTAGAGGCATAACCCTCTGCCATCACCATGACTAATAGAGTTGAACCTAGTACATTCGATAGCTCACAGTACCATAACGATTGCATTGAGATTCTTCAAGAAGCACAGTGGTTACCTTTTCTGGAAAAATTCCATGGGAGCAATGAAGAAGTCACAAAACAATTTGCCTTTACCTTCAATGGAGAAAAGGCCCTAATAGGCACCGTCTCCTTCAGAATCTCAGAGGATACCATAGCTCAGGCAATTGGACTCAGCCCTGAGGGAGAAAAGTACTTTAAAACTAAACAATTCAAGGAGAAATCATGGACACAGTTCATGTCCAGGTCTAGAGTTTCCTCAGTAAACTGGAAAAAGGGAGTTCCAAGAAGCTGGTTAGTTCATCCTTGGGATGAAATGGTCTACATTATCCAAAAGTTTATAACATGTGAAGGTAGATACAACATTGTTTATCTCTATCACATCAAGCTACTCCTCCATCTAAAGAAACAATGTGTAATCAGTGTGCCATATTTTCTGCTGCAAAGTTTAACAAAGATGGCCAAAACTATCTAGAAACAAAAAGGGAATGAGGAAAAAAGTCTATACCATTTTGGCCTGATTAAAATCCTCATTGAACATGAGTTGCAGAAGCGAGGGAAGCCATGGAAAGAATTCTTAACTGACAACCAGATCAGAGATGAGGAGGAAAAAGAAGAGCTGCAAGAAGATTCTGGGTTTATGAAGGATATAGATGAGGAAATTCCAGTGTCCAAGGCCAGCAGAGCACCTCAACCAGAGGGCAGCATAAGGACCAGAAACATGCAAAAAGAGGATGTCAAGAGAGCTGAGAAAGACAAAATCTTCACCACCTACTCCCGAAGATCAAGGAGGACATCAAAAACTCAGCTGCAAGAAGACCAATTTGAATCTCCTGCCCCTGCCCATTTGGATGTTGAAAGTGGTGATCATTCACCACCAGCACCAGAAGTTGACATAGAGGTGGAAAGCCATAACCAGCAGGAGAAATGTTCACCACCTCCTACCAAGAGACAAAAGAAGTTAGAAAAGAAAATTGAGGAATTAAAAGAAGAGCTCATGGAAGCTAACATGTTGGAAAAGGTTATCAAAAGAGAAAATGAACTGCTCAGGGCACAAAGCAAAGAAGTACAGAAGACAAATGAAAAGCTAAAGGAAAGGATCAGTGAGTTAGAGACTGAGCAATCTGAGATTTCCAACTGGGCCACTAAATGGTACAACCAGAAAAAGGCTCTTAAAGAGAAATATAAAAAGCTGAAGCAAGAGCTCAAGGGACAGAAGGATCAACAGGTGGAGAAGAATGTAGATACCCTGCTCAAGGCAGCAGAGATCCATGCAGGCACAGAGTTCAAAGGGAGTACCTCTGGGGTAGCATGAGGACATGCTAAGTCCTTAAGTCGGGGAGAGATGTTGGTATCATCCTAAGCCCCTTTTTCCTTCCCAGTTTCACATCATTTATCCATACATTTTCATCATTTACCCCTCAAAATCCTTGAATATTGATTATTAATTGTTCTATAGTTATTAAATTGCATAAGAATTAATTTAGGAGTTTTATGTTCCAGAATTAGAGGTTTTTGATGACTTGACTACAGGAAGTACCCACAACCTGTAATGAGTTTACCGTTTGACATGTGGCGCAGCGGATGAGCGAGAACGAAAAGCATGGGCGAGAAGTGGAATGTCCAAGGATGGACAAACACCTATCTTCCATCCAAATCGAGCCTCCTATGCATGCGGTCAACTTCAGTCAAAGCAGGGTACTCTGGTACATAAAAGCAGCAACATCATTGTTCTATTTTCATTTTGATTTTTGTTCTTTTTGAAACTTATGGTATGGAAAATTTTTGCAAAAAGACTATGTAAAAACACGGCAACAGCACTAGGTACATTCACTGCATCGATGACATGGTTGTATGTACGCATGTGTAAATACAGTTAGTTAAATGTTTTGAAGGTTAATTAATCAGTTGTTGAAAACATTTGCTCAGAACAGAGTTTAGTTAATACACAGAACCGGTTACAGTCCCAACGTGTGTTCACTCTTTTGCATTGGTTGATTGCTGAACGGTGGTAGTCAGTATACCCTTAGGCGCGGACGGGCCCTGCGTCCTTTGTTTGGTATACTGCTCTTCGTTTTGTTACATTTCATTCAGTTTATATATATATATATATATATATATATATATATATATATATATATATATATATATATATATATATATATATATATATATATATATATATATATATGTTTGCACAACGTTGTATTAGTTTCAATCTATATGCTTACACAGCGTTGTATTGGTTTCGATTTATGTATCACACAGGTTGCATCATAGTTCGATTTACATAACTGTTGATTCACATAGTATATACGCTGCAGTCATCTGAGCTTTCGATTCCTTTATGTTTTGAGTTTCATTACATGTATATGGTGTGCGCATCCGAAGGGTTTATTGTTATGTTGAATGGTCAGTACTAGGATCTGGAACGAGAATCTTGTAAGGGATTTGGTCCTTGTGTGATTTACAGATGCATGCTCATAAACTCTGCCTTATTTCACTGTCTATTCATGTTCTTTTTATATAGTTTCATAGTGTCAATATCTTGCATGCTGTGTGTGTTTTAAGCAAAGGTTTTCTGAGTGATACCTCTGTAAGGGGGTTAGAATCATTGCCACAATCATACACAGTCTTTAGATTCACAGTTTGCTTTGATAGATGCATGTCATAACCAACATTGTAGTCAGGTACATCAGTAGGGTAATCTAGGTGTGTGAAGGATAGGCTGCATATCACGGTCTTCCGTAAAGAAGCCTTGCAATTTACCTCATAATCACCTGGGCGGTAATTCTTTATGTCTATATATTTTAGACCACAGCTCTAAGCTTACACACCTCGGTCGATATTAAATATAGAGTCTAGTCTAGCACCCTAGCTGGAACCACTACATAATGCTCAAGATTTTTTTCTTGCCAACTGGAACTGCGTAATGTGCAAGAACCCCAGCCTCCCTTGGCATCCAAAACTGTGTAGTGGTCTCCTCCAGTGTCCTTCCCTAAGCTAGAACCCACTGTCTCCAGAACTTGCGCACTGTTGTCCCTCAGCTGCCTAGCCAACACTACTCTTTTGAAATGTGTAGAGAAGGAAGGAAGCTAGCACTACTCTCTATAAATGTGCAGAGAAGTCAGGTTGTCATCATTGCTCTCGATAAATGAACAGAATAGTCAAGCAGCCAACACTTCTCTCCAGAATTGCAAAGATCAGCCGGACAACCTTGCTCAGGAAAATTTCCCAGAACTGTCCTCCTACGACCCCATCCTGTAGCAATGTCTTGCATCCAAAAATTGTGCAGTATTGTCCCAACTGTCCAGTCTGTCTTGCATTTAGAAACTACACAGATGTGCCTCCCAGGGCCTCATCCCAACATCAATCACTGCCCATTGAAACTACGCAAATCTATCTCTTAGTGACCACAAGGAAAGATGACATGTTAGATGACTCTCAAGGAGATGAGGAGTAATACAAAGGAACCACGTTATGATAACAGATTGAGACTGCATGCAAACTTCATCAAATGCATAACCATTTGGAGGGTAAGTATGGTCTTTCTCCCTTTTGCTTGTTGCACTCGCTGTCGTCTTCTTGCATACAAATTGTTTTGTCATACTTGCGATCTTGTTCTGGTGATTTTGAAGGTTTTTCTTTGTGTGCATGAGTTGTCTTTGCTCTGTGAACATCATTCATACTCACACACAAATTTACAAGCATAGTCACGCAAGTGTAGTCACGGTCATTTGGAAGTCTATCTCAAGCGTCACACTTGTCACTCTTATCTTTAAGACAGTCTCACTAAGCACATGTTTGTCTTTTTGGTCTGTGTTGTCTTGTCATCAAAATATGCTAAGTGTATGATCACAATGTCACATCTACACAAGTTCACTTTCTCTCACACTTACCCATTTTTCCTGAAAATTTGTCGACCGAACAAATCCCTTCAATTGGATCCCGATCTCAGTGACCCTCCTCTGCTGCCCATAAATGCGATGTGCTTGAGGTGCCCCTAGGTAGATGCACTGCAAAATATTGGAAATGAGTAGGTTGTTTGTCTCCAAGAAAAACGGAGAAGTTTCCTCCAAGATCGATCCAATCTACACTTCTCGCAAGATCAGCTGTCAATCCTCCCTCTGGTTTACCGGAAATCTACTCTTCACTCCAACCCAAGACTACATTGTTCCCCAGAAATGTGTAGAGCAGCCCAACTAGTCATTTGCAGTCCTACTCTACATTGTTACCAAGAATTACGCAGAGCTTCCCAGATGAGTCTCATTGGCCCACTCAATTTTTCCTCCAAGAAATGTGCAGATTTGCTTAGTAGGTGCCCAGGCTACCTATCTTGCACTGTTCCCAGGAAATCCGCAGAACTGGATGGCAGTCCCTGGGCTACCTATCTTGCACTATCTCTCATAAATGCATATATTTTCTTAGTAGTCCCCCAGGCTGCTTGTCCCACATTGAGCACATAAAATGGACAAATTTTTCTCGACAGTCCTCCAGATGTTTGTCCTGTACTGTCTCTCAAAAATGTGTAGTTGTGACCAGTAACTTCCCAAAGCCTAATCATGCCTTGCTCTGGAAAATTGTGCAAATTGCCTTTCCAGTGCCTCTTCCTGCCCCACTCTATCTGCCTCGAAAAATTGCGTAGAATTGTCTAGCAGTTCCTCGGACACCCTGCCTTGTCTTCCTCTAAGGAATTGCGCTATTCTACTCAGCTTGGTTTTACCTAGCAGTTGACACTCCTAACCCTGATTGTGCAGCTTTTCCCGACATTACTGCAAAACCCCTCATTCGTGCCTAAGTTGTGCTTTGCACAGTTTCAGTGTCTTGTCCTCTCTCTTAGTCACATGGACCTGAAACTGAAAACAATTCATCATGCTAGACTAGGATATTTTTGGATTTGATGTTGTCCCGTCATGAGTGAATTGTAGGAATAGGTACATTAATGGAACATGGAGTGATGACGATCGAGATGAAGAAGGAGTGCATGCTAGAAGAATTTATTGCATCTGGATGGGCGTACACAACACATCAAGCAACAAGTGAAAGAAGACATTCATGGGACCATCAAGCAGCATCAAGACCATCGAAGACCCCATGACACTTTGTCATGTAGGGCGGAAGACACAACACACTGAGAGTACATCCATCACTCAGCAACATAATATCTTAAAATGGACACCACAATCAGCGAGTACATGTCAACAGTGTCATGAGTCATCTCAGCCACATCACTACTATGGGCCATACTTGTTGTAATCGAATGTAATGTAAAGTGAAAGTCTAACGGATGCACATATGATGTTGAAGAGTCACGTCAATTGAAAATTCATAGTAAGGTGAACAGTCATGAAGTCCAAGAGTCACAAGGGTTAATCATCACCCTTGGCTATATATACCCCCTCATTGTATGAGAAAATGAATTTTCAGCTTGGCTCCTCTTGCATAGCCTTGAGAGTCTGTAGTCTGTTCTTTGAGGAGCGAGCATTGGCTCCAACATCCCACTACTGGGACTAGTGATGTATGGTGTACAAATGTGTCTTGGAACTTTTTCTTAATTCAGAAGCCTATTAAGGCCAACACATTTTCACACATGTTTTGTATCCATTTGTAAGGCTATTCTTCAAACGTTTGTAGTGCATGTTTTCTTAACCAGTGCTAAGATAATTGAACTAATTTGGTTATTTTAGTACTTACATTGTTGAAGATGTGTTGTATTATTTACCATTGCTATCTCATTCCTGTGGACTACTCCACAAGATACTACACAGACCATCTTTGTGTATTGGCTATCAATGTTGTCACATCCTTGTGGACTACTCCATAGGGTATCTTTTGTTTCTCTTTATAACGACCGTCACATCCATGTGGACTACACTGTTGGGTAGTGTATCTGTTGTCCCCTTCACCTTAGTTTTAACGACTGGTGCATCTGTTGTGGACTACTCCACTAGATGTTGGAGAGACTCTTATTGGTTCGCGTGTGTCTCTCCCTAGGTGGTACTAATACCTCTCATCTAGAGGTTCACTTTACTCTTTCTCCTTACAGTAAGAGAACCCAGACACAAGCTACATTACACACTCACCAGGCACACGTACCTCACTTTTGAATTTACAAGCATAACACTCCCATGGAAAATCTCTAAGATAATGACAACGGGGCCATCGTACCGGATGGGACTCCTACACCAAATGCTATGAGTTCTAGTTGGGACTTCATACCTGGGAGATCCCCTTTTTTGGTGGGTCCAACACCTTTAAAATGGAGCTAGAAGGTGGGCCAGATGACAAGTTGAGCTCGTTGCATCTGGTTTGAATCTTTTATCTAAAATGGCTCATACATAAATCATACTCCCAGGGTGTTTCTCTAATTTTTTCCTTGATCAATTTTCACCCCCCTATGAGCTTCTTGATCAGTTGCCCCAGTTAAAGTTTGATGGTGAGGACAGAACATCCATAACCAAGCACATTTATGATTTTCTTCAATTTTTTGAACCTTATGAAATCGATAATGAAGAGTCTGCTTGTGTGCTTTTCTTCCTCACCCTTGAAGGTCGGGCTAATTGGTGGTGTCATATCTTGCCACCTACTTCCATCCATTCCATTCACCCTTTCATCAGGGAGCTCCACCAAGCCTTTGGTAACTATAACTACAGAGATGTTTGTGGAAGGATCAACCTATTAAGAATGGAGCTTAAGGAATCAGCTGAGAATTTTTCTAATTGATTCCTTCACCTTTTCTATGAAATTTTGGAAGAATATTTGAACTGGGATTTCTTGAAACAAGAGTTCGAGCACTTGGTCTGTGTCTCTTCATACAGTGAACCTGAACCTCCCTATTTTTTTCCCCAACTCTTGCGAATCATGAGGCACCTCAGATTGCAAAGGAGAAGCCAAACACCTCATTTATTCCTTGTCCTCCTCCCTTTCTGGTTCCAATCTGGGTGGCCCCCTTGTGGTGATTTCAAAGCTGACAAATCTACTCAGCATGTCCCCAACCCATCTTCTCATCTGTCTCTCGCTTCCATGGAGGAAGTTCCAGAATGGATTAGAAAGCCTATAGCCAAGACACACTCTTTCATTCCACAAGAGGACATCAACATTCACAACTTAAGTCTTGAAGATGATCTGCCACTCTGCCATCCTCCATCTGATTCACAAGCCATGAATCATTGTACCATGACTCGCTTGATCAATCTATTTCACCAACCAACTATGCACATTCTTTCGATTCTCAAGCTGGTGGCTCAAATTATGATTAGGCACAAGACAATCACATTACACTGGTAGAGGAGCAGAAAGGAGAGGACACTATCAATTCCCCCTCTTTGATTCAAAATTGTCCGGATCAAAACAATGAGCTTCCATTCTCTAACAATTCTCAATCTACTAATCTCTGTGAAACATCTTATACAATTAATTATTTCGATCAACCCCCAGCCTTGGGAAGTGATCACTCCCATGCTTCTATATGTTGTGACAAACACCCAAGCACATCATGTGATCTCATGTTTTCTCATGAAAACTCTAGCTCAAATCTAGAATGTGCTCCAGTCAAAGAAGACATTTGTATCGAAACTTCCTTTTCACCTCACTTGCCCATCTGTCCTACCATTCGTAATGCATCCACATGTGTCGGAGATACTCCATGTTCTCTTTCTACTTCATCCGATGAGCTATCTCTTCAATCGACACAAGGTAGTGAGGTTTTCCATGATGAAAGTAGTCTAATCATAGAGTGTACTTCCCATTCCATGTCATCTCTTCTCTTTCATGGAGACAAATCCTCAGTGCAACTTGCTAAAGATGAAAAATCTGGTGCAACCTATGACAAAGATGGTTGCCATCCTGGGAGCAATTTTGAAATTAGCAACAACAACTACCCTCAAGCCATGCATGATCTGGTTCATGCTTCAAATGCAATTATGTAATTCTGGAAAGTTCCAGGACGTTCCAAGGAGTCGAGGCACTTTAATGTCCATTGATGGTTATGTCAGGACCTCACGACTTTGGTATTCTGGGAGTGATCTTCCAAATTTTCAAAATTTCACTCATGACCGAATCCATGAATCTGTCTTAGTGCATCCATCTTCATGCACATCTCTTACATCAAACTCGGGTTGGGAGTGTCCGTCCTTCATAAAATACTGGAATTATGAAGTTGATCATATCAAAGACTGCCTTTCCACACAATCATACTTAACAAATCTTCCCTTCCATGATCAACCCCTCGGTCTTCTTGTGAACCTTGCATTGCAAATCGGCCTGTCATATATAGCTCATAGCGAACTTGGTTCGATTATGCAGACTGTTCATAGGATTGTTCAAATTTCAAACTAAGAACCTAACATTTCAACTAGCCCATCTCATCATTCCCTATCTTAGGTTACTGTCATTCAACTTATCATTTTCCCATCAAGACATCTAATGAAAGTTTCTTCACACTCTTTGACCTTCACCATTTACCATCTTTCTCTTCAAACTTCTGTCAAGCAGGTGAGGCACTTCAGCCTGCGCTGATGGTTATGGAAGGTCCTCACTGTCTTGGCATGACTATTGAGAATGATCAACTTTATTTTCCCTTGGAAGATTCCCATCGTGATCCAGTCTGCCAAATTGAAAATTCACCCTTTCAGAGATCACGAGGATGTTCAAACAACCATTATGAATCTCACGATCCAATCAGTGAATGGATGGAACAATCTTACTTGGCAAGCCATGTTGTAAACAACAAGCTTCAATCCTTCCTTATGCTTGCTAAGAAGCTTGGTGCAGATTAGGACACACTTGTAAGAAGCTTCAGAGGATTTTTTAGAAATGGTATCCATCGAAGAGTTAAGCACATGTATTGGGTGGTTGTGACACATCTTTCTACCCATAGGCAAGACCTTCCTTTCTGTGTGAAAGTTTCTCAATTTTTTGTATTTTCTATTACACATACTGTTTATCAGTTTTAATCACTTATACCTTTGTGGATGAAGATCGGGAGCAACTATGATGGCTTCACTTGAAATTTCATTTCACGTAACTATGGTTGTTTAACTGTTATGATAGGAGTAGGATTAGTTGCATCTTATCTTTCATTTCCTTGCACTCCTAGTCCATCATGGTTTACTTATTATGGTTTTACATCTTGTTTGCTTCGACTGTTTTTCTTTCTTGTATTTTAGTTTCGTTATATTGTTTTATACGCCTTTCTTCTTGTCTTGGTTTTCCTTTCGTGTTGAGTTTTCCATTTGTTTTCACTACACGAATAAGTGTTGCGCCTAGACCTATGTTATGGTTTCTAAATGGTATGTGGCCGAAGTGCAAAGAGTCTTGTGACACTGCAGTGCTTGGCCAGTCCCGTGTCCGTCTTCTCTAGTCTTGGTTGTAACCTCTGCTTGATGAAGTCGTGATGGAAAATATGAGCCATTTGTAAAGAAAGTTTCAGTAAAACCATGAACCTGTGACCAAACTAGAAAAACACATGCATGTGCTCAGTCTTCTACTATGTGTGTTCAAGCTTATCAAACTAGTAGAAATGGAGAAGGGGAAAAGTATGGACAATAAAATATGAATTAGAGGTCTTACATGCTTCTCTAAAGGAACAAACTCTCCTGCATTCAATAAGTTGGGATCCCTCTTCTGCCCCAAAGAATAAATAAGTGCCTATGCACAGTTCTCTTTCAAAAAAAAAAGGCGAAAGAAGAGAAAGGCTTCCTGTGAAGAGAGGTGAAGCAAGCAACTCCATCGGGGTACTATCCAGGCTCACTGGAAATGGAGCAATTATTGTGTTCCTACATGAATTTGCTAGGGTACTGCCCAGAATTTTTGGCAGCGGAGAAACACCAAATATGAAAACTTATACTCTGTAAATCTTAAGCTCGCTAGCCAAACTACCCTTCTCGATTTTGAAACATTGTGATATGTTGAATCTTTTGTTGTGTTCGACTGAGTTGGTACAGGGTGAATCATGTCTGTCCATGGGGAAAGTGGGGAATCTTGAGAAATATGCACAAAGAGTCAATACTCCCCGAAATACCAAGGCACTGCACTAAAATGAACCGAAACAGAGAATCTGGTATTCAACTAGTGTGTCGCTAAGCATTGCAACAACTGCAACACCCTCCAAAATTTTGGTTTGCATCCAAATTTCAGAGCCTATCATGGATCCTGTGATCGATCATTCCTTGGTCACTTATTGGTAAGCTAACGATCTCAAGCCCTCTCCTTGATCTTAATAGTTTTCCACCTTACCATCTTTATGCAACATGCATCATATTTGGGCATGGGGATTATCATTTGTCATGCAAAGGGAAGTTTGGTCTACTGCAAGGGGAAAGCTTTGTGTACATGAGTTGTTCTCATTATGTAGACATGTTTCACACTCACTTCACGCACTCTTGTCACAAAGGTCGTTGCATCAAACATAGTATGTTTTATATGTTCTGGATGGTCTATGTTGTATCACTAAGTGTTCCATTGTGTGATCGTAGTCAAGTTCTATCACTCCTTATATTTGTTTGACTGATCTCACACTTAACCCATTTCTTGAGAAACCTATCCTCATCTAGGTTTCTCGAACTACACGCTTTGCTTCTACAACCCTCAAGATTTTTTAATTTCCTACTGTAACTGTGCAATGCGTAGGAACCCTAGCCTCCCTTGGAATAAAAAACTATGCAGTGGTCTCCTCCAGTGTCCTTTTCTCAGCTGGAACCTACTGCTCCAGAATCTGTGCAACATTTTCCCTTAACTACCCAGCCAGCACTACTCTCCAGAAATGCATAGACCAGGAAGACAACCAATACTATTCTCTAGAAATGTGCAGAGCAGTCAGGTAGCCAACATTTCTCTCCAGAAATATGTAGAACAGTCAGGTAGTGAACACTACTCTCCAAAAATTCATAGAGCAGTCTCACAACCTTTCTTAGGAAATTTGCGCAAAACTATCCTCCTAGGAGCCCATCACACAACAATGTCTTGCATCCCAAAACTGCGCAACATTGTCCCAAATGTCCAGTCTATCTTGCATTCAGAAACCACATAGATGTGCTTCCCAGGGCCTCAACTCGGCAGCAGTCACTTCTTGTTGAAACTGGGTAGCTCTATCTCTCAGTGACAAAGAGGAAAGATGAGATGTTAGATGAATCTCAAGGAGTTGAGGAGAAATACCAAGGAATCGCGTTATGATAAAAGATTGGGACCGCATTCAAACTCTATTGAATGCATAACCATTTGGAGGGTAAGTATGGTATTGCTCCCTTTCGCTTGTTGCACTAGCGGTCGTCTTCTGGCATACAAATTGCTTTGTCATGTTTGCGATCTTATTCTGGCGATTTTGAAGGTTTTTCTTTGTGTGCATGAGTTGTCTTTGCTATGTGAACATTGGTCTCACCCACACACAAAGTTTCAAGCACAACCACACAATTTTTGTCATGGTCATTCGAAGGTCTATCTCAAGTGTCACACTTGTTACTCTTAGCTTTAAGATAGTTTTATTGAGCACATTTTTATCTCATTGGTATGTGTTATCTTGTCATCAAAATATGCTAAGTGTATGATCACAGTTAGGGCCTCATATTGTCCCTTTTTGACCATATATTTTGCTATGATACTACCCCTTTCAAACTTATATCTAAAAGCCTTTGTTAAGATTTTGACCCAAATATCTCTAAGGTACGAAACGATTCTTCTCATCACTATATGTTTAATTATTTAGCATATAAATCACGACATCTTCATAGTTAATCATTGAATTATTAAGTGCTAAACAGTTAAAGAATGATGTTCAGTTTGTGATGCTGAAACGGCTGGAAGACTATTTTTGTAGTTGCTGAAACAATAGGAACAGCATGCGGATCATGATGCTGAAACAGTTGAGATCTGCATTCTAAATACAACAACAGCAAAGGAATCGGGACTGATCACCAAAGAAGCTGTTACACGGGATGTAACGCTTATATCTAAAGACAGCATTACTGTAACCACATTTCATTTGACAGGGAATTGACTTCCCTATTTTTGTATAATGGGTTAGAACAATGTAAATCTTTTGTAATAGATGTCTCCTCTATAAAGAGGATACATCTACATTAGAGAGGGAAAAGGGGATTGTAGAGAAAGGCTTAGCTGAAGGAACAGGACTGGAACTCTATTCTGTAATATGATATATTGATGGATGAATAAAGTTTTGTTCTGAGCATCATTTTCTAGTTCTTGTTTCCTGGGGAATCTTGTGAGAAGAACAGGGCCCACTTTCATCACAAGATTCACCCATTACATTTTTGCAGTGCATTAAGTGTGCCTTTTTGCCTTGTTAACAATACTGCTTGCTGAACATTATTTATAATACCTTTGCTGAAACTCTGTTTCTGATTATTGTTATATGAGTGTTTCACCAGTGATTTGTTATAGAGTGAACTGGCAAGGCTGAATTAATCAGAAGCAGGTGCTAGAGATTCCCACTCCGGGGAATAAATTCCTGACTCTCTGTTACAGCATAGCCACTGTCTTCTTTTGCAGATTGATTTTCTTCATTTCTTTATTTGAATTAAGTACTTTTTTGATAGCCATCTGCAACAGAGTGTGATTGCTATAATGCGGAGTGGAGCTTCAGTTTGTTGACTTAAGACGTGATTTGCTTATACTATAACTTCTGTTACTTTTAAAATTAAAGTACATACAGTACGCAGTTGCCTTTGAAATAACAAGACTTCCCTGGGTCGACAATTAATGTCGCACTTTGTTGTTTAATTCAATAAGCAATTAAAGTGACCAACATTTTGGCGCCGTTGCCGGGGAAGGCAATTATAGATTTTAAAAGTACTAATGGTTTTTCTGTAGGTATGCAGAATGCATGAGAGGACACAGGAAAACTAATCTTATAGGTGGCAAGGGCAAAGGAGGAGGAAGAAAAACTTTCATCGATGATATTATTTCAAAAGATGAGACATCCCATAGGTTAAGCTCTCGAAGGCCACAGACCCAACACTCTTTCCAAACAGACTATCAAACAGAGGAAGTAGTGGGACCGGAGAGGGTTATAGAACCATCAGAATATACTAAAGAACCGGTGGAAGAAGTCGAAGGACCAGTAGAAAATATTGAGGAGCCAATAGAGGATACTAAAGTGGAGGAACCAGTTCAGGACATTGAAAGTCCAACAGAAAGCACCAAAGATCGGGCAAGCACATCAGGAAAACAACCAATGGAGGATAACAATGAAGGACTTTTTGGTGGAGGTCACAGAGGAGAAGGAAGGGGAGAGAATTCTCTCTCCACCCTGGAATTCCCCAGAGGAGAAACTCCTATGAAGAACTCCCCAGAGGAGCAACTCCTATGAAGAATATCCCACTTTCAGCATTACCCAATTTCCATGGTTTATCCTCAGAAGATCCTGATGAGTTTCTTTTTGAATTTGATATATTGTGTAGAAGCTATGACTATGTTAATGCTGCTCAGAAACTGAAGTTGTTTCCAGCTACATTAAAGGGGAATGCACTAAGATGGTTTATGAGCTTGGGAGCTCATGTGATTACGACATGGGACGAGATGAAGGAGAAATTTCTGGCCAAATACCAAGATTATTGTCGGACAAGGGAAAAAAGGGAGGAATTATTCAAGATGGTTTAGAAGGAGGATGAAAATCTGGAAGACTTTGTGGAAAGACTCCAGTATAATCTGCAGAGATCTGAACACCCCAATGTAAGTAAAGATATTCTCAAAACAATATTGTTGAAAGGGGTAAGAGATGATTGTTTAGATATGCTAAATATGCTTGGTAAAGGAGATATATCCAAAGAATCGTATGATGAAATTGTTAACCTCTGCAAGAGGTGTTCAAGAGGAGCTGCAAATAAATCAAAGAGCAGGGATAGTACTTATTCAAGGGTCCAGAAATCAGCTAGTAGTGGAGCAACAAGGGCTGAAATAGGTAATTTACTTGAAGAGTTTAAAACTGAAATGTTAAGTTCTTTTGCTTCACAGATTGATACCTTGCAGGTTAAAAAGAAGCAGGCAGAGGCAGAAGCTGCTTTGGCCATCTTCTGCTCTAAATGCAGGGAAAAACATCCATTGAGGGAATGCCCACTGGACAAGGTGCCAATCTGTACCATTTGTGAAAAGGACGATGAAACTCAACAACGCCCCTCTTTACCAGAGATAAAAGCAGCGTTAGAACCAACGGAGGAAGAAGCTGAAGCAGTTTATCTGTTGACACAAAGGAAGCAATGGCAACCACGAGGACAAGGTACGAATTCTAGTATGCCATTTAATCGTTGGAATAATTATCCTTCGTTTAATCAAGCAAATTACCCCCCCTTTAACCAAATGCAATACCCACCCTTTAATTTCTCACCCATGCAGCAAACAAACCCTCCCTTTGTAGACCCTACAATGTGGAATCCCTGGCTTCTACAGCAATCCTATTTTAACTAATGGAACCCAAACTGGAGAGCTCAATAGACTCCATTCCCAAATCAATTTCCTCAACTCCAGCAACAACTTTCTCTCCCGGCAGGTACCCCGTCGAATAATCAGACCATGAAGCCTCAGCTGCCTGTACAACCAAACCCTAACCCAAATAGCAATAAAGTTGCGCAAGTTATTAACATGCAGAACCTACCTACATCTCCTATGCAATGAAATGATATTCATTTACGATCTGGGAGAGTAATTGAGCCAATTATAGATGATATTACCTCTTCCGACTCTGAGAAAGAGGAAACAGAACAAAATAAATCATCTAATAAAACTACTGAGACAATCAATCCATCCTCTAATGGAACTACTGAAACAACAGAACCACCATTCCATGAGCGCTTAGCTCTCACTAAGACGCCTGAGCCACCTGCTTTTAACCTTTTAGGGGAATTACAGAATCTGTATGTTAAAATTCCACTCTTACAAGCACTCAGAGATGTACCAATCTATGCCAGAACTGTTAGATAAATTTGCATTAAGAAACCTGGAAGGAAGGCTAAAGATCCCCTTACAGTTCATGTGATGGGAGATCTAGCTGCTTTAATGATAGGAAAAGCCCCTCCTATCAAATATGGTGACCCTGGTCACCCTACGGTCACAGTGCAGGTTGGAAAAACTATTGTTTCACGAGTTCTGGTAGACCAAGGTGCTTCCATAAATATCATGACCCTTGAAACTGCACAGCTGTTACAATTGAAAAATGTAATTAGAGAAACGCCAACTATCCTGGAATTAGCTGATCATTCCACAATCAAACTAGAGGGGGTTATTGAAGATCTGATTATTTCAGTTGAATCCTGGAATTATCCAGCTGACTTTGTGGTGTTACAGACTAAAGCAAAGTTGGGGGGGCATCCTCTGATTTTGGGAAGACCCTGGCTGGCTACAGAAGATGCTTTTATCAGCTGTCAATCAAGTTCAATGACAATTTCTAATGGTTGTGAAACTAAGTAGCTTACGTTGTACCCTCATGCTACACCTATGATTAATAATGACGATTCTGTATGGTTAGACTATGAGGATAATGATACACAGCCCATCTTGACCATTGGACAGGCCTTAACTCTTAAAGATACTACAGAAGACGAAGTAATTAGTAATTTTATTTCTGAACCTTCCTCAGTTACTTCTGAAGCACATAATCAGTTAACTGCAATTCTGGATCCTGAAGTACAGCAAAAGCTTAAATCTGAAGATTTACCTCAAACATCAACTGCTATCTCCTCTAAAAGCATAACAATAGAAATTGAACCTGGAAAAACACTAAACATAAACCCCAATTTATCAGATGCTGAAACACAACAGCTAATGAGGTTGCTCCGTGAAAACAAAGAAGCATTCGCCTGGGATTACACGGACATGAAGGGGATCTCTCTTGAATTATGTACTCATCGTATTTATATTAAGGAGGGAGCCTGACCAGTCTGTCAACCCCAACGACGAATGAATCCCAACCTAAGGGAAATTGTTAAGGAAGAGCTTCAAAAATTGCTTGATGCCGGGTTTATATATCCTATATCTGACAGTGAATGGGTTTCACCATTGGTGATAGTACCTAAGAAAAACGGGAAATGGAGAGTGTGTGTGGATTATAGAGCATTAAACAAAGCCACCCAAAAAGATCATTTCCCCTTGCCCTTTATTGATCAGGTGTTGAATAGTTTGTCAGGGAAGAAATTCTTTTCCTTTTTAGATGGTTTTAGCGGATATAACCAAATCAGAATTGCACCCCAAGATCAAGGCAAGATCACCTTTACTAGTCCTTGGGGAACTTTTTCTTATAAAGTTCTCCCATTTGGACTATGTAATGCTCCAGCAACATTTCAAAGAGCAGTTATAGCAATTTTTTCTGATATGCTTAATGATTCTTTGGAAATATTTATGGATGATTTCACTCCCTATGGTGTGACTTTTGAAGTTGTGCTGCAAAACCTTGAGAAAGTACTCAAATGATGTATACAAGCTAACCTTTCCTTGAGTACTGAAAAATGAAATATGTTGATGAACGAAGGAATTGTATTAGGGCACTTCATTTCATTTCTTGGGATTCAGGTGGATCCATCCACAGTACAGGTAATTCAGACCCTTCCTATTCCTAAAACACAAACTGATGTAAGAAGCTTTTTAGGACATGCTGGATATTACAAAAGATTTATCAAAAATTTCTCTAAAATAGCCTCCCCTTTGTTTGTTTTACTTATGAAAAATGTTGAATTTAAGTGGACTGATGCCTGTCCGAAAGAATTTGATCAACTTAAGCATCAGTTGTCAACAGCTCCTATTCTGAGGGGACATGATTGGGAACTTCCCTTTCACATATCCTCGGATGCTTCGGACACTACAATTGGAGTTGTCTTGGGTCAAGAAGAAAACAATCTTCCTTATGCTATCTACTTCATTAGTAAGAATATGACCCCTGCTGAACTTAATTACACAGTTACTGAGAAAGAATTTTTAGCAGTCGTTTATGCTATTAATAAATTTAGGCATTATATTACTGGTTATCCTACTTTTGTTCACACTGACCACTCAACTATTAAGTATTTAATGAATAAATATGTTACAAATGCTCGAGTTACCAGGTGGTTATTGTTACTACAAGAATTTGATATTACAATTGTGGATCGACCAGGTAAAGAGAATGTGGTTGTTGATTTCCTTTCTCGGATAAAAACTGATGATAATACCCCAGTAGATGATTCCTTTCCTGATGGATATTTGTTTGCAGTATCTGCTCACTCACCATGGTATGCAGACATTGCTAATTATTTGGTTGCAGGGAATTTACCATCACACCTATCACATAGGGAGAAAAGAAGGATCATTCAACAAAGTGCTAGGTACAACTGGATAAATGGGTGCCTTTTTCATACAGGACTTGATCAAGAGATCAGGAGATGCATTAGAGAAGATGAAATTTACGACATATTGAAGGCTTGTCAGGATGGCCCTTGTGGTGGGCATTTCGCTGATAAGAGAACAGCACATAAAATTCTCAGGATGGGATACTATTGGCCCTCACTTTTCAAGGATGCAAAGAAATATGTCAGGGCCTGTGACAACTGTCAAAGAATGGGCCAACCCAACCATAGAGATGAAATGCTGCTGAACTCTCAGGTAATACTTGAACCCTTTGAAAGATGGGCTCTAGATTTTATAGGGCCCATCAACCCTCCATCCAACCAAAGAGTTTATATATTGGTTTATACAGACTACATGACTAAATGGGTGGAAGCTAAGGCACTAATCAAAGCTAATGAAGAATCTATTTTAACCTTTTTATTTGAGGAAATCTTCATTAGATTTGGTGTGCCTAGAGAATTAGTTACAGATGGAGGACCTCCTTTCAATTCACATAGTTTCAAAGATATGCTTCAAAAATATCATATCAACCATAAAATGGCTACACCTTACCACCCCCAAGCTAATGGTCAGGTGGAAAGCACAAATAAAGTCATAGAAGCTATTTTAACAAAAACTGTGAAAGAGAATAGGAAAGATTGGTCTCAAAGACTGCCTGAGGCATTATGGGCTTATAGAACTACTTGGAGAAACACTACAGGTTTTTCACCCTATGAATTGGTTTACGGTAAAAATGTTGTTTTCCCTGTAGAATTTAAAATTAAAACTTTAAGAACTACTTTAGCTGTTAACCTTGATTTAACTGATGCACAGACAGCTAGGTTGCAGCAGCTGCAGGAATTGGATGAAAAAAGGTTGGATGCCATCCATCAAACAACTATGATTCAGCAGCAAAGAACCAGGTGGCATGACAAAGCTATTAAACATAAGCAGTTCCTAAAAGGTAATTGGGCTTTACTATATGATTCCAGGTTTGAAAACTTTCAAGGAAAGTTACGAATAAGGTGGTTGGGGCCTTATGAAATAGACACTGGTTTTCACAATGGAACAGTAAGGCTCTTAACAATTGACGGTTCTGGAACTCCATTACTAGTAAATGGGTATCGGCTTCATCCGTACCAAAAACCAATTTCTAAGGAGGATTTTAAAGCCACTTGCATGGTAGAGTCACACTACATTTTCTTGGGGGAGTCTCTCGCCCCTCATTGCACCTAATTTCTGCATTTATTTTTGTATTAGTATTAGATTAGATTACTTAACTAATAATCCCTGTCAAGGGTTGCCATATTACAATTTATTTTGCAGGTCTTAATCTGGAGGCTGGTTGAAGGAGTAATGGCATTACAAGAAGGATCAGGTTTCAGTTTTGGAAGCATGGCCATTTCATCTCAATTCATTATCCATCAGCAACATTTCCTTTTTAACGACAACATTTTTTTCTTTCCCCGTTGCTGAAACACAAGTTTCAGCCTTTGCTGAAACACCAGTTTTGGCCGTTGCTGAAACACCAACCTTCCCCCATCTTTTTCCCGTGGCTGAAACACCAATCTTCCCTCATTTTTCCCGTCGCTAAAACATCAATTTTTCCTCATTCTTCTCCATTGTGGAAACACCGACTTTTTTTCATTTTTTAGAAAAAGCGTCAATTTTTCCCATCTTTCCCATAATTGAGGCATCAATTTCTCTCCAAAATAATTAATATTATCCATTCTCAGAGAAACAACCATTTATCCTGATAATTAAAGCTCCTTTGCTGTCACCTCCTATGTATAAAGAAAGCCTTTTATACCCTCACATCTTATAACTTGTTCTAATAACCATTGGTGATCCACTAAATGAAAAAAATGGGCTTTCAGCACGGCAATCAAAGGTAAAACGTGAGGTATGCGTGTTTATGTGTAAATATTAAACAATAGTTAATGAGAAGATCACGATATGATTGCCGAAATCATCGTACACCTTTTAGCCGCAGTTGGGGGGGAATATCAAAGTTTCGCAATAATTACCTGATATGTCAATCACCGTCGTTCTTTTAACATGATTGGGTCTCATCATCCCGTCTCGGTTTTATTCGGTCACGCCCCATTTTGCAATATCTTACTCTGTCTCTACTGCGGTAACTCGGCTATGTATTATGCATTTTACTGAACCAGCAACTATGGGAGGGAACATTGTTCGAAATGAACCTGGTTCAATGGCCTTACTGGAACTTTACCCAAAAGTATATCAAATTTTTCTGCAAGCGGGCTAGGTGGATTACTTCCAAAGGCTCCAGGAATTTGACTCTCAGCAAGTCCTGGGATTCACACTTAATTTAAAATAAGACCATTCTATTGTTCGGGGAATGCGAATTTCTGTAACAGAGGAGGATATAGCACAGGTTTCAGGATTACCTACCAATGGTATCCGCTGGTTCAGCCGAAAACTCTTAATTCTGAATGCTCAGCAAGATTTTCTTCTACCTGGGGAGCAAGTCGAACCTAAAGGCAGAGGTGTTGCACTACATTCCTTACCACCTCCATGGCTAAAGGTTGCGGAGTTTTTCAACCATTATTTTACCTGCGAAGGACGTTACCAGGTAGTGTACCAGCATGACTTTGTATTATTGAATCATTTAGGACATGGTTGTTTATTGAATATGCCGTACTATCTTCTTGGGTGTCTAAAGAATATGTCACATTATTCTAAGGATGCAAGGTACCCACTCCTCTCCATCACTCACCATCGCTTGGTTCAACTCTTAATCCTCAGAGGCTTTGCCCTGCAGAACCTTATCCCCCTTAATAACCCACCCCAGGAAGCTGCTGTAATTCCGCAAGAAATCACTGAAACTTCTCAGGCGGCAACTGAGACTTCTCAAGTACAGCATGAAATTCCTCAGCCATCCACAACAGCCAGACCAATTGACCCCGCTAGTGTATCAACCCCGTCCCATAATTCACCTAAATCATCCATTCCCACTATCCGTATTCCCAGTGGTGATTCAGACGATGATATTCCTCTGGCTAGGCTGAGAAGGAAAAGAAAAGAGTAAGAAATGACTGCCTCTTCAATAAAAAGACGAACAAGGGTCTCAGTGAAACAAGCTAGTATTTCGAGTATTCCTCCTACCCCAGAAAAAACAATCCATAAAAGAAAAACCTCTGTTTTTTCTACCTCCTTACCTTGAAGACGAAGGAGGACATCTCCTGCAGCAGCAATAGAGACCCCTATCCTAGATACCCCGCCCATCATTCTAAAACCCCATACCCCGCTCGAATCCCTACCTTCCTCACCCTCAGGTACCGAAATGCAAAACGCCCAGGATTTTGTGACATCATTCATCTTAGAAGACACAGCTGCTCCATAAGAACCAGCTGCTAACTTATCAAAAGTAGATACCCAGGACGATGTACTGCATATAGCTGTTACACAAGAACCAGCTACTAGACTAGCAAGTGTCACACAAGAACCACTTGTTGACGACCATGATATGAAAACACATCAGGACATAGCAGCCACTATCTCAGCAGGTGTCACACAAGAACCACCTGCTGATAAACAGGAAATGGGTAATCAACATACAACTGAATCAACCACTATCTCAGCAAGTGCCACACAATAACCACTTGCTGATTACCAGGAACAGGAAACTGAACAAGACATAGCTATTACTGACTCAATAGCTGATACACAAGAACCAGCTACTAGTCCAACAGGTGTTACACAAGAACCACCTGCCAATGAGTAAATAATTGATACCCAGGATACTGCTACTACAGAAGAGCTAGTCACTCTGTTGCTCAGTATGAAAAATTTGCTTGTTCAGAAGGAGATACCAACCGATGGCCCAGTAGTTGTCACACAAGAACCACCTGTTGGAGAAATTAATGATGAAGCGGCTATTGAAAAACCTTCCTCCCTTCCACCTGAACTAACCATCGAGACTGCAATTTTTACAGAAGGCCCAGTCACGATAGCTTCCCTTCAATAGGAGAATGAGTTTCTGAAAGCCGAGATTGAGGCTTATAAGCAGGAGTTAATAATAACAAGGGAAGCTTATGAAAAAGAACTTAATCTGTATACTTTGGCCCAGGTAGCATCTGCAGCCGAGAGAAGTGTAGATAAGGATCGGTATGAGGAATACATGTGCAGCCAATATGGTGATCTTTATTCTCGAGCTGGTTATAAGGTAGTGGAAGTTCCATTGTGTGGACCTACTCCTGCAGTCACTCCTATTGTAATTAAAAATGAATGCCCTGTTGTCACACAAGAACCAGCAGCGCCTTCAAAGATTTCTGAAAAAAGAAGAAAAATTGCAAGTACACCGGCCTACCCCAGTTATCAAAGTTGAGAATCCTGCACTAAAGTTTGCAAAGATAGTATTTACCTAGACTGAGCCTCTTCGTGCAGAGACTGTGTTTACTCAAACTTTAAGCATTCAGGAACTCAGTGCTATATGGAAGAAAGAGTATGCCTTATCGCAAGAACGGGCATTTCAGGCACAAAAATCATCATGGCAGAACCATGCATATAGGAATTGGGAAGTCTTGGAATAGTTCCATGCGCAGCAGAAGGAAAACAAAAAGTTAAAAACCAAATTGTCCCTTATCTTTGAATTAGTTCAAAAACTTTTGGCCACCAGGAAACCATCTTTTAATTATTCTGTGTTCCTAGCAGAATGCCTAGCATTCCTTCAGATAAAAGCAGTGAGGGATGGACGACCACATGAAGTCACCACACAACAACAGTTTATTGAAACCTTTGCAGTAGCCTCAGTCCGTGAACAGAACCTGTTATGTGAACTTTATATTCATAATGAGGCCATGCCGGAAGATAGAAAGTTTAATTTGATTCCTGTAGCTGGTGATATTCAAATTAGAGCTTTGGTTTTTTTTATGGCTAATCAGCTCACATGGCAAAACGATTTTCTTTCAGCAAAACATAATGAAGAAAATCGCCTTCTATGGATTCGAGTTGAACCACAGAACGCTGCTATTTTCATTGCTGAACATCATAGGATTATAAAAGAACCAGGAATGACTGAGTATATCAGGGAATTACAGGTAACGGTCTCAGAAGAATGTTAGCAGTATATCAAGAAGAAAGGATCTCTTGCCATGCAGGCAAACAATTTTTTCTGGGAAGACTGCCCTAAGGAGAGGAGGGAATATCAACCTTTTAACCCTCTCAATCTTCATGCAGCAATTTCACGTGTGCCTAATTATGTTAAATGTGTTTAACAATGTGGTAACAAATGGTTAGGTTATCACTTTCACTTTCCCCTTATTTGGTTGCCAGTATAGCAATATAAGGCCGACTTTAAGGTGTCCAAAAAGGAGGAGCTTGCAGCATGGCAGAGATTACAGAGTGTCCATGGTTCCAGAAATCTGACCGATAACACCTTTTATACTTACTGTATAAGTAATTTTCACTGTACATCCTAGTATTCTAATTTAGATTCAGAGTAGATGTTGCATGGGGACATGCAACTGCTTCAGTTGGGGAGGATGTTAGGGCTTCATATTGTCCCTTTTTGACCATATATTTTGCTATGATACTACCCCTTTCAAACTTATATCTAAAATCCTTTGTTAAGATTTTGACCCAAATATCTCTAAGGTACGAAACGATTCTTCTCATCACTATATGTTTAATTATTTAGCATATAAATCACGACATCTTCATAGTTAATCTTTGAATTATTAAGTGCTAAACAGTTAAAGGATGATGTGCAGTTTGTGATGCTGAAACAGCAGGAAGACTATTTTTGTAGTTGCTGAAATAGCAGGAACAGCATGCGGATCACGATGCTGAAATAGTTGAGATCCGCATTCTAAATACAACAACAGCAAAGGAATCGGAACTGATCACCAAAGAAGTTGTTACACGGGATGTAACACTTATATCTAAAGATAGCATTACTGTAACCGCATTTCATTTGACAGGGAATTGACTTCCCTATTTTTGTATAATGGGTTAGAACAATGTAAATCTTTTGTAATAGATGTCTCCTCTATAAAGAGGAGACATCTACATTAGAGAGGGAAAAGGGGACTGTAGAGAAAGGCTTAGCTGAAGGAACAGGACTAGAACTCTTTTTTGTAATATGATATATTGATGGATGAATAAAGTTTTGTTCTGAGCATCTTTTTCTAGTTCTTGTTTCCTGGGGAATCTTGTGAGAAGGACAGGGCCCACCTTCATCACAAGATTCACCCATTACATTTCTGCAGTGTGTTAAGTGTGCCTTTTTGCCTTGTTAACAATACTGCTTGCTGAACATTATTTATAATACCTTTGCTGAAACTCTGTTTCTGATTATTGTTATATGAGTGTTTCATCGGTGATTTGTTACAGGGTGAATTAGCAAGGCTGAATTAATCAGAAGCAGGTGCTGGAGATTCCTGCTTCGGGGAATAGGGTCCTGACTCTCTGTTACAGCATAGCCACTGTTTTCTTTTGCAGATTGATTTTCTTCATTTCTTTATTTGAATTAAGTACTTTTCTGATAGCCATCTGCAACAGAGTGTAATTGCTGTAATGCAGAGTGGAGCTTCAGTTTGTTGACTTAAGACGTGATTTTCTTATACTATAACTTCTGTTACTTTTAAAATTAAAGTACATACAGTACGCAGTTGCCTTTGAAATAACAAGACTTCCCTGGGTCGACAATTAATGTCGCACTTTGTTGTTTAATTCAATAAGCAATTAAAGTGACCAACAATCACAATGTAACGTCTACAAAAGTTCACTTGGTCTCACACTTAGCCATTTTTCCTAAAAATATGTAGACCAGGCAAAACCCTTCAACTGGACCCCGATCTTAGTGACCCTGTTCTACTGCCCAGAAATGCAGAGTGCTTGAGGCTTTCCCTAGGCATCTGAACTGTGAAATATTGAAAGTGAGAAAGTTCTCTATCTCCCAGAACAATGCATAAATTGCCTCCAAGCTCGATCCAATTTTCACTTCCCGCAAGAATAGCTACCAAGCCTCCCTCTAGTCTATCAGAAATATGCTTTGCACTGCAAACAAGGACTGCACTATTCCCCAGAAATGAGTAGAGCATCCCAATTTGTCATATGTATTCTTGCTCTGAATTGTTCCCAAGAATTGCGTAGATCTTCCCAAATGACTCCTGCTGGCTTACTCGACTTTGCCTCCAAGAATTGCGTAGATTTTTTGAGCAGCCCCGAGGGCTTCCTATCTTGCACTGTGCCCAGGAAATGCCTAGAAATAGCCAGTAGTCCCTGGGCTACCTATCTTTCACTATATATTAGAAATGCACATATTTTCCTAGTAGTTCCCCGGGCTACCTGTCCCACACTGAGCCTAGAAAATGCACAGATTTTCCCCGCCAGTCCACTAGATGTCTATCCCACACTATCTCTTAGAAATGCGTAGCTATGACTAGTAGCTTCTCTAAGCCAGATCATGCGTTGCTCTGGAAAATTGCGCAGATTGTCTTGCTAGCATCTCCTGCTGCCTTGGTCTGTCTCCCTCGAGAAATTGTGTAGAACTTTCCAGTAGTTCCCCAAACACCTTGCCTTGTCTTCCTCCCAGGAATTGTCTAGATTCTACCCAGCTAGGTTTCAACTTGCAGCTGACATTGCTGACCCTAATTTCGTAATATTTCCTCCTAGTCACCTTTGCATAGGGTTTTCTGACAGTACTTTGGAATCCCTCATCCTGGCCTGAGTTGTGCTCTGTGAAGTTTCAGTGTCTTGCCCTCTCTCCCAGTCAGCTGAACCCAAAACCGAAAAAAATGCATCATGCTAGACTAGGATATTTTTTGATTTAATGTCATCACATCATGAGTGAACTATAGAAACAGGTACATTGATGGAACATGATGCGATGACAAACAAAATGATGAAGAAGTGCATTCTAGAAGACTTGCTTGGAGTTCGATGGACGTAGACAACACATCAAGCAACAAGAGAAGGAAGACATGCATGGGAATATCAAGAAACACCAAGACCATTGAAGAGCTCACGAAAATTTTCCATGCGCGGGTGAAGATGCAACACACTGAGAGTACATCCATCACTCAAGAATATAATAGCTTGACATGGACACCATAGTCCTCCTGTACATGTCATCAGTGTCATGTCGAGTTGTGTCATGAGTGGTCTCGTCCACATCACTACCATGGGCCATACTTATTGTAATCAAATGTAATTTAAATTGAAAGCCCAACGGATGCACATATGAAGTTGAAGAGTCGTATCAGTTGAAAAATCATAGGAAGTTGACTGGTCATGTAGGAATTCCAAGGGTCACAAGGGTCAAGCATCACCCTTGGCTATATATACCCCCTCTTTGTAGGAGTAAATGACTTTTCACCTTGGCTCCTCCCACATAGTCTTGAGAGTCTATAGTCTGTTCTTTGAGGAGCGAGCAGTGGCTCCAACATCCCACTCTTAGGACTAGTGATGTATGGTGTACAAATGTGTCTTGGAAATTTTTCTTAATTCAAAAGCCTCTTAAGGCCAACACATTTTCATGCATGTTTTGTATCCATTTGTAAGAATATTCTTTAAAGGTTTGTAATGCATGTTTTCTTAACCTGTGCTAAGATAGTTGAGATACTTTGGTTATTTTAGTACTTACATTGTTGAAGATGTGTTGTATTGTTTGCCACCACTGTCTCATCCCTATGGACTACTCCACGGGATACTAGACAGACCATCTTTGTGTATTGGCTATCACTACTATCACATCCTTGTGGACTACTCCTCAGGATACCGAGAGGATATATTTGTTTTTTGGTTACAACGACCGTCACATCCATGTGGACTAATCTATTGGTTAGTGTATGTGTGTCCCCTTCACCTCAGTTTTAACAACCATCGCATCTGCTGCGGACTACTCAGATGGATTTTGTACAAACCCTTGTTGGTTCGCATGTGTCTCTCCCTGGTTGGTACTACTACCTCTCATCTAGAGGCCCACTTTACTCTCTCGCCTTACAATAAGAGAACCCAGACGCAAGTTACATTACGCACTTACCAAGAAAATGTACCTCGGTTTTGAAGTTACAATCATAACACTCTCATGTGTTGAACAACAAGAGCTAAGGAAAATCTCTAAGATAGTGGAAACTGGGCCATCATACCAGATGGGAATCCTACACCAAACAATGTCAGCCCTAGTTGGGGCTTCGTACCAGGGAGATACCCTTTGTTGGCGGGTCCAACACCATCAACATAGCTATAATTGGACCACAACTATGGCAGATATTGAACACCAACACTGTAAGATATTTGGGCATCGAGGCTATAAGAGTGTACATCAGTCTTCCTTTGAAACGTTCAATGCCCCATTATACCAGCTGATTTTCAGAGAATACCCTCCTTACATGTGGAAGAGGGCCATGGATACTCTCACTAATGTGGCAGATTGGTTCCCTATCTAGGAGGGCACATTCAGCAGGGTCTTTGGCTCATATAAAACCCATCATGCACATCCTGTATTTGTCATTGATAAATTACTTTTGCAGGGGGTATGTTATCAAACGACCCAAGGATTTTCAAAGACGCTGAGTAAAGGGAAGAAGAAACCCTAGCTCGCCATCCCTCTCACTATTGGGGCTTACACAGTTAAAAACTTCAAAGAAGTTGAGGCAGAATATGAGGATATAAAGGGGTTCCATTTTGGGACTCTGAATCACTGTATCTATGACCTTGAAAGAGTAGTAGTAGATCACTGTAAGAAGGCCAATTTCAACTATTCATACTCGAATACCAGGCATTCTCATGAGGACAAAGTTAGAAATTGGTACAATGCAGCCAGAGAGTTCAGCCCCAGTGAACAACAAGAAAAGGAGGATGAGCAAGTTGGACATTCCTAAGAAAATGTGAGCCTACAAGAAAGGTCCACTTCACTTAAGAGGAAGAAAGAGAAACAAAAGATAGTGGGGAAACTAAAGAAGCACAAAGGAAAAGAAATAAACGATCCCCCGAGTGACCAACATGAGGATGAAGATGATGACACGTTAGAACAGAGAAATGAAACCTTAGCAAGGCACAAACAAGAACTCAAGAGGAAAATGGAAGAAGAACTAAGATGGTCGTAGAAATCAAGATACCAACCGATTGATGACCATCCTAAGAAGAAATGATAGGAGGAAGAAAGTAGGAAGAAACAACTAGAGGAGAAATGGTCGAAAAAGCAAGAGGAGTGGAGGGTCTGAGAGGAAGAAGAGAAGAAAAGGCAGGAATAGAAAGAGATAGAGGATAAATGAAAATAAGTAGAAGAGCGCAAGAAGAAACAAGTACATGAAGAGCAAGAAAAGAAGAGACTGGAGGAGAAACAGAGGAGGAAGTTAGAGGAAGAAAATAAAAGGGATGAAGAAGACAAATTAAGGAAACAACAAGAAGAGGCCTACAAGAAATCTCAGTAGGAGTCCGAACAGTAACAACAACTCAATGAGCAAGTTTAACTACTCCTGTTGATCCTCAGTTTTGTTCTTATTACTGTCAGATTAATTCCCCATTTTGCCCCATTTTGTTACCATGGAACCCATTTCTCTGCTAAATCACTATCCTAATCGTATCTCTACTCTACACTTGAGGTAAACCTTCTCATGCTTGCGTTTAGCTAATTATTGGTAGATTTAAGTAAATAAAGGTGGCATATTCTCAAACTAGCTTATTACTATTATCTAGTGTAGACCCTCAGCAGAATGTGCAAGTTGATCCCCAGAAGGAGCAGTTGATGCATGAAGACCTTCTACTTCAGTACTCAAGGGCTATATGTAGATGGGCTCTCAAGTAATGAAATGGATAAGATTTCACCGTGTTCTGGAAGATGAGAGGGCGCAACCACAAGTAGCACGCATCATGATCCTAAGATCCTTGTCTGATTTCCTTTGATTGTAGCATATACAAAATTGGGACTTGGTTACAAATGGATAGACCAATTCGAGATGCTTGTTTGAACCAACTCACCTAAAAGAAGTAATGCAAAATCACTCATTATTTTTAGTTTATGTTTAACTATTAGTAAATTCCTATAAAGGCGATTGAATGTAATATGTAAAGGGGGTAGACCGTAGCACTGTGGCACTAAACTTATGAAGCAGTTTTTATGTATGATCAAGCCATTTTGAATACAATTGTAATGCTATTGTTCTAAAGTGATTCCCAAATGCGTTGATGGAATGAAGTCTATGTGTTAACTGTGCAACGAATCGTTTAAACTACTATAAGTTATCCAACCCCAGGTGTGGCCGGGCCCACCCATCTGGGATTGTTTGTATTTTGAAATAGCAGTGACACTGCAACCTTAGATTTGCTTAAATCTCATTTTCGTTTATAGTTCTGTGTGTGAATTATTACTTGGTTGATTGATTATTGGTTATGCTTGTAGATTCTTTATCATTTCCTGAGTTTCAATTAAATTTCAGTGTGATACTGTGCCCTTCGAACCAGAGCCATCCCATCGTTTGTTGCCTTTGCTTGGAACACACTGCATAGTCATCAATATGTTTTGATTGTCACCCGTAGTGAATGTCTGAGTCCTTAATCTTTTGAGTAGCTATAGATGGAGAATGAATTCGATTGAATTAGACAGGCTTTGTCCCCTTCCCTCAAATTAACCTCTACTTTATTGACAAGAATCGATTTAATTTGATCATTACAGAGGCATTTTAGGATGAAACTAGCCGGATCATTCGAAAGTCTTAATGAACTCAATCGAATTGTTGAATTGATGGTTTGAATATGAGAATGTCTGGGTTTCACAAATAATTAATTGACTTGTTTATTGCGAAATGATGCATTGTAAACTGGTATAAACATTACAGGGACGTTTTCAAGAGAACCGTTCCATAGTTTCCATTTATCTTCTCAGTTCATTTAATTGCTAGGACCAGTGGTAAATTGAATGATCTTCCTCACTTTTGTGCAAAAAGGTAGTTTCCTTTGAATGAATTCTTTCTCAATTCATATATTCGGGTGTTTACTCCATGAATAAATCATTTTTATGACTTATAGCAGCAAGAGATAGGGATTTATTTGATTATAGAATTAGGTATAGTCTTAGGATTGATAGTTGAGCATTGAGTGAGATAGGTATCATAGTTTCTTTCATTTATTAGAATTCTGTAAATGATCCATTGAATACAAACAACAAGATAAAGCAGAACAAAGTAATTCTTCCAATCAGTACTTGAACCCTAAACTAAGATTTGAACATAAACACTTAAGTACAGAATAATTGGTTGATTGAAGCATTAACAAGATAGATCACTTATTGAATTTGTAATTGGATTGTTATAGAATAGTTATCATTATCTGCTCTGGTAACGAATGATTATGGCATAAATAGTTTAATAAGCCGAGTGGCAATCATCATAGGGTTGTTTCATTTCTTTCAAAGAATTGTTATTTTCTTGTTGAAAACAATTTAGTGATTTTTCATATAGAGTCTGGTACCAGCATGCACAGTTTGATTAGGGTTTGGTGTGAATAGAAGTTCATTTTTACTAGGGATACTCAGTTAAGTGTAGATTTGAATATTGGGATTTGTGAAGATTTTAGGTAAAATTTGATTGTTGGATTTTCTCATTAGACGATAAGATTTGCAAGTATTTCTTTCATAAATCATTAATAAGGAAAACATTAAACTCTGACATAGCCTGAATAGAGGAAGTGCAAGGAAATTTATGCTTATGAACCTCGTGTTGACAATTAATCTTAAGGGATTTAATATGACAAATTAATCTCTCAACATTTTGGCATCATTGCCAGGGAAATTGCCATTTCTTATTCAGGTAATAACTACCATTTGAGTTTCAAGAACCTGCAGATCTGTCAGAGGGCAGAGAGAGTACGGTAAGATGTGAGTGAAGAGCCACACATCCACTTTTGTGGGGTTGCTCTAAATTATGACCGATCACTGTTTGTTTTTGAATTTCTATTTCCTTCATCGTTATGCATAAGAGTATAGGTATACCTAGGGACAACAAAGGTAGATTTATTTCAAATTCTAAATTTCCTACAACTTTTGGATCTGTTAATATACCTGTTTTAACTGCTGCTAATCGATATGGAGGTCTAAGACAAGAAGGAGGAAGTGTTGATGCCAACATGGTTTCAGATCATGAATTATTTGATCGAGAAGGAAGGATCATTCAGGAAGTTATATTTGACAACCCCATAGAAGAACTAGTGGAACAACCAGACCTCATGGACGAGCAGTCAGCCAATATTTACTGTGTTCCAACACCCCAGATCCACATCGTAATTAGTAAACCCAAGCGGGTACCTATCGCAAATATGGAGCATGCAAGGGGTGAAGATAGACACAATGACAAGAACCAAGAGGAAGGAGAAGGCCCTAGAAGGAATGTTAACCTACTTGGAGGAAACCAGGAAGAAGAAGAGGAAGAAGTTACCTTTAGGTTCCCTATCCTAGATGTAACTTGTGACATTAATATGAAGAACATTCCGATGGAATCTCTACCACTATTCTACATTAAATCATTCGAAGATACATGATTTCCTTTTCGAGTTCAATATCTTATGTCGTAGCTATAACTATTATGATGATGCACACAAACTCAAATTGTTTCCTGCCACATTAAAAGACGCAGCCCTTAGGTGGTTGATGAGTCTAGGATAGAATACCATATACACATGGGATGACATGAGGTCAACCTTTCTAAAAAAATATCAAGACTTCTGTAAGAGTAGGGACATCAATGATATCCTTAAGATGCGGCAAACTGAAGATGAAAACCTAGAGGAGTATCTTGAGAGGTTCCTATACAACTTTCATAAATCCTGTGGAAATACCCTAGATTTAAAAATCATCAGAACAATTTTCTTAAGAGGGCTAAGAGATGACTGTATAGAGACATTAAACTAGATTAGTCGTAGTGACATTTACAAGAAATCCTTTGCTGAAGTCATTGACCTTTGTTGCACCTACTCTAGGAGCCAAGCTAAAGTAGGTAAAAAGCTTTGTGAGCTTAGAGACAATTCTGAAGACTATGTGCAAAAGAAAGCTGCAGCTAATACGATCACTATGGTTGAACTGGGAAACCTATTACAAAATTTCAAAACTAAAATCTTAAATACAATCAACAACTAGCTTGACACCATGAAAGTCAACCAAAAGCATGAGGCTGAAAAGGTAGCTATGGAAGTCTTTTGTCCCAAGTGTAGATGGAAACATGTAGAGAGGGAATGTCCTCTGAGTTCTATAGAAGTCTGTGGAATCTGCACTCTAAAGCACCAAACTGAGAAGTGCCCATCACTTCCTGGTCTACAGGCTATTTACAAAGGTAATACTAAAACCCTTGACCAAGCTTAGCCAGCCAAGAGACCCACCTGGAGAGGTCAAAGTTAGAGTGCACTCCTAGACCCAAATTTTGAAGGGTATTACCAAACCCAGCCTTGGACCTCTCCTGCATCCTACCCCCCTTGCGGTGCTCAAAGTACTACCTGGAACCAAAATTGGAGAACGAGCTCTTATACCACTAGCTATCAACCTCAATCCCAATTCTACATGCCTTATCCAAATATGCCAAGTACTTCATACAATCCAACCATGCAAACCTATCATCAGGCATATAATCCTAATATGTACCAACAACCTACCAGTTTCCACCCCCTCTACATCAATTGCTACCAGCACCTACCAACACAACACCTCCTATGCATCAATTGCTACCTGTGCCTACTAACACATCACCCCCATAGGCACCAGCTAATATAAACCCTCCATGACCTACACTGCTACCTGCACAACCCATACCTAATCCAAATCACAATAGGACACCTCAACTGGTGCAATACATAGATATCCATCCCTTTCCAACATACATGATTACGGCCATTCCTATGAACAAAATTCAGTTACGATTAGGGAAAACAATTAATAAAGGAAAATCGGTTGTGGTTATTGAAGAAGAGGTGCTGTCCTCATCATCCGAAAAATAATTAAAAAATGAAAAACAACAAATAATGAATGAGGAATTAACTGAACCACCATACTCGGAGAGACTAATAGTAAGGAAAGAAGAGGTCTTGCTTGAATATGACCTGGAAAACGAGCTTAGGAACGTCTGTATTAAAATACCACTTTTACAAGCAATCTGAGACATCTCTATATACACTAAAATTTTCAAGGATCTTTGCATCAAGAAACCGAGGAGAAAAGGGCATAAAAACCAGAATGTCAAAATTATAAGTCAAATGTCCACGACGATTTCAGACATGCCTGTGAAATACAGTGACCCTAGAAATCCCATGGTCACTATCGAAATAAATGGAGTGCTTCTGCCAAATACTCTTGTAGATTTAGGGGCTGCAATAAATGCAATGACTTACGAAACAATGACATCACTATAGCTGCCTGGATTGAAAACCACCCCTATCCTTTTAGAGATGGCAGATAAATCCATTGTCAAACCAATAGGATCCTTGGAAGCTATAGTAGTCACTATTTCCTCCTGGAAATATCCTATAGACTTTGTAGTAATTTTTCCAAAATCCTCTAGACCTAGACACCCTGTGGTCCTGGGAAGGCCATGGCTGGCAACTGTGGACACCGTCATTGGATGTAGAAATGGGGAAATGACCATTTTGAATGGATCTCACAATCAAACGTTGTCCATCTTTCCGCCTACTCAAACAACTGCCAAAATACCAGTATAGCTCGAAAATCCTTATGGAAATGAAGACTGCATGTTTCCATTATTAACATTAGAACAACTTAGAGGTTTCCAGGGACACTCTGACGAGCATGTTTTGCAGCAATTTCTAGCTGATAGTTATTGCATTAATTATCCCATCTCATTTAATGGTTATTAGCATGTGTTTAGTGATGAGTTTCTGGAAACCTTCCATTCGACCATCTTCACCTCATTTGCCACCATGGAGGAGAGCCATGAGCTCACCACAGAACCTGTGGAAATATTTGGAGGGAAAATTCTACATTTGGCACAGGATTGACTGCAGAATAAAGACATCAGTTGATGAGAATGGTTCGTGAACAAACCAGAGCATTTCCATGGGATTACTTGGATATGAGAGGTATACATCCAGACGCTTGCATCCATCATATCTACACAAATGAAGAAATGAGACCTGTTCGACAACCCGAGAGGCGAATGAATCCTGCATTAAAAGATATTGTTAAAGATGAGCTTCAAAGGCCACAAATTTCATTTATCCCATTTCTGATAGCAAGTGGGTGTCACCTTTGGTAGCAGTCTCAAAGAAGAACAGAAAATGGAAAATCTGTGTCGACTATAGAGAATTAAATAAGGCCACACTACGCAATTATTTTCCATTGCCTTTTATTGATCAAGTTCTCAACACACTCTCAGGTAAGAAATATTTTTCTTTTCTAGATGGTTATAGTGGATACAATCAAATACAAATAAATAAAGAGAACCAAGAAAAGACTACCTTTACATGCCCATGGGGTACCTATGCGTATAAAGTCCTTCCCTTCTATCTCGGTAACGCCCTTGCCACCTTCCAGAGAGTTGTGCTTGCTATATTTTTTGACCTAATCCATGACTTTGTGGAAGTCTATATGGACGACTTCACAGTCTATGGGGATGATTTCCCGCAAGCCTTGAAGAATCTAGAAAAGGTATTAATCCGCTATCAAGAAGCCGACCTGGCCCTTAGTAGTGATAAATGTAGGATGATGCAAACATTGAGGTAATTTCACGTATCCCTATTCCGAGCTTGCAAAAGGAGGTAAGACGTTTTCTAGGGCATGCAGGATATTATCGAAGATTCATTAAAAATTTCACTCGAATAGCAACACCATTATTTAAAGTGTTAACTAAAGATGCTGACTTTGTATGGAATGTTGACTGTCAACAGGCTTTTAAGGTACTGAAGGAAAAATTGTCTACAGCTCCGGTGCTAAGAGGACCAAATTGGTCCTTACCCTTTCACATTTGTATAGATGCTTCGGATACTGCACTGGGGGCAGTTTTGGGACAAAGGGAGGATAACTTTTCCTATGCCATTTACTTTGTTAGAAAAAACCTCTCTCCTGCTGAATTAAATTATACAGTCACTGAAAAAGAGAATTTATCAGTTGTACATGCCATAGGGAAGTTTAGACATTATATTACTGGTTATGAGACATTTTTCCATACAGATCATTCTTCTGTTAGATTTTTAATGAATAAACCAATTACTAATGGTAGGATAACTATATGGTTGTTGCTTTTACAAGAATTTAACATAACTATAATTGATAGGCCTGGAAGGGATAATCTGGCAGCTGACTTTTTATCTTGTTTAAATCTCATGTAGGGAAGCATGCCAATTCTAGTGCCCGATGAATTCCCAGATGAAGATCTGTTTGCTATTTCGACCATTACTCCCTTGTTCGCTGATGTTGCCAATTATTTGGTATTAGGGAAACTACCTCAGAACATGTTGACTCGGGAAAGGCATAACATAGTGCAACGTAGTGCCAGTTACTCATGGATTGAGGGAGATCTATTCTATGCAGGGCTAGACTTGATTATTAGGCGATGTGTGTGGGAAGACAAAATGCATGACATACTAAGCGCCAGTCATAATGAGTCTTGTGGTGGCTATTTTGCCGATAAAAGGACGGCATATAAAGTTATTCACATAGGATACTATTTGCCTACACTCTTCAAGGATGCCAACAAGTTTGTTTTAAGTTGTGACGCTTGCCAAAGAATGGGGAGGCCAGTGGCCTTTGATGAACTGACCCTTCACCCGTACATTGCTATTGAACCCTTTGAGAAGTGGGCAATGGATTCATAGGGCCCATCTCCCCAATGTCAAATAAGAAAAAATATATTTCGGTATGTATTGATTACGTCACCAAGTGGGTGGAGGCTAAGGCATTGTATGCTAGCACGGAAAATCCGGTAGTAGAATTTTTGTTCGAGGACATATTTGCAAGATTTGGGATCCCATGGGAAATTGTCACTGACTAAGGAACCCAATTTAAATCAAAACTGGTCAAGGCACTTACAGAAAAATACCAAGTGAAGCATTGCAAATCGACTCCCTATCACCCCCAAGCTAATGGGAAAGTGGAGTCCATGAACAAGGTGTTGGAATCCATCCTCCCAAGGACATCCAACTGCATCACAGAGATTGGGCGGAAAAGTTACCAGAGGCACTTTGGGCTTACCAAATCACTTAGAGGAATGTGACTCGACATACTCCCTATGAGCTAGTCTATGGTAAACAAGTACTTTTTCCCATTGAATTTCAGGCAAAAACATTTAGAACAGCTATTCACTTAGGCATGAATTTAAACGAGGCTCAAGAGCAAAGATTGATTCAATTGAACGAGCTAGATGAAATTCGATAAGATGCCTACCACCGAACTGCATTAGTATAGAACCAAAGAGCCCGATGGCATGATAAATTCATTAAGAAGAAAGTATTCCGTCCAGGGGACTGGGCATTATTATATGATAGTAAGTTTAAGCACTTCAAAGGTAAATTTTCTACCAGATGGTTGGGACCATATGAGGTAATTGAAGTTTTTGATAATGGCTCAGTTCGCATCTGTACTATTGATAATGACAAGACTTTTTTTATGGTAAATGGTCATCGGCTTAAAGTTTATCATAAGCCACTCTCACGTGATCAGTTTTTGCAGGAAATTCAAAAGGACCCAGGATTGGAGCGGATTCATGCACAGGACCAGCCCCTTGCTGGTTCAGTTTATTAATTTTTTTATCTTTGATATATATATATATATATATATATATATATATATATATATATATATATATATAGAATAGTGGGCTATATAGAGCAGTGAATTGATCAGGTTGAAAGATGAGGAGATGGCTAGGGTTCCTGGAATGACCAGCGATGTCGCCAACGCACTACATCAACCAGACTGGCCAGAGATATGCCCTGGCAACAGATCCGTCGCACACAAGACGATGTGAGAGTGGATGGGGACCGAAGGGCCTGCTGCGTCACGGTATTCAATTGGACAGGGGAGGTCTTGCAAAAATGTATGCAAGCCGACTACAGTGGACCTAGTAAAACTTGACGCAGTGGCTGCGTACTTGAAAAACGACCCATACAAACTAGATCTGGAGGAACCATGGCACGGAAAGAATACAAAAATCAGTGTTGCATTTGGGTTTACAGAGAAAATGCCCAATCCAACAGATCGTGGCTCCAAAAAGGTTGTTTCAAACTATAGGGGCGAAGATCTTATACAAATCTTCATCAAATTGATAGGGGGAATACATCACTGCATGCAGCTCAGAAAGGGGTTGAATATTCAAGAGTTAAAGAAGTAAATCCAGATTCAACTTGGAACCCCCACAAAATACCAAAATCTGATATATACAGGACGTAGGACCTACAGGATATCCATACACTTCAGGAATATGGTATCATCAAAGATTCAATTATCATTCTTAATCTGAGACTACGTGGCAGATGTAATGGAGCCAGTTATAAAAATATAGGTTCCTTTCGTGACATAGTCAAAGGAATGGAAAAAATGCAACACAAACTAGCACCAACACCAGAGCTACTAGGTCCCTATATTGTGGAACAAAAACTGGAATCTCCAATGCTCCAAGTAACTCTGCTGGAGGTAACTAATCTACACACTAATCTATCCAAAAATGTTGTTATCTGTAGCTTTAATGGGTTCTGGCCAAAATTCGATGCTCTGCATCAATGGATCTTCTCCACATGGTCATCTAACTGTGAAGTTCACCTATGCTCAAAAGGTTTTTTGATAGTTAGATTCAACACAGAACAAGAACGAGACAGTATTATCAATCAGGGGCCTTGGTTCTGGGGCAATGCTGGCCTCTTCACCACCCCCTGTTTTTTTGATTTTGATGCAAATACTATGAAAGTCTTAACAATGCGTGTTTGGGTGAGGCTACATAACCTCCCTCTACACTTCTAGCATCACAAAGTTTTAATAGCCATTTCGAATTCCTTGGGGAAATTCCTAAAAATAGATGAAGACAGAGTTATTAGGGGAATTTTCACATTTTCCAGAATATGTGTAGAAGTAGACCTGAGTCAGGGGCTACCTGATCACATTACATTGAACTAAAATAATACATTGAGGACACAATCGCTTGACTATGAGAATACAACATTCAGATGCCGTAGCTGCATGCAAATAGGGCATCTCCAATACACCTTCCCACTGGCCAAGAAGGACCCCAAAGGGAATAAGAAACAACAAAAAAAGCCCAAAGGGTGGCAGCATACCAACTTTCTGGAAGAAGAGGACATGTAGACAAAACCTATAGGGAACCAATCAGAACCTGACATACAAATGGGACAAAAATATAAACAGGAAGAAAATACCCCAGATACTCATTTGGGGCCAGAAAATATGAAACAACAAGAAGAACCTCAGCTGGAAGTAAGCGGCATTAAACGAACTCATGGATCTAAAGGATCAAAATCTGACAAAGAACATCCAATGAACACAATGGAAAACCAACTAGCTATAATTGCACCCACACCCAACTCTGAAGGTTGGTGAAGGGTGGAGAAGAAGAAGGGCAGAGAAGTATTGGCTAGCTGGAATTTATTTTTTCTTTTATATTGTAACCTTTGTTTCCTATTATTACAGGGACAACCATCTGCATATGCTTTAAGCATCTACAAAATGTAATTTTTTCATATGAATAAAATTACGACTTTTTCCATGGGAAAAAAAACAGTGGGCTATCATTTTTGTTATCCATGGGTGGTCCTCCCCACAGCTCATGTAGAATAAAGGAGGAATTCACCAGGAGAAAGTTTATCCCTTTAACCAGGCCTGGTGGATTACATATGGAAAAGGAACTCGTGGAGTCTCCTTTGGAAGCCTTCAAACTCTCTAAATATGAAGCTCCCGAGAAATGGTTGATCCAGGCTCGTAAATGAAATGGACCAGTAGTAGTCTAGGGATTCCTTGAGTAAAAAATTGTTCTTTTTTGGGCTCAAGGAAATGATTACAGAAAGGAAACCTGTGGAGTCTACTTCGGGCAATTCAGACTCTCTAAATAAGAATGTCTCGAGCACCAACTACTTTAGTCTTGTTAAAATAATAAGGTAGTAGTAGCATAGGATTCCTCTAGGCTAAGCATTATTCTTTTATGGGCCCAAAGGAATAACTACATAAAATAACCTCCCCTGGAGCTCTCTTTTTGGCCATTTCTAGCTCCCTAAAAAGAAATGCCCCAGGCAGTCACCATTCCAGGCCTGGTTAAAATTCATGGATGGTAAGCAGTTCTTTATTGAGATAACAAGTAATCTGGTCTATGATATGCAAGATGAAGATTTCAAGAGGGTGGCAGTTGAAATATACACTACACTATGTTCATTCCAAGTGTTTTTTTTTGTGTGAATTTTAGAATATGGTGCTACCTAATTCTATTCGGATGACTGTGTTTTTGGCTGATTAGAATAATTTTATATCATAAAAGTTTCTATGCTTTACTCTGTCCAAGAACGTGTCTCATATTTCACATACAGGCTTGGGAGCTTGCTTAAAAAAGGGTCCTACAATCCCTCAGCTATTTCCAAAACACACACACAGGAGACCACCTTGCAACATTCGTTGTGTAAACCCAGGCTTGTCTGATATGCAGTCGAGGAATGCTTAGGACTTTCAATTCGCTCAGAATTAAAGAACAGGTTCATAGAATCAGTATTCTATCCACCAAGGCATAGCATGTCAATCTTCCAAATTCGGACACCATGCACGCAATCGCAGGAGGCATTGTTCAAGCACATGGAGCTCACACTCAATGCAAATCACTTAAGTGGTTAAGGTATGCACTTGTTTTTGCTTCAGTTTTACTGATGAGTAGTTAAGTGTTAATCATTTTGAAGCACGCTTCAGGATCTATCATTTTATCATCATAATCATCCATTTCACGTCTCACCTGCCTAAGTTCTGATTTTATAAACAAATGTCCCTCCAGTATTCCATAATCATTGTTGGTGATTCATCCTTATTGTGTCATAATAACCACTTCCTGCTTAACTGCCATTTCATAATATCTCCTGTCATCATGGTGGTAACCCATCGCCTCATCGTAGAGGATCTCACATGCTCTTCCCACAGACTGCATTCCGCACTCAAGTGTCAACACTTCCCAATAGAGAAGGCAGAATGATTGCCACCATGGAACCAATCCCTGGTATCTGATGGCCATTATGGAACTGATCCCTTATGCTAGATCAATGATCACAATGATCGTCCAGTGGTAGTTAAATAAAGAACACTTGAAGACAGAGGCTGAGAATTGATCTGAGTCTGGCAGCATAAATTGCAGTTGAACCATAGGCGCCATGGGAGTAGAAAGACATGAACCAACCTTCGTTCAGTTCTTGCACTGCCTAGAGTATGAGCAGTGTAAAGGAAGCCTGGAAGAAAAAGGTTGGATGCCTTTTCTCCAGAAGTTCCAAGGCTATAACGACCAAGTAGCACTCACATTTGCTAAGAGATTCGATGGTGAAAATGCCCAAGTCAGCAATTTTAGCTTTAAAATCATATAGGAATCAATTAGTAAGGCCACGGGTCTATAGGCCGATGGTGAGAAATTCTTCAAAGGCAGCCAGTTGGAAATACCGAATTGCACATGGTTCTTAAAGCCAACTTACAAGTCAATTAATTGGACAAAGGGGGTGCTTTTTAATTGCATAGAAGAGCGATGGTATCCACTCCTAACCATGCTACAACATTTTTTAACCTGTGAAGGGAGGTTCGTTGTGGTCTTCCTTTATCACATTTGGCTCCTGGTTCACTTCACAAAGGGTAAGCATATTAATATCCCTCATTTCCTAAGGTTGAGCTTGCACAAAATGGCTAAGGGAATACAGTCACAGGGAAAAAAGCCCAACACGACATTATATCACCACAGTTTGATCAAGATTTTGTTGGTTGTTGAGTTGAGGCAATGTAAGCAATCGTGGGAGGACTTCATCATAGAAGCATTCCCTGGATAGGAGACACAAATGAAGGGTAGGCAGCGTATAGTGGGCAGATCCCTAAAATTAAAGAAGGCACTTCCCCATCAAGGTCTATATCTATGCCTACCCATTCTCCTACCCCTGTTTCTACACACCCTCCTATGGCTGTAGATCGTGTGAAGGATGGCACATTAAATGTTCTGAAGGAGACCACCGCAAGCTCATCACGAAAGAGGAAAGGTGATAAGGTAGAACCCATCCAACCATTCCAAAGCCCCATGATACAGAGCGATGCTCTAGACTCCACAAAGAAACCCCCCTTCAATCCTAAAACATCACTTCGAAGCCAAAGCATCAAAGACCCTCCTTTCCCTATAACACTCCCCCGATTGCTGTGGCCGAAACTTCGGCTCAAGGACATCGACGAACCCGTAGTATCGGCTGCACACCGCAAACCATGGTTAAAGGAACTAGCTTGGTCCATGTCTATTTTTCATCCTCCCACAATGACAGTCTTCCGCAGTCGTAATTGCCCATAGAAGAGGAGGTCACGGCCCTGATGAAGCTCCAAATCCCAGAGGATATCGCATGGGATATGGAGGCTTTCTCTCCTACTGAACCAACAATGGGCAAGAACGTTGCAAAGCCTACCTCACATCAGTTACCGTCTAAGAAGCAGAAGGAACAATCACCAAGAGGGAGTGCTTCACAGTAATCCACAATGCCGACTAAGAGCCCTACACTGGATGTAGAGGAAAATTTTAAAATCAAGCTTGTGAAGTTGCGGAAGACAATTGCTAAATTGAGAGAGTATGCACACAAATATAAGGTTTTGTTTCAATTTGTGAAGGACATAAACCAACAAGTCTGAGATTCCAATATGAAGTTATATGTACAGAATGATGCCTTGGTACGCAAAAATAAGCACCTCCTATGTTGGAAGGCAGCTCAAAATGAACTTGTGAAACGATTGAACACTAAGGGACTAGCGTTGCAATTCCAGAAGTGTTCGCCATGGATTGGAAAAGGGATAGATGTCCTCATCAAGACTACTAGTCTCTAACAACAGTCTCCTTCAGTGGCACAGTTCCTTTTTGTTGGATGCATGAGGACATGTATCAGGCTAAGAGTGGGAGGATGTTGATCCTCAATTTTGTTCTTATTACCGTTGGATTTAATTCCCCATTTTTCCCCTTTTTCTTACCATGGAACCCATTTCTTTGCTAAATCACTATCCTAATCCAATCTCTACTCTCCACTTGAGGTAAACCTTCTCATGGTTGCACTTAGTAGATTTAAGTAAATAGAAGTGGCATATTCTCAAACTAACTTATTGCTATTATCTAGTGTAGACTCTCAGCAAAATGTGCAGGTCGATCCCTAGAAGGAACAGTTGATGCATGAAGACCTTCTACTTTGGTACTCAAGGGCTATATGCAGATGGGTGCTCAAGTAACGAAATGGATAAGGTTGCAGCATGTTCTAGAAGATGAGAGGGCGTAACCACAAGTATCATGCATCATGATACTGAGATCCTCATTTGATTTACTTTGATTGCAGCATATACAAAATTGGGAAATGGTTACGAATGGATAGACCAGTTCGAGATGCCTATTTGAACCAACTCACCTGAAAGGAGTAATGTGGATTCACTCGTTATTTTTAGTTTATGTTTAACTATTAGTAAATGCCTATAAAGGTGATTGAATGTATATGTAAAGGGGGTAGACCGTAGCACTGTGGCACTAAACTTATGGAGCAATTTTTATGTATGATCAAGCCATTTTGAATACAATCATAATGCTATTGTTCTAAAGTGATTCCCAAATGTGTTGATGGAATGAAGTCTATGTGTTAATTGTGCATCAAATCATTTAAAATACTATAAGTTATCCAACCCCAGGTGCGGTCGGGCCCACCCATCTAGGATTGTTTGTATTTTGAAACAGTAGTGGCACAACAACCTTAGATTTACTTAAATCTCCATTTTGTTTACAGTTATGTGTGTGAATTATTACTTGGTTGATTGATTATTGGTTACACTTGCAGAGTCTTTGTCATTTCCTGAGTTGTAATTAAATTTCAGTGTGATACCGTGCCCTTCGAACCAGAGCCATCCCATCATTTTCTGCCTTCACTTGGAACACAATGCATAGTCATCAATATGTTTGGATTGTCACCCGTAGTGAATGTCTGAGTCCTTAATCTTTTGAGTAGCTATAGATGGAGAATGAATTCAATTGAATTAAACAGGCTTCATCACCTTCCCTCAAATTAACCTCTGCTTTATTGACAAGAATCGATTTAAGTTGATCATTACAGACGCATTTTAGGATGAAACTAGCAGATCATTCGAAATACTTAATGAACTCAATCAAATTGTTGAATTGATGGTTTGAATATGAGAATTTATGGGTTGCACAAATAATTAATTAACTTGTTTTATTGCGGATTGATGCATTGTAAACTGGTAGAAACATTACAGGGACGCTTCCAAGAGAACCATTCAATTGTTTCCATTTATCTTCTCTGTTCATTTAATTATCGGCACCAGTGGTAAATTGAAATGATCTTCCTCACTTTTGTACAAAAAGGTAGTCTCCTTTGAATGAATTCTTTCTTAGTTCATATATTCGGGTGTTTACTCCATGAATAAATCATTTTTATGACTTATAGTAGCAAGAGGTAAGGATTTATTTGATTATAGAATTAGGTATAATCTTAGGATTGATAGTTGAGCATTGAGTGAGATAGGTATCACAATTGCTTTCTTTTATTAGAATTCTGTAAGTGAACCATTGAATACAAACAACAAGATAAAGCAGAACAGAGTAATTCTTCCAATCAGTAATTGAACCCTAAACTACAATTTGAACATAAACCCTTAAGTACAGAATAATTGGTTGATTGAAGCATTAAACAGATAGATCACTTGTTGAATTCGTAATTGGACTGTTATAGAATAGTTATCATTATCTACTATGGTAACGAATTATTATGGCATCAATAGTTTAATAAGTCGAGTGGCGATCATCATAGGGTTGTTTGATTTCTTTCAAAGAATTATCATTTGCTTGTTGAAAACGATTGAGTGATTTTTCATATAGAGTCTGGTACCAACTTGTACGGTTTGATTAGGGTTTGGTGTGAATAGAAGTTCATTTTTACTAGGGATACTCAGTTAAGTGTAGATTTGAATATTAGGATTTGTGAAGATTTTAGGTAAAATTTGATTGTTGAGTTTGCTCATTAGATGATAAGATTTGCAAGTATTTCTTTCATAAATAATTAATAAGGAAAATATTAAACTCTGATATAGCTTGAACAGAGGATGCGCAAGGCAATTCCTGCTTACGAACCTTGGGTTGACAATTAATCTTAAGGGATTTAATCTTATAAATTAATCTCTCAAAAAACCGCACTAGATGTTCCCCCATCCACTCCAATCACCAGAGTGCATCTTCCTCTTAAGGAACTAGGCATTCCTGACGAGGTTGAGGAGGAAGTGCTATGCCTAACCAGGCTTACCTTTGATCAATTCAATTTCAAGATATTGCAAGAAAGAAGAAAATAGTATGCTAGGAACCCTAAGGAGCCTTTGTCCATGACCACAGAGAAGGAAATCATCCTAGATACTATAGTAAACCCTGAGATGATCTCCTCAACCAAGACCACTTTTGTGACGACAACTGAGCTAAATGTATGGAGAATGAGTAAGAAAATTGAACTCCAAATCAAGCTCTATGCATCTGAATAAAGAGCCTCCATAGTAGAAGAATATAGAAAGAATCTAGAAGAAGAGAATGTAACTCTTCACTTCGATCACTCAAACATGAAGGAATTACAGGACACAATCAAGGAAGAGGTTGAAACCCTGAGAGGATCCATGGCAGTGGTTTATGAAGAGATGTCAAAGATGCATCATATTGTGGCCCCTATCCTAGCCAAACAAGCCAACATGAAAGAAAAATTCTCCATGCTGAAAGATGTCGTTACAACTCTAGAAAATATTCATGAGTGGACAAACAAGTATTCAGAGGCATCGACGGTTCTCTAAAAGAAATATGGATCACCACCCAGAACGATAAAGTGAAGCTACACATTAAGATCCAATCATGGGATAAGCTAGCTAGAGATGTTGACAAGGTTCTTACTTCTTACAAGCATCTTCTGAGTGGATTGGAGTCAGTAATTGACAACCATGGGTTCCTTCTATTGGGGCAGCTGGAGAAGTGAGGAATGTTGAAATATGGCAACAAGAATATTCTAATTTAATTTGTCCTTGAATTGAATGGTGAATTAAAATTGAATTTAGTCTTAACAACTACTTGGAAATAATTAATTAATCAATTTTAAATTAATTAGTTGGAGAAATTCAAGTTAGAAGTCTTTCTGAAGTCATGCAAGAGTTATCCCTTAAATTAAGGGGATGAGATTGAGTTATATTTGAGTTGTAATTAGTTAACTCAGTTACTAAGTTAAGTCGAGTTAAATTAGTTCCAAACTGTTTGAGGAACTAATGGTGAGTTAATATTCAGTTGATGCATGCATGCACGCAACTAGTGCTACTCTAGTTAACTGAAGATTCACTCATCAGAATGTCATGCATGTCTAGTATGAGAAAGACCCAGTTGAGATTAAAATCAAGGACAATGTACTATCAGTTGCATCTGTTTTCTCAAAGAGAAAACTCATACATGTAGTCAAGGATTTAATCCTTGAGGATTTTGCAGTTTTGGAGGTTATCATCGACTTGGTGGATGAGTTTTCCACTTGGTAACAGGAAATCATCCACAAGGAACAATGCAAGGAAATAGGAGCTTGGAGGGCAAAGAGGAAGGCTAGAGAGAAGCCAAGATTTCCTGTGAGCATCTGTGAGGGTTGTACTGAGAGCTGGCTAGCTATGAGAGCTAAGGCTTTGTATAATTCCTATGTATTTACACCATGTATGATAATACAATAGTGTGGGGTTTTTAGTTGAGGCTTCCCCAAAGTATTTTCATGTGTATTGTGCCATTGATTCTTCTTCTTCTAGTTATATTGTTCAGCTCGATCTTTAAGCTTCCATAAATTGATAGTATAAGTAGGTTATATTATTCTGCCCTGATTTATATTGCATTATCAGGTTAACCTACATCAAATTTTAATACATGGTATCAGAGCTAGATTTGTAGAAATTTCTACATGGTAACAGAGTTGGATTTGTAAAAATTTTCTACATGGTATCAGATCTGTGAATAGTATACTGAGAAGAGAATTCGAATTTTGAAGTTCGGGGTTGCAGGTGCAAATCAAATTCATATCATACTTCAAGGTTGGCCAATGGCGTTCTATGGCTTGAGACTCAAGTATGCCTTGGAAGGCAGCTCAAATTACATAGCATGGAAATATATAATGGAGGCTGTATTAGAAGTCAATGGCTTGAAGGAATTCATTGATCAAGAAATCCCAAAGCCAGCTTCAACTAATGCACAAGAGTTGGCTAAGTGGAAGAAGTGTTTGGTGAAGGCAAGACGGATCATCCTTAAGGGAGTTTGAGACCATATTGTCTCAACTCTCCATGGGAAGGATACACCAGTTTCAATGTGGAAGACATTGAAGGACCTCTACCAGAACAGTAGCGACTAGAGGAAATTGGTGCTCAAGGATAAGCTTCAAAGAATCAGGATGGAGAAGGGCGATACTATTTCCACATATCTGAACAAGATCACCACCTGCAAAGATGATCTTGCTAGTGTGGGAATAACTACTTCGGATGATGATATGGTGAGCCTCACTCTCCTTTTCCTTCCAAAGAGTTAGAATAGCTACCAGGACTCTATGAATGAAAAGGAGAAACTATTGGATTGGGAACAACTGTGGTCGGATCTTATGCAGGAGGAGATCAGGAGAAGCACACGAGATGGTTCTTCATCCAAGAATGATGATGAAGAAAATCTATCCTTAGCAAGTAAGGAAAGGAAAGGGAAGGGGAAGTGATGCAAAAGCATCTTGACTTAGCCAGCAATGTGATGGTTTGTTCACATGTTGTGGCTAAATGAGTTAAATTTCACTGACCTGAGTGGTCAAAAGTCAGTTTTGGCAGAGAGGGTTTGATCTATCGAAGATGAGCTTTAATTCATTATTGTAATAATTAGAAAATTGTATTATTTTAGACTAAGGGATAAGTTGTTAGCATAGGTTTGTAATAGAGCTTAAAAATAGAGATTTGATTGTTAGATTGATTAAAATAGAGATCGAGTTGATAGTGCAGTTAGAATAGGATTTGACTCATAACAGAGAAAAAAATGTAATGGAAAGGGATTAGCTTAGATGATTGAGAATTTGAGTGAGAGGTGAGAGTTTGAGTGATAGATAGGGTTTTGAGATTGAGATAGAGGTCAGAAAAATTGTTGTAGTTGAGCTGAGAGGGCCAAGACTCTCTAACTTCTATTATATTGAAGAATTTGATTTGGTGTGCATCTGTGTGTTAATCTTGGTGAAAACTCTCATTTACATCTGTGTATCTACATTCTGAACGTAATTGGGTATTTTCTTTGCTTTCACACTTTAAACATAAATCACAGTATTTCTGTGTTTTTCACTAAATCACAGTCATTTAGTGTTAAGGGTTAATCTTAGAGTTAAGCGTTAAAACATTGATTAAGCACTTTATTTAAATTTGCTTTAATGCACGTGGTTATATTGTAAAAGCAAGTTTTAATAAACGAAGGTGGTTATCGGGTGGAAGAAAAGCAATAATTGGTATTTCAGGGTAGTCTCCTGATTCCATTAACCAAGCGACACGTAGCACTCAAGTGGAGAGAGAAAACCACTTTATTGGGCGGGTAATCCCCATGCAAGTGGCTCACCCGATATTGCTATTAGCCTATGGATAAGGAGCGCTTGGATCTACGGTGGAGAATCAACGGATTGTTTTGTTGATCGGGTTGAATGATGACCGTTAGATCTGGAGAGAGGAGATCAACAGCGTAGAGTGATCACCGAGTTGTTTTGTTGATCGGGTTGAGTGAGTAATGTTAGATCTAGAGAGAGGAGATCAACGTCGTAGAACTGAAGTGCCTGTTTCTAAAGGGAAGTCAATGTGGGACTGACTTTTTTAGGAGAAAAGCAGGACCCTCAAGATAAAGTGAGCCATGTTATAAAGTCTGCTTGAACGCATCTTATTGGTTATAAAGTAACCAATAGACTATTTTAAAGACTACCATCTTGTTTTCATCAGCCTCCCGCATCATTTTGGTATCAGAGCACTCTCTAAGTCTTGAAAAGTCTTAAATCTTTTAAAAGACAAAAAGAAAATTGCATGAGAAAATGTTTCAGAATGGTGGAAAAACACTATCGGGAGGCAAAAACAAAGAAAACCGTGAAAAAATAGAGTATTGGGGGCGTGAACAATGAATGAACAATAGCCGTCAGATCTGGGTGATCAATGGTCTGGATCTAATCGGCAATCGCAATCGGCACAGGTAGACAGCGGATATCGATGCTTAACATATATGTGTAGTGATGGTGATCAGCGGAGTCATGAGGACCGTCGATCAAGCGCGCAGATCGACGGCCCACGTTGCATTGCAACATCGCAATAGGCAACCACAACAGAGCACTTACAACGACTTGGGGCATGAGCGATATGTGATTGTGATTAATCACATCATGATATTGCAATAGGAGAAATATTATGGAGCGGGGCCTATACACATACATATATGCGATCCGATGAACCGGATCCGATGGTTATATAAACATTATTGCATAGATTTTGAGATCCGCCGAAAGGCGTTTTTAATGTATTTGTTGGAAATAATACTGAGAGGGGGGGGTGAATCAGTATTATCAGATCAATAAAACTTTTTCAATGCTCAGAAACATATACGCTACTTTAGTTAAGTGAAACGGCGTGTACACGCTACTGTGTCTAAAGAAAACAGCGTATAACCAGAAAACTTATAACTCAATTAGTTTATCTTCAGTTAAGTGCATCAGGTCATTATTCACCATATTAAGAGTAAACAATATAACAGAACAGATCATCACACAAAAGCCACACACATGAACACCATGATATAAGGTGGAAACCCAATGTGGGTGAAAACCACCTGCTGCAAGTCGTCTCTATCTTTCTTTAATAAGAAACTTCAGTTTACAATCTTTTGTAGTGGTGCAACCTTATACCAGTACGCAGGCTACAACCTGCAGAAGGCTACAACCTTCTCTCGTTCTCCAAACTTCCTTGGAAGGGAGCTTCAACCCCCTTTGCTCTTGTACTAGCTAAGATACTAGTACGTAGGTGCAGGCCTACAATCTTCTTTCCTTCAGGTACCACTTTTCATACATTTTCAGACTGGATATTCCTGAAGCACAATATTACAATCTGAAGACCACAATTCATTCAACCTTCATAGCAGATTACAAAACAGCCAATACTCACATCAACAATCTTTGAATCACTGAACCACTGAAACCCTGTCAAACCCAGTCACCAGATCACAGAGCAGACTACAGAACTCTGCAATAACAGTCAGACCCAGCTGCAACCCAAAAATCAAGCTCCAAAAGATATACGCTACTTCAATGAAGGCAACCCGCGTATACATGCGGTTTTACCGAAGACAACCTGCGTACAGATCTAAAAATAATTTTTCATAACTTGCAGCTGTACCAGACATCAGTTATACCCAGAACATAATATTGTGTCAGTCATGCGGATCTAGAAATACACATAATCAACTATATAAAGATAGTTCATTTCAAACCATTTGATCCCGATCTCTCCTTAGATCTTGTTCTCCATCAATCGATGAGATCTCTCCTTAGCTCAGATCAAACAATACATCATCAACTAATAACCTGCATACTGGATCTAATACTTCATCAGATATTCAAGACATTTTAGATACACTTGCCTAATGATTTCCTTCTCCTTATATAGCCTTAGGCCTTGTTCAATACCAAGAGCCAAAACCATAGAAATCCAATACCATCATCTTCAAAAGTAGGGATCAACACGTCCGTCGAGACACCAAGGTCCAAAACCATAGGCACAACTTCCAAGGAATAACCGTCGTGGACCAAAGATAAGTTTTCCACATACACGCGCTTTTACTGAGGCCAACCAGCGTGTACACACGACTTGGTATATAGCGAGCCTGCGTATACGCGACTTGGTATATAGTGAACCTGCTTGTATACGCGACTTGGTATATAGTGAACCAGCGTGTATATATTTTTCTTCATACTTGTAGACTGATCGTCAATTCCTTGCTGCTATCCTTCTGCACTATGATTTGTTATCAGTGTGATTTGCCATCAAGGACAATACTTGTCTCATAATGCCAACAATCTCCCCCTTTGGACTTGATGGCAACAACACCAAATCAAATCACTCTCCCCCTTTGTCATCAAGGGCAAAGGGCTGTGCTCCCCCTGAGTACATGCTGATATCTTTGCTTGGCTGTGCTGAAACATGCTCCCCTTGACTGTAGGCAAGATCTGCAAAAGCTGTTCTTCAAAAGAACCAAGACTTATACACCATAAGGGACCTCCCTATCACCAAAAGACTCAATCCATATTCCCAACCAAGAGGGGATACATCAGAAACAACCAATTATATTACATCATTCATCCCAGGCATAGTGGGGAAACCAACATAGGCCGTTACATGACCTTGACACCATAAAAGAGATATTACAAAAAAAATACATGACATAGAGACAACAGATCTAGACCAAGACTTATGAAGATCACAAGCAGCATCTGATAAACATCTTTTTAGATCAGCAACCAAGATTTCCTTCTGAGCTCCTTCTCCTGAAACCAACAACAGTTGCGTACTAGAACCAAAAGCATCTAAATGCCAACAATGCTTTATGAGACTTTAAGTTGCTCCCCCTGAACCTGTGCCTGCTGCATTCTGGCATACCCATCTCAGACCTTCTCCAACCAGAGTCTGCCCTTGCTGTTCAGAACTCCATATACGCGACTTCTCCTGCATAAAATAGCGTATGCACGCGGATATGCTTTCTGCAACTCGCGTACACCATACACGCGACTTTCCCACCATAGATCGGTGTATATACGCAGATATCCCTTACGTAACTTGCGTATACCAACTTTTCTGTAGAACAGACAAGCTTCAACAGCAGGATGAAGCATCAACTACTCCCAGCTTTTGTCTGAGATATTCAAAAGTTTCCCTGGGCAGTGGTTTTGTGAGAATGTCAGCAACTTGTTCCTTAGAAGGAACATACTCCAACTTGACCTTCTGCTCAAGCACTTGTTCCCGAAGAAAATGGTACTTGATTGGTATGTGCTTGGTCTTTGAGTGCATGACTGGATTCTTTGAAATGCTGATTGCACTTGTATTATCACATAAGATAGAGACTGGTGAAGTGCAAGTGATTTGAAAATCCTGCAAGGTCTGCATCATCCAAAGAAGTTGTGTGCAACAAGATGCCGCAACCACATATTCTGCTTCAGCTGTAGATAAGGCAATCGAGCTATGTTTCTTGCTGAACCAAGATACTAATCTGGAGCCCATAAAGAATGCACCACCACTTGTGCTCTTCCTGTCATCCACGCTTCCGGCCCAATCTGCATCTGTATAAGCATGTAGTGTGAGATCTGTATTTCTAGGATACCATAAGCCATAATTTTGTGTCCCTTGAAGATACTTGAAAATTCTCTTCACTGCCTGAAGATGAGTCTCCTTTGGATTTGCTTGAAATCTTCCAACTATTCCGACTGCATGCATGATGTCTGGTCGGGTACCTATCAAATAAAGCAAACTCCCAATCATGGATCTATAAGTTGGTTGATGAACTGCTGCTGATTCATCATTTGCACTGAGGCTGCATCATGTAACCATGGGTGTACATACTGGCTTTGACTCTTCCATGCCATACTTCTTCAAGATCTGCTTGAGGTACTTGGTTTGAGACAAGAAGATGCCACCTTCATTTTGTTGGATTTGCAATCCAAGGAAGTATGTCAATTCTCCAAGTAGTGACATTTCGAATTCTTTCTGCATAACCAAGGCAAAGTTTTGACTCATAGTCTCTTCATTGCTGCCAAAGATAATATCATCTACATAAACAACAAGTATTAGCAATTTGTTATTTTCAACTTTATATAGAGATTGCTATCTGCTGATCCTTTTGAAAAGCCTTGTTGGTGAAGATATTTGTCCAACCGATAGTACCAAGCCCTTGGAGCTTGTTTGGGACCATAGAGAGCCTTTTTCAATCTGCATACAAGGTTTGGATCATTCCTAAGAATGAAACCATCTGGTTGTTCAATATATACTTCTTCTTCTAAGTCTCCATTCAGAAAGGCTGATTTCACGTCCATTTGAAATACCTTGAAGTTTTGGAAGCTTGAGAGAGCAAGGAACATTCGGATGGCCTCAAGTCTTGCTACAGGAGCAAAGGTCTCTTCAAAATCTATCCCTTCTTGCTGTGCATACCCTTTACAAACAAGTCTGGACTTGTTTCTAATTACTTCTCCATTTTCATTTAATTTGTTCTTGAAGACCCATTTTGTCCCTATGACATTCTTATCTTTTGGTCTAGGAACCAGTTCCCAAGTGTTGTTCTTTTCGATCTGCTCAAGTTCTTCATCCATTTCTTTGACCCAACATTCATCTTTGCATGCCTCTTTCACATTTTGTGGTTCAGTGGAAGAGAGTAATGCCAAATAGCTTGAAGCTTCTGCAATTCTTCTTCTTGTTTGTATTCCTGCTTATTTCTGCCGCACAATCTGAGATTCTGGATGATTCTTTTGAACATATCTGGATGGAGTCTTCTCTTATATTCTTGTCTGCTCCTCTGGTTCTTCTTGAGGTTCTTCTTGGGGTTCTTCTTCTTCACCATTCTGCCTTTGAGGGTAGCCTTCATCTTCTTCAATGTCTTCATGATGAACTTGCCTAGGAATATATCCCTTCTCATCAACCACTACATCAATGCTGTCAACAATTCTGCCAAGTCTTTTGTTGTAGCACTTGTATGCTTTGCTATGTGGAGAATAACCAAGAAGAATGCCTTCATCTGCTCTTGGTTCAAGTTTTCCAAGTTGCTCATCAGTATTCTTAATATAACATTTGCTCCCAAAGATTTTGAAATGCTTCACTGAAGGAGTCTCACCACTCCAGAGCTCATGAGGTGTTTGAGTGCTGTTTACTCGGACATTTGTTTTGTTAAGAATAATAACCGCAGCATGTGCAGCCTCACCCCAGAAAGTTGCGGGAGTACCTGATTCATCAAGCATAGCACGAGCCATTTGTTGGATTGCTCTGTTCATTCTTTCCACCACCCCATTTTGCTGAGGAGTTCTAGCTGTAGAGAATTCTCTTCTTATCCCATGTTCTTCACAGAAGTCGAAAAATTCGTTTGAGGTAAACTCCCCACCTCTGTCAAATCTGAGGCACTTAATTTTGTGTCCTGATTCATTTTCAACCAAGGCTTTGAAGGATTTGAATTTTTCGAATGCTTCATCTTTGTGCTTCATAAGTCCTAACCAGACAAACCTGGAGAAATCGTCAATGAATAATATCAAGTATTCTTCTCCTCGAGGTGTTCTTTTTTTGAATGGACCACATGTATCTGTATATACTAGCTCAAGAGGCATGCTAGCTGATCCTTCCTTCTCTGGAAAGTTAGTTCTGGTTTGCTTTCCAAACTGACAATATTTGCATATAGTGTTGTCTGGAATTTTGATATCTGGAAGACCACGAACTGCCTGATATTTGCATGCTTTCCTTATTTGTGAAAAGCTTAGATGCCCCAACCTTCGATGCCATAGCTAGTGTTCATCATCCTTGCTCAAATAGCATTATTGTGGTCCTTCTTCAAATATGTATAGATTATTTGGAGTCCTTCTTCCTTTGATCACTGTTTTACCTGTATCAAGATCACGAACACAACATCCATTTGATCTAAATATTACCTCTGTTCCTTGATCGCACATCTCACTGACACTCAGAAGATTATGCTTCAATCCATCAACATACAAAACATTTCCAGCTTTGACCTTCTCTTTCAATGGAGCCACACCTTTTCCTTTTATGGCTGCAGAGATATCGTTTCCAAAAGAAACTTTCTTCCCCTTTTCTAATGTGGTATATGACTCAAGCTTTTCTTTGTCCCCTGTCATATGCTTCGAACATCCACTGTCAATGTACCATAGACTTTCTTGACCTTCTGCATAAAAGGCTATCCCACATCTTTCTGGTTGCAGTTCCTTTATTCTCCATGTTCTGACATTTGAGGTTTGTTCCTTTTGAGTTGTCTTCCGGAACCTGCTCCTGCATTCAGAGTCTTCATGATCAAAGTTATTACAAATAGAGCATTCAACTTCATTTTCAAGAACCGAAAAGTTGTTATAAGTCCTTTTCATGGTTCCAGTCATTCTCCCTTGCTTTTGAGCTTCTCTAGTCATGATTGTCTTGTAGGCAACACATTGAGCTGCTTTGTGACCGAAGTTATGGCAAGAAAAGCATTGGCCATTAAAGAAACTTCTACGATAATCAGATCTATCATCCAACCGATTGTAGTTTCTATTCACATTCATTCTTGGAGCAAATTGGGAAGATTTTACCTGAGGCTGATTGTAGCTTTTGTTTGTCCTTAAGGCAGTTTGTCCCCGAATTTCTTGATGGTCTTTATTTTTTCTTGAGGTAAACTGTCCCTGATTCACCTGATGACTTTTATTTGGCCTTTGCTCGCTTCTCCTTGCTGCATCAAGATAGCTTTTAGAGGTAGAGGCTTGAGATGTTTCTCCATTATATCCAAGACCTGTCTTGATCAGAGGAGATCGCTGCACATTGATAATCTCATCCAAGGTTTCAGATCCTTTAACAAATTTAAGATTAATCGCTTTTGTTTTCTCAATCTCCTTTCTAAGACAAACAATCTCACATTCCAATTTTTCAAGATGTTTTTCCTTTTCAGCTAGTTGACATTGTAGAGAATCAATAATAACACTCTTCTCTTCTAAGCAAACTTTGAGATCTTTCATTTCTTCACAAAAGCCTTCTACATCTATAGCATCCATATAGTCATCATCTTCAAAAGCCATTAACAATTTATATCTATTACCTTGTTCATCTTCATCACTATTTGAAAGACCATCACTATCTTCATGAGTGTAATAGCTTTTCTTCCTTTCATTTTGTTTCTTGTTCCATTTAACAGGTTCCTTTCCCTTGTCATTCTTATTTTTGTGAAGACATCTGGCAGCATAATGACCTACTCTTCCACAAGTAAAGCATTTAAAAGGTAACTTACCTCTGAACCTTCCAGAACCCCTTTGAAGATTTCTGACAAAATTTGATTCCTCTTCTTCATCTTCTGGCACGTGACTTGCTTCATAATACTCTTCTTTGCCTGAAGCCTTGAAGGCAACTTCTCTTCTGTCGGATGGACCTCCCTTTCTCATTTCATAAGCGGTTAGAATCCTGTGAAGCTGAGACATAGTAAGAATTTGCAGATTTTCCTTTTCTTCTATGGCAGACACTTTAGATTCAAACTTGGGGGACAAAGATCTTAGAACCTTTTCAACCACAATAGCCTCTTTTATTTCTTCACCCAAGTTTTTCATGCAATTAACAATCTCATCTACCCTAAGGAAATAGTTAGCCACACTTTCATCATTATACATTCTGAGAGTCTCATACTTAATCCTGAGAGTTTGAAGTTTAGCACGCTTTACCTATTCGTCTCCTTCATAGCTCGTGACAATTTTGTCCCATATTTCTTTTGCAGATTTGTAGTGCATTACCTTCATGAATTCTGATTGAGATATACATCCCAATAGAGTATTGACTGCTTTCGCATTTGTTTCATATTTCTTTTTCTCGGCTGCATCTGTAGGAGTAACTGAAGGAAAAGTGTAGCCTGTCTCTATGATGTCCCAAACTTCTGTACCAAGAGATTGAAGATAGGCAGTAACTCTTACCTTCCAATAATTGAAATTTGTCCCATCAAAAACCGGTGGCCTGATTGAAGCTTCTCTCTCGTAGTTGCTCATGATGAACGATCTACCTTTAAGCGATCAAGCTTCTCTGAAGGACCTGCTCTGATACCAATTGTTGGAAATAATACTGAGAGGGGGGGGGTGAATCAGTATTATCAGATCAATAAAACTTTTTCAATGCTCAGAAACATATACGCTACTTCAGTTAAGTGAACCAGCGTGTACATGCTACTGTGTCTAAAGAAAACAGCGTATAACCAGAAAACTTATAATTCAGTTAGTTTATCTTCAGTTAAGTGCATCAGGTCATTATTCACCATATTAAGAGTAAACAATATAACAGAACAGATCATCACACAAAAGCCACACACATGAACACCATGATATAAGGTGGAAACCCAATGTGGGTGAAAACCACCTGCTGCAAGTCGTCTCTATCTTTCTTTAATAAGAAACTTCAGTTTACAATCTTTTGTACTGGTGCAGCCTTATACCAGTACGCAGGCTACAACCTGAAGAATGATACAACCTTCTCTCGTTCTCCAAACTTCCTTGGAAGGGAGCTTCAACCCCCTTTGCTCTTGTACTAGCTAAGATACTAGTACGTAGGTGCATGCCTACAATCTTCTTTCCTTCAGGTACCACTTTTCATAAATTTTCAGACTGGATATTCCTGAAGCGCAATATTACAATCTGAAGACCACAATTCATTCAACCTTCATAGCAGATTACAAAACAACCAATACTCACATCAATAATCTTTGAATCACTGAACCACTGAAACCCTGTCAAACCCAGTCACCAGATCACAGAGCAGACTACAGAACTCTGCAATAACAGTCAGACCCAGCTGCAACCCAAAAATCAAGCTCCAAAATATATACGCTACTTCAATGAAGGCAACCCGCGTATACACGCGGTTTTACCGAAGACAACCTGCGTACAGATCTAAAAATAATTTTTCATAACTTGCAGCTGTACCAAACATCAGTTATACCCAGAACATAATATTGCGTCAGTCATGCGGATCTAGAAATACGCATAATCAACTATATAAAGATAGTTCATTTCAAACCATTTGATCCCGATCTCTCCTTAGATCTTGTTCTCCATCAATTGATGAGATCTCTCCTTAGCTCAGATCAAACAATACATTATCAACCAATAACCTGCATACTGGATCTAATACTTCATCAGATATTCAAGACATTTCAGATACACTTGCCTAATGATTTCCTTCTCCTTATATAGCCTTAGGCCTTGTTCAATACCAAGAGCCAAAACCATAGAAATCCAATACCATCATCTTCAAAACTAGGGATCAACACGTCCGTCGAGACACCAAGGTCCAAAACCACAGGCACAACTTCCAAGGAATAACCGTCGTGGACCAAAGATAAGTTTTCCACATACACGCGCTTTTACTGAGGCCAACCAGCGTGTACACGCGACTTGGTATATAGCGAGCCTGCGTATACACGACTTGGTATATAGTGAACCTGCTTGTATACATGACTTGGTATATAGTGAACCAGCATGTATATATTTTTCTTCATACTTGTAGACTGATCATCAATTCCTTGCTGCTATCCTTCTGCACTATGATTTGTTATCAGTGTGATTTGCCATCAAGGACAATACTTGTCTCATAATGCCAACAGTATTTTCATGTATTTCGTTATTTAATGAAATACAAAGCAACAACGCCAATGCGATAAGACCCGGACCCGAAAGGGTTCGTGAAGGGAAATGTATATTATTTCAATTCCGGAGGAAAGCCATTTTTACATTATTTTCAAGATTTCAACGTATTTATAAAAATACACAAAAGCAAGGCCGAAGCGACTTGCGATAGTGATGAGGACTGACCCAATAGAGGAATAGACTAGAAATAAGCAGTGTTTTAGATGAATTTCACAGTGTTGGAGCGTTTCTCTGTGCAAAATAGAAAACGATCCTTTTTGGGCATTCCAAAGGATTTTAGAGGCCCGATAACCATTTCGTTACAGTACAGGTGGCCATTAACCTTAGAAGCATTTAGCAATGATTGCTAAAACTTAGAAAGGGGTCTGAGCAGACAGAGGACGGGGAGAATGAAAACCGAGGAGCTGAAACGAATAAGCAGTGCAATTTTTCTTTAAAGCCATAGAAAACAGAACACAGGGAGGCAGTGTCGAGACAGAGCTAAGACAGAGACAGAGAGTGATTCAGAGAGTCTTTGCACTCAAAGAAAGCTTGGGAGGTTCAAGAAAACTATTACTATTACATCTGTTGTGTATTGAGTCTCAAATTGAGCTCATACTGTTGTAAGAACTATGCTTGAAGACATAATAGAGAGGCCACCACTAAAGGCTGGACCAGAAGATGTAGCCCAGGAGTATTGGGTGAACTCCTTATTAAACTTGCTGTGTTTTTATGTGTTTGTCTATTATAGTCTTTTACTGCTTCATAGTCTATGTATTTCGCAATCTGATCGATCCATTGCATAAAATAACATAGGAAAATCCATGCGCATGAGTCTGTAATACCTTATTAATTGTATTAGATCTCATTATCAGATCAAGTGGTATCAAAGTTTTAGGTTTACTAAGGTTATACAAGCTTGCACTGGATTGGTGAATGATAACTAGGTCAAAGCTCAATGTAGGAGAAGGTGACTGGTTGAAACTAACCTAGAAATTAGTAGAGTCTATCCTAGGAGGAAAATGGTAGAAGAAAATCCCTTGGAATCAGACTCTCAGTTCATGGACAGTTTCACGACCATGAGAGCCATGGTAGAAGAAATGTATCGAGAGTTTAAGAAAGGTCGAATTGAAGATTCTTAAACCTCCAAACAAAACAAAGGAATAAAATAATCTCTTTTAGGTGGTTATTCTGAAGGAAAAGAGGCTCCTCTATCCACACCTCCTGATAGCCTTGAAAATAAAAAGAAGAAGACATCTTTGACTAAATTAGATGTTAAATTTGATTTACCAATATATGATGGAGAATTAAATGCATAGAAGCTAGATAACTGGATTAGACAGATTGATGTGTATTGCAGGGTGCAGAGCATTGATTCAGACAGGGGTAAAATTCCACTGGCCAGCCTACGCCTTGGAGGAACTGCCTTGGTATGGTGCGCAGATAGGAAACAAGCTGACTTGAAGAATCATGGTAAAATTCTTTTTGTCTAGAGTGAATTTGTTTCTACAATTAAAAAAAAATTCTATCCACTAGCTTATATGCAGCAAGCTATGATGAGTTGGAAAAATCTGTGCCAATTAAAGGGGCAAAGTGTACAAAGCTACACCCAAGAATTTAGAAAAAGAGCTTTGATTCTAGGAATTTCTTTAGACTCACCTGAAACTTTGCTGAAGTATATAGGTGGTCTACACAGTTATTTGAGGCACACCATTCTCATGTTTAACCCTACCAGCATAGATGATGTATCTGTTCAGGCTACCCATCTAGAGGCTAGAGGCAAGAATGTGAACCCAAAGATTGGGGGATCATCAAAACCCACTGCAAGCAAGAACAAGGAAAAGAGGAAGCAGAAATGGAAAGAGAGGAAGACAAATGTTGTACAAAAGGCCAAATCTTCATGCACTCACTGCAAGAAGGATGGACATGATGATGAGCATTGCTTGTCTTTGCATCTGGAGCTAAAACCTAAGAAGTTCGATGGCAAGAAGAAGAAGACTGTTGCTGCTATACAGAAAGATTTGGGGTTAGACTCAGGTGATGAAACAACAATCACAGCCACATGTATAAAAGGTAAAAATTCTGAAGCATCTACTAGCAATTTTGCACAAACTATTGATAGTGAAGAAAATGAGAGGAAAAGACATGAGCTTTTTCATATTAGAGTTATTTCTAAGCATCAAAATATTGATACTTTATTTGATAGTGGCTCACAAGTAAACTTGATTTTTGAAGCAATTGTAAAGAAATTGGGACTACTAACCACACCTCACAAGAAGCCATATCCATTAGGTTGGGTATGTGATAAAGCAAAGCTACAAGTGACTAGACAATGTAAACTTAGGTTTTCTTTTGGGTCAGTATTTGTAGATGAGGTTGAGTTAGATATTGTTCCCTTGGATATATGTGGAATTGTTTTAGTAAGTCCTTACTTGTATGATAGAAAAGCCATTTTCTATAGAGCTGAAAATAAGTATCAACTCGTTAAAGATGGAATCAAATATATTGTAAGAGCTCATAAACTCAAGAATAATTACACTCTCATAAACTCAGGGCAGATGAAAAGAATTGTAAATTCATGCAAGAAATTTTTACTAATGGTTGTAAAGGAAAAGAAACCTGATAAAACCAATGTATTTGAAGGTTGTGATGCTAAACAACAAGCTGATTTAGAAAAATTTGTTTCAGAATATGATATCCTATTTCAAGAACCTAAATGTTTGCCACCCAAAAGGGAAATTGTACATGATATTAATTTGCAGCAAGATGCTTGTTGTTGGGAAAAGTATCCAATACGGAATGACCCTATCCCACTCTAAGGGTGATAGTACCTCAGCAACAACCGAATGCAAAGCTATTCAAGATTACTTCTTTATGAGATGTAAGAGAGAGGAGGAAGAGATCCACTAACCGTTATCTTCCGCTAATGATTGATCCAATCTTCCCTCTTTGCTGCTTGCTCCCAGCTCCTTGCTCTTTCACTGGCCCAGCTACACAAAGATCCTGCAAAATCACAAGAAAGGGAAACTACAAGAAGCATACATCGATAACTGATTCAAGGATTAGAATAAATCAAATATACAAGCATCAATACGCCACAAAGACACATGCATATAGAAGAACCTCAAATGCTTTATTAATGGAAGAAGCAAAGTTCTGAGAGTGTTACAACCATAAGAGGCCCAATCCAGCAACACCTCCCAGCAGAAAGAAATCTCCTCTTCACCTCCCTCAAAGCAATCACCCAATAGTTCTATACTCAAACCAACAGCACTTCCTTACATTCACAAGATTCCAGCCTCCCTAGACCTCATGAGAGAGCTCTATATATAGGAGTTTTGGAGAAAGGATGAGTCAGCTTGTAGCTGGCATGAAGTTGACTAGTGTCCTCTCCCACTTCAGTTATTCTTCCGTTCTTGAGTCCACTTGGAGTTTCTTGCTTCCACTTGGAGATCTAGATCCTCTTACTCATCACAAGGCGAATTCCTTGATCCAAGTGTCATTTTGGAAGCTTCCTAGGCATTTGACACCTTGCAGAATGACTGTGCCACTTGGCCAATCTCGCCCAGCGCAGGTAGCCTTCATTAGATTTGACATTCAGCGCAGGTACAGAGTGGAGCAGTTGACATTCAGCGCAGATGCTCAGTGGAGTAGTTGACATGATCCTGAATTAGCTTGTTTTTGAGTGTTTTCAGGTGGAGAACTGATTTTTAGTGCTGTGGTTTGCTGACCTTGTTCCTCTAGGGGTAGGAAAAACATGTTTAGGGACTTTGGATCCCTTAGATTATCGACATTTCATGCTTCATGCTGTAAGGCACAAAAATGTCTATAACAATGCTCCATTGCCTAACATCGAAATGTATAGGTTATCTGCTTTAGAGAAGGCAGAGATCAATAAGCAAGTACAGGAGCTGCTCAAGAAAGGGTTCATAAGACCAAGCACATCACCATGCAGATCTCCAATCGTGTTGGTGAGGAAGAAATATGGTTCGTGGAGGATGTGCATTGATTACCGAGCACTAAATAAAATAACGATCAAGAATCGTTATCCCCTTACTCGCATTGATGATCTATTGGATTAGTTGAAGGAAGCTATTTACTTTTCCAAGTTGGACTTGCGTAGCGGTTACCATTAGGTCAGAGTAGCAGAGAAAGATGCATGGAAGACTATTTTCAAAATAAAGCAAGGGCTGTATGAATGGCTAGTTATGCATTTTGGCTTAACTAATGCTCCTCCCACTTTCATGAGAGTTATGAATGATGTACTCATGCCTTTTATTGATGATTTTGTAATTGTATATTTGGATGACATTCTTGTTTTCAGTAAAACATGGGAAGAACATTTGAAGCACGTAAGGCAGACTCTAGATGTTTTGAAAAAATAAAATCTCTATGTTAAATTATCGAAATGTGAATTTGGTAAAACATCTTTGAATTATCTGGGTCATATTGTAGGGGGTGGTGAATTGAAGATAGATCCCTCTAAGGTTGCAATCATTGTAAACTGGCCTAAACCCAAGTCTGCTATAGAAGTTAGAAGCTTCCTAGGAGCAGCGCAATATTGGAGAAAGTTTATTGCTAACTTTTCCTTAATTGCAGCTCCCTTACATGATTTAACAGGATTGAACAAGGTGTTTTAGTGGGGAGGCAAACAACAGAAAGCCTTCAACACCTTGAAAGAAAAAATTAGTACAACACCAGTACTAGCATTGCCAAATCTTCAACAACCATTTGAGATCGAAATAGATTCTAGTGACTATGCCATGGGAGTAGTGTTGATGCAACATGGTAAACCCATATGCTACCATTTTGAGACATTTAATTCTACAGTAGTTAATTATCCAGCTATGATAAAGAATAGTATGCATTGGTACAAAGTGTAAAGAAGTGGAAACATTAGTTAATGGGCAAGGAAATAGTTATACATAATGATAATCAACCATTTCAGTACTTGCACTCACAAACTAAATTGCAGCAATCAAGACACTATAGGTGGATGGGTTTCCTACAGTAGTTTCATTTAGTCATCAAATATAAAAAGGGCATACACAATAAAGTTGTAGATATGTTGTCCAGACCAGTCATAAATGCATCTACTATACTTAAGCATAACTCAGTAATGCATGAAAGCTACATTGAACAATATGCTCAAGATATAGACTTTAAAGATGTATATGCAGCTTTAAGTAATGGAAAAAAGGTAGAAGAATTGGATTACTATGTTAAGGATCAACTCTTGTATCATTTGGGAAAGCTATGCATTCCACAAACTAAAAGAGTCAACATAATTAGGGAAGCACATACTTCTCTGATATTAGGTCATTTCGGTGTAAGTAAAACAGTTGCACAGCTGCAAAGATACTGCTATTGGCCAAGAATGCATGAAACAGTTTCTAGATATGTAATAGGGTGTACCATGTGTGCTAAAAGTAAGTCCAGCAATAGAAAACTAGGCTTGTACACTCCACTACCAGTCCCTTCCCGTCCTTGGGAAAGTGTTTCCTTGGACTTTGTTGGGGGATTGCCAAAATCTAGAAAGGGACATGACTATTTATATGTTATTATGGACAGGTTCAGCAAAATGTGTATTCTAACACCCTGTAATAAGCAGATTACAATTGAACAAACAGTGGAGTTGTTCTTTCAGCATGTCTGGGTGCATTTTGGGTTACCCACTTCCATAGTATCTGATCGAGATTCCCGATTTGTTGGGATGTTTTGGTCAAGTCTGTGGGAATTCATCGACACCAGACTGAATAAGAGCACAACCTTTCATCCACAAGCAGATGGCCAAATAGAGGTAGTTAATAGGACAGTGATCTAGTTGCTCAGGGGCTATTGCGGCAAGCACCCCAAGCTTTGGGATGAACATTTATGTTATGTGCAACATGCTTACAACCATGCTAAACATTCTTCTACACAGAGATCTACTTTTGAGACCTGTTTTCATTTTATACCAAGGTCTCCCTTGGATTTTATCTTTGAAAAAGACATAGAAGTTGCTGATCACAGTGATGTGGACAAAGCAACCAGGTTCATTTAACAGATCCAAGAAATTCACCAGGCAGTCCAGGAACAGCTAGGAAAGAGCCAAGCCAAGTACAAGGCAAGGCATGATAAACACCAGGTGGAGCACAACTTCCAAGTTGGTGATCAAGTCTGGTTGTATATCAGCAAGGACAAAATGCAAGGTGAAGGAAAGAAGTTGAAGCCAATAAGATATGGACCTTTTAAGGTACATGAGAAAATTGGTGAGAACGCTTTCTGCCTTGATCTGCCAGCATACATGCACATCTATTTAGTGGTAAATGTAGAAAACTTAAGACTGTTTGAACCTTCATTAATTGAAGATCCCGAAGAGCAAAGTCAATTGCCTTCAATTGATGATATGTTGCCTGAATATCTCAATGAGCTGCAGGAAGATATAGTTTTGGACAGGAAGGTTTGAACCATGCGCAGAGGGGATGTTGAGTACCTTAGCATTGGGCTCAAAGGTTCAAAACCCAGCAGTGAAAAATGGATAGAGATTGGGCAAGTAAGGTAGCTGTACCCTCACTTGAGCAATGCTTGAAAACCAACTTTTGGTGGTCAAACAGCCTTTTCAGTGGGAACGCTAATCCCAATGGATCCAAGAACACTCTCTAAGTCTTGAAAACTCTTAAATCGTTTAAAAGACAAAAAAAAATCGCATGAGAAAACCTTTCAGAATGGCGGAAAAACACTATCAGGAGGCAAAAACAAGAGAAAACCGTGAAAAAATATAGTACTAGAGGCGTGAACAATGAATGCATAGTAGCCGTCAGATCTGGCTGATCAACAGTCCAGATCTGATCGACAATCGCAATTGGCATAGGTAGACAGCAGATATCAGCACTTAACATATATGTGTAGCGATGGCGATCAACGAAGTCAACAAGGACCGTTGATCAAGCGCACAGATCGACGGCCCATGTTGCATCGCAACATCGCAATAGGCAACCACAATAAAGAACTTACAATGGCCCGGGGCACGAGCAATATGAAATTTCAATTAATTGCATCGCGATATCGCAATCGGAGAAATATTATGGAGTTGGTCCTATACACATACATATATGCGATCCGATGAACCGGATCTGACAACTATATAAACATTATTTCATATATTTTGAGATCTGCCAAAAGGCGTTTTTAATGTATTTTCATGTATTTCATTATTTAACGAAATACAAAGAAAAAATGCCAATGCGATAAGACCCGGACCCGAAAGGGTTCGTGAAGGGAAATGTATATTGTTTCAACTCTGGAGGAAAGCCATTTTTACGTTATTTTCATGATTTTAATGTATTTTTAAAAAATACACAGGAGAAAAGCTGAAGCAACTTACGATAGCGATGAGGATAGACCCGATAGAGGAATAGACCAGATTTAAGGACTTTTGAAGTCTGAAATAAGCAGTGTTTTGGCAGAATTTCGCAGTGTTGCAGCGTTTCTCTGTGCAAAACAAAAAACAATCATTTTTGGGCATTCCAAAGGATTTCAGAGGCCCGATAACCATTCTGTTACAATATAGGTGGCCACCATCGTTAGAAGCATTTAGAGATGATTGCTAACAATTGGAAAGGGGTCTGAGTGGACAGAGGACAAGAGACTGAAAGCCGAGGAGATGAAACAAACAGGCAGCGCAATTTGGCTTTAAATCCATAGAAAAAAGAACATAGGGAGGCAATGCAGAGACAGAGCTAAGACGGAGAAAAAGAGTGATTGAGAGAGTCTGTGTACTCAGAGAAATCTTGGGAGGTTCAAGCAAACTCTTACTATTATATCTGTTGTGTATTGAGTCTCAAATTGAGCTCATATTCTTGTAAAAACTCTGCTTGAAGACATAATAGAGAGGCCACCACTGAAGGCTGGACCAGGAGATGTAGCCGAGGAGTATTGGGTGAAATCCTTATTAAACTTGCTGTGTTTTTATGTGTTTGTCTATTATAGTCTTTTACTGCTTCATAGTCTATGCATTTCGCAATCTGATCAATCCATTGCATAAAATAACATAGGAAAATCCATGCACATGAGTCTATAATACCTTATTAATTGTCTTAGATCTCATTATCAGATCAGCAGTAAACATGCCACCGAGGAGAGGCACTGTCATAGGTTGAGGAAGACCTAAATCAAACGTAGTTCTGCTGGAGGAGATCCGGAGTCTGCATACAAGGATGGACATAATTGAGACCGCTCAGAGGAGAACACCTAATGAAGGAGTTGATAGTGTTGTAGAAGAATATTTTGAGGAAGAAGAAGAGGAGGAAAATGAAACTACCAAAGTTTTCAAGATGTTGGCTAAAGTAGGAGGAAAACCAAAGGTGGAAATTCCTGCGTATGAAGGGAGTCTCAATGCAGAAGATCTAATGGATTGGATTAGTTCATTGGATAAATATTTTGACTATGAGGAGGTTGATGACAAAAAGAAGGTGAAATTTGCAGTTACCATATTGAAGGGCCATGCAACTATTTGGTGGGATGAACATCCAGAACAAGAAAAGGAAAGTCCAAGATCAAGCAATGGGATAAAATGGTGAGTAAATTGAAAGCTAAATTTATGCCAACAGATTATCAGTTAAATCTTTTCAAATAGCTACATAATTTAAGTCAAAAAGGAACGTCTGTTAAAGAATATACAAAAGAGTTTTATAGATTGAGTATTATGGCAGGACATGCAGAGGATGATCCAAAAGGGATCCAAGAAACCCTCTAAGTCTTCAAAAATCAAAATAATCACAAAAGGATGAACTCTTAGAATAGGTAGAAAACACTATCGGCAACCAAAAATATGAAGAAACAATGGAAAAATAGAGCTATCAGCAACTTGGACAGTGATGCATAGGAGCTGTCAGATATAGCCGATCAACGGTCCAGATTTGATCGACAAATCGCAATTGGAGGTGGCAGGCAGAAGCTATCGGAGGTTACTACATGGGAAATGTGACAATGATCAGCGGGGTCAATGAGGATGTTATGCTCTTAACCTGCAAAATGATACCCAAATACAGAATATGCGAAGAAAAGATACCCAGAACACAGAATAGCAATGATTTTATTATTCAGAGAGTAATGTTCACTTGCCTCTTCGAGGGGGCAACCTCCAATAGAGCAGAGCTCGATTACAAAATAAGACACGATGCTCCTCGCAGGGAGTCTCTATCCTTTATATATGACTCATACATGCAATACCACAGACCAATACTGTGGGTTTTATTAGTACCATCTATCTAATACTACAGCCCATTTGCAACTAACTGTGGTTCCGTCATTAATTGCGGATTAACCACTTACAATTATTAATATGGGCTTTATTGACTCTTGACTATGACGTGATCCCATTACATAAATAAGGGGGTTAGGGTGGGACCCTAACATGCCCTCCCCCTTAAGACTAGCCTTGTCCTCAAGGCTGAAGCTGCGGAAACTGTTGAAGAATAGTGGCTAGTTCCCAAGTTGCATCGTCTGGAGAGGTGTCTTTCCATTTGACGAGGACTTCCTTAATCATGCAGCTGCGCAGTTGCTTGTCTCGTGTGTCTAGGACCTGTTCAGGTTGAAGCCAGATGGACCCTTCTTCGTCCAATTCAGGTAAACTGGTCTGAATTCTGCAATTGTTCCCAATCACTTTCTTGAGGCATGAGACATGGAAAACTGGATGGATTTTTGCAGTAGGTGGCAAGGCCAACTTGTAAGCCACTTCTCCAATGCGCTGAAGTACTTGATATGGTCCGTAGAATTTGGGAGATAGTTTCTGACACCCCTTGTCTTTGAGTGATGTTTGCTTATATGGTTGTAGCCATAAAAAGACCTGATCCCCTTCTTGAAATTGGTGCTCGGAGCGATGCTGGTCTACTTGTTGCTTCATGCGGTTCTGAGCTTGATGAAGATTCTCTCGAAGATGGGTGAGCATGGTTGCGCGGTGTTGTAGGAGTTGATCCACTACTTGTACTTTTGAGCACCCCTTGAGATACGAAGTAGGTGAAGGTGGGAGTTGACCATATACTGCTTCATAGGGAGTCATTTTGGTGGTGGCATGATAGTTGGTGTTATACCACCATTCAGCCAGAGGTAACCACTGTACCCAAAGGTGTTGCTTTTCTGAAGTGAAACACCTAAGGTAGGTTTCTAGACATTTGTTGATGGCTTCGGTTTGACCATCTGTTTGCGGATGATAGGAAGTACTGAGTTTTAGTTGAGTGCCTTGTATCCTGAAGAGTTCCTGCCAAAAATTACTGGTGAATATCGGGTCGTGGTCGGACACAATAGAAGTGGGCATGCCATGCAATTTGAAGATCTGATCCATGAAATAATGAGCGACCAAAGTTGGTGTAAACGGGTGGGGTAGGGCGCAGAAATGAGCATACTTCGACAGTCGGTCCACAACCACCATGATGACTGACTTGTTCCCTGACTTTGGAAGATCTGTAATGAAATCCATAGAAACCTCCATCCAAATTGATGCCGGAATGGGCAATGGTTGTAATGTGCCTGGTGTGTTGACGGTTTGCCCTTTGTGGCGTTGACAAACATCACATTCTGCTACGAAAGTAAGGATGTCCTTTTTCATGCCTGTCCAAAAAAATGATCTTCTAGTGCGAGCATACGTCTTCTGAAAGCCCGAATGTTCTGCAATGGGAGATGAGTGCAATTTTGCCAAAATGCGACTTTTGAGGGTGGATGTTGGTGATATTTCGACTCGGTCCTTGTAGCGAAGAATATCATCCTACCACGAGTAGACCTTGGTGGAATTTGGATCTACCTGAAATTGAGAAATGAGTTGGGAGAGCCCGGGGTGTGAAAACCATTCCCTACGAGCCTCTTCAATCCATTCTGAAATGGGGAGGGAAATTGCTAGCAGAGTACTTTCCTCCTCAAATTGGCGAGATAATGCATCTGCTACACAATTGTCTTTCCCTTTCTTGTAAATGATCTCATAATTATATCTCAGCATTTTGGCTAGCCATTTATTTTGTTGTGGGGAGGATAGGCGTTGCTCCAAAAAATATTTAAGACTGTGATGATCTGTGCGGATTTGGAAACGTCGCCCCAATAAGTAAGGTCGCCAGGTCTCGACTGCATGTAAGATGGCCATCATTTCCTTCTCATAGTTAGTTTGGCCAGATTCCTCAAACTTAGTTGTTGGCTTGTAAAGGCCAATGGTCGCCCTTCCTGCATTAAGACCGCCCCAATACCTGTACCCGAAGCATCACATTCAATGACAAAAGATTTGGTGAAGTCAGGTAGTGCTAATACTGGAGTGGAACATATGGCATTTTTTAGAGCTGTAAAGGCCTGTTTTGCTTCCTCATTCCAGAAGAATGAATTTTTCTTTAGGAGTTTGGTGAGGGGCTTCGCTATGCGACCATAGTTGCAGAAAAATTTACGATAATAGCCTGTGAGACCCAAAAATCCTCTCAAGCTCTTCAAGGTCTTAGGTTGAGGCCATTCCTGCATTGCCTGGATCTTTTTGGGGTCCACCTTGACACCATCACGCCCCACAATGTGGCCCAAATACTCTACTTCTGCCATGCCAAACGAACACTTGGACATCTTGACAAATAATTTATGCTTGTAGAGCAGTTGCAAGAGTAGATCTACATGCTGAAGATGTGCGGCCCAAGTGCAACTATAGATGAGGATGTCATCGAAGAAGACAAGGACAAATTTCCTGAGATATGGTTTGAGAATGTGGTTCATAAGGCTCTAAAAAGTAGAGGGGGCATTACAAAGACCAAATGGCATGACCAGGAATTCATAATGGCCTTCATGAGTTCTGAAAACAGTCTTGGGAATGTCGACTTCCTTCATGCGAATTTGGTGGTAGCCTGAGCGAAGATCCAGCTTAGTGAAGAATTGAGCCCCATTGAGTTCATCCAGCAAATCATCAACCACCGGGATGGGAAATTTATCTTTGACTGTCAACTTATTGAGGGCCCTAAAGTTGGGACATATCTGCCACTCCCCATCTTTCTTGAGCACCATGACCACTGGGGATGAATAAGGACTAATGCTGGGACGAATGATACCTGCTTCCAAAAGTTCCTTGATGATTTTTTCTATTTCATTCTTTTGGGTGAACGGATATCTATATGGGCGAACATTTCGGGGTTGGGCCCCTGGAACCAAGGTGATGCTATGATCATGTTCCCCTCACGAGGGTGGAAGCTCATGAGGCTTGTCAAAGACCGGCAGATGGTTATTTAAAATCTGTTGCATCTCAGGATGAATTGGCAAAGGCTTGGTTTCTACTGCCTGGATGGCATTAAATTGAGCTACAACTCCATGATTTCCCTTTTTTAACAATGTTTCCATCCTATGCGAGCTGATGATAGAGGGGGCTCCCGCCTGGAGTCCACGGAGGGTATGTGTGTAGTTGTTCTGCTTAAAACTCATATATAACTGCTGGAAATCCATTGTGATTGGCCCAAGAGTGCGGAGCCATTCAGCGCCGAGGACAATGTCGCAACCCCCCATGTGTATGGCAAACATGTGGGTTTTCAACTGATAATCCCCCATTTGAAGTTTGACATTTTCACAGCGGCCTTCACATTTCATTGTGCCTCCATCCGCAATTTGAACTTGGAAGTTAGAAACTGCTCGTACAAAACAATGCACTGCTTCTGCGACTTTTTGATGGATGAAATTATGTTTACTTCCACTATCAATCAAGACTACTACTGGGAGATGTTTAATAAAACCTCTGATTTTGAGAGTTTGAGGGGAAGAAATCCCTGCCAAAGCATGCAACGAAATAACTGGTTCATCAGAGACATTGTCCTTTTGGTTGTCTTCTTCTAGCGGCTCATGTTCCTCAAGTGGTGGATCTTCCTCTGTTGAGCTGTAGTTAGTGGCATCAATTTGAAAAAATTTAGGCTCCTTGCATTTATGACCTGGGGAGTATTTTTCATCACAGTAGTAACATAGTCCTTGCTTTCTTCTGTCAGCCATTTCTGCAGGGGACACCTTTTGGACCTTAAGTGTTTGAATCGTGTTGTGAGCCTGTGGGGGACAACCTTTAGTAGAGAAATTTGGGCGACTGTATTGGGCTGCTAATGCACATTCCACGTTACGAGCTACCTTGCAAGCCTCCGTCCATGTGGGAGGGTGGTGCAGTAGGACTTGAGCTTTGATGGCTTCTTTAAGACCGCTGATAAAACATTCTGTGTAGAACACATCTGAGAGACCCCAAGTGCGGAAGGCTAAGGCTTCAAAAGCTGTAATATATTCATCCACTGTACCAGTCTGTCGGAGCTTAGTAAGACGACCCAAAAAAGATGATTCCTGGTCAAAGCGGTCTTGAAGAGCTTTGGTGAATTTGGTCCAAGTCCTAAAAGGTCCAGTGCAACGTTGATGCCATTCCCACCATTGCCACCTTTCATTGTCCAAGTACATGCTCCCCAACATAAGCTGAGTCTCATCATCTAAGATGTGATTCAGTTTGAAATACTGCTCCATTTGTGCTATCCATGCCGACGGGTGAGAACCGTCAAATTTATGCATATCCAACTTGGAAGGTCGCTGACTGGGTTGTTGGTGGGTGTGCCAGATGTGAGGAGAGTGGCTAGACTCACCCTCATTGTGTCCATTGACATTATACTCCTCCTCGTGGGCTTGCTCCTTGCCCTTCGGGATTATTTTCTCGACCATGCTACATAGTCCGCTAAGCTGAATGTGGAGGGTTTGCACTGATTCTTCAAGTTTGTCCATCCTTTCATTGACCATCGCTTGAGCTCTAGTTTCTACCATACACCAACCTGATTTTTTTTTAAATTGGGACTGCCTAAAAAACATTTCCACTAAGAAGTGAATGGTACCACCATGCTCAGCTCGTCGTCCTGATTCTGATGGGCTAGATCACCAATAAGCGCCCCGAAAGATCTCAGACATTTTTTTTTTACATTTTTTTTTCCTAAAAACTCCTAATGGAGTTTTACTCCTTCCTTATCAATACTGCAGTCGCCAAATCCTCAAAATGTCAATGCAGCCAAAAGTCCTGCGAAAATTATACCCCGGTATAGGAACCCTTCACAACGACTCCGATTTGGTGGATATGAGAGATCTGAATGGCGGATCTGATAGCTCTGGCAGCGGAACAGACTGCTTCTATGGATCTGATGGATCTAATAGATCGGAATGGCTGATCTGCGAACTCGAGACTGTGGGACTGATGTCTGCTGCTGCTGCACCCCTTTGCACAAGCGGATCTGGAAGAGATGATGTGCGATCCCCCGATAGAAAAGGGAACTATGATCTTGAGGAGTGTCAAGTGCTACAGATCGCAATATACATAAGGGTCTGGCAGTAGTACTCAGCCCAATGTTTCAGGGCTCTAACAAAGGAGGATCGACCGTACCCTTATCCGTACAACTGACTACCCTATCGTACGGGCGAGTAATCTCTCCGAGTGCTGTTCTCGGTGTACTGTAGCCGCAAGACGGCCGACGGTTTATCTATGGCAAGGTTTCAAGGGAGCCTAGGGGGCTTCCGATATACCCAGAGGGTACGTGGAAGACAGTCCATGTGCGGTTCTGTCTAATGCGCTACTACTCGAAGGGGTACCCACAGGGGTTACAAGGGAGTGCAACAGACGTGACCACCTCTTGTATTTCCTGCATGCATGCCTCCCCAAATCCGCAGGTTTATGCGCTCAATGACAAATCCCGTGGTTTAAAGACGCCGGAACACGTCTCTAGCCAAAAAAAAAAAATTGCTAAGAAATGGAGATCCCACCGGCCCTGGAAAGTGCTCTGATACCACTTGTTATGCTCTTAACCTGCAAAATGATACCCAAATATAGAATATGCGAAGAAAAGATACCCAGAACACATAATAGCAATGATTTTATTATTCAGAGAGTAATGTTCACTTGCCTCTTCGAGGGGGCAACCTCCAATAGAGCAGAGCTCGATTACAAAATAAGACATGATGCTCCTCGCAGGGAGTCTCTATCCTTTATATATGACTCATACATTCAATACTACGAACCAATACCGTGGGTTTTATTAATACCATCTATCTAATACTACGGCCCATTTGCAACTAACTGTGGTTCCGTCATTAATTGCGGATTAACCACTTACAATTATTAATATGGGCTTTATTGACTCTTGACTATGACGTGATCCCATTACATAAATAAGGGGGTTAGGGTGGGACCCTAACAGAGGACCATCGATCAAGTGCACAGATCGATGACCCACGTTGCATCGCAATATCGCGTCGACAAACCACAGTGGAACGCTTACCAAACAGCCTGGGGGTATGTGCGATATGTGATTGCGATCAATCACATCGCAATATTACATCGAAGCTACATAGAGGAGCGGGTGTACATTTCTATATCTATATCTATATATATATATATATATATATATATATATATATATATATATATATATATATATATATATATATATATACATGTGATGCGATAGCCGGACCTGATAGAGTTATAAACAATATTCCATATATATTGAGATTTGCCCAACACAGTTTTGCGTGTATTTTTGCGTATTTCGTTTAATAAGCGAAATACGAAGGGAAGCGTCGATTCGATGAAATCAAACTCGAAAGGGTTTATGAATGCATATGTATAATGTTTCAAGTCCGCATAAAGCCATTTTTGTGATATTTTCAATGTTTTTAACGTATTTTCTAAATACAAAGGGAAACCATGACACAGGGAATTTGCGACATGCGATAGCGATTTCAGGCAGACCCAATAGGAGTATAAAGCAGATTTAAGGAATTTTGAAGTCTGAAAAACTGTGTTTGGCGGATTTTTCCCATGTTTGAATGTATTTCTTTGTGTAAACAGAGAATGGCTATTTCAGGGATTCCAAAGGCCCGATGGACTCTTCTGTTGCAGAACAGGTGGTCACCTCCCCTGAAGGCATTATGCCATTATAGCTAATGCTCAGAAGGGGGATTCGAGTGGATAAAGACTAGGAGCCAGAAATCTCGAGAAGAGGAAATGAATAGACAACGCTGATTGGCTTTAAAGCCACAGAAGACAGAAGACAGGAACAAGCAATGGTGAGACAGAGAAAAAACAGAGATAGAGAGTTAGTGAGGAGAGTCTATGTACTCAGAAAGACTTGAGGGATCCAAGTAAAGCCTTCTTGTTTTGTATCTGTTGTGTGAGACTCAAATTGAGCTCAATTTTGTAAAAACTTTGCTTCTGAAGACATAATAGAGAGATCACCACTGAAGGCTGGACCAGGAGACGTAGCCTAGCAGTGTTGGGTGAACTCCTTATTAAACTTGTTGTGTTTATGTGTGTTTGTCTATTATGTTCTTTAACTACTTCATTGTCTATGTATTTCGAAATCTTATCAATCCATTACACAAAGTGACATAGGCAAATCCATGCACATGAGTCTATAATACCTTAATATTTTTTTAAGATCTCATTTTCAGATAAGAGGATGGCATGGAGAAAGTAGCTAGATATATCAATGGCTTAAGAAATGACATACAAGATGAGATCAACTTGTTGAGTTTGAAGACCATCGAAGATGCCTATCAAGCAGGTTTGAAGGGATAAGAGAAGAAGTTGAGAAAACAAAATGAGAGGAATAGAGGGAAAAGTTTAGTCAGAGGTAGAGGAACTACCAGACCAAGGGTTCAACAACATTAGAATGAAGCGGGAAGTTCAAGTAGTAGACCACCATAGAGGGGAGATTTTAATAGAGGAAGATTTTCACCGAAAGGGAGAGGTTGAGGAAGAGACATTCGGTGTTAAACATGTGGATAATGGGGACATGGATCATGGGACTATCCTCATAATAAGACAACAAGTCAAAGGAAGAAAAACCTGAAATTACAGATAAGGAAGAATCCCCTGAAGTAGGAGAATACCTATTGTTGAAAAGGGCAATGCTTAAGGCAGAGAAAGAGATTGGAGAACTAGCTCAGAGGAAGAGTTTATTCAGAACTACATGTTGAGCTATGCAATGGGTATGTATTTACTCTCAATTACATTGCCTTTTTCCTCTTTTCTTATCTCTTTCGTACCATGATACCCTAACATATTGATGCATTGTGATAGGAAATGAATGAACTACTCTCGATTAATATTTAGCCATCCTAACTAACTCTTATTCCTTTTTTATGTAGAAAAATGATGAAAGGGACAACTGTTGTTCCCTAGAGACAGAACAACATAAACAAATAAAGGGGAATGAGGCACGTCGGGTGCGGTCAGACCAGAGAATGAATCAGGAGGATCAATGCTAAATAAATGGGATCCTAAGGGATCACATTTATCTTTTACCTTTCAACTATAAAAGTGAAAAATTGTAGGAATAAATGGATCGATCACTGTTTATTTAAAATTGTAATTTTAATTTACAGAGGTGTGATTTTGAAGAACACAACCATATTGTAATGAGGATTGAATTTAATGGTTAATACATGATCTACGTTGTTGTTCATCTGTATTCTCTGAAGTACCTCAGCAGTATTTGCTGGTGGCTAGGGCCCAGCCCCTAGTGGATCAAACTACTATTCTCTTTGTTATATCTCTCTAATTCACATGAGTCTATTTGGTTTGATGTTTTTCCATTTCCTGCTAGTCTACCCTATTTGATATCTTCTGATTTCCTATGAGTTTACATTGCAGTTAGTTTACTTTCCTTTATTCTGATCTCATGTACTTTGCAACTTTGTCGTTTGATTTTGTTTATGCTCACTGCAGATTGAATTAATTATCAGTTAAGACATTGATTCTCGTTAATTATGATAAGAGTGTGATTCATATAGAATCAACTGAAAGAGATTAGTTAATGCTACTGAGCTCTCGATTGGTGCTATTTTCAAGTGAACTGCTTGCTTAAGATTTGATTATGATTTCATTTGAAAATTAAGCCTTGATGCTTATATGTAATATTTCCATTAACAGTTGTAGCTTGAGTTTTATAAGTGCATCCATTTACTCTTGTATCAAGTTTTATAGTTCATTTTAAAAAGCATTACTCTTTGGATTTATAGTTTGCACATATTGTGTACACTCTTGGAATAAATGGACTTGCTCGGGTTGATAACTAATGTGAGGAAATTAGGAGTTTTAACAGACACCTATTAGAATGCAAAATTTTGGGGCCGTTGCTGGGGAGAGTGTTTCCATTTCACAAAGAGTGATGTATGTTTGATATTTGCTGCTAGGAAAGAATTGGGTATTAAAAACAGGAGGTAAGAAACTACGTAACGAGTAAGTAAAGTGCTTTCTCCTCTGTTTGCTTTTCAGCGAAATTTCATAGAAGTTGAAGTAGGTGTTTGATGATTGTATGCTCAGGGAGAATTAGGTATTAAAAATGACAAGTAAGAATCTACGTAAGGAGAAAGTAAAATTCTTGCTCCCTCGCCCACTCTCCAGCAAAATTTCTAGGAATTTAAGGTAGAAATAAATGTTTGTATTCTTTCATGAATGACTAAGAAGAAACGACCAGAAAACAATATAATCCCACATCCCAAACCTGAAAAATCTAAGGGACTGGTGACCCTTGGATGATTAACCTTTATCGACGAAATCATAAGGAAAGATGAGTCTCAGCCATCAGTAGGACCACGAACCTTTACTTCTAGATACCCTACTGTCTCCCTTCAGGCCACAGGATCACCATCTGTAGCTTACACTGTGGTTCACAGTAAAACTGGAGGGACTGAACAAAGTTTTCAAGATATTGAAAATTCATGATCACGCCCCTCACAAGAAGGGAATTCTTGAAACCTCCGTGAAGGAGAAGGAGAAACAGGTAAATTTGAGATTAAATCAGCAAAACCAAGATCTCCTGAGGTAGTGATTGAGAAGAGGACACCTAATGTCCCAGATCAAGGTGGTGCTGTTAGAATCAGCCCCGCCTCTTCTGGGCATCCTAGGAACAAATCTCTAGCTTCAGAGTTCCCTAAAGGATACTGGCATATTTTTGACCAAATGGCCAATAATTCGCGACCACCCCAAACCTCTATGTTACAGTATCATATTGTTGACACAACTATCAATTCCCCCATGAAAGTTATCCCATTACAAAACATTCCCACCTTTCATGGGCTCACTTTAGAAGATCCGGATGCATTCTTGTTTGAATTTGATGTCCTATGTAGGGGTTATGATTACACTACCAACCCCCATAAACTAAAACTGTTTCCCTCCACTTTAAAGGGAGCAACCCTGCGTTGGTTTATGGGACTTGGTGGATGTACCATCAACAACTGGGACCAAATGAAAACATCCTTCCTTAAAAAATATCAAGATTATTGCAGATCTAGAGAATCAAAAGATGAGATATTTCAAATGGTAGCGAAGCTTAGAGAGACTCTAGAAAAATATGTGGAGTATTTCCAATATAATCTCCAAAGGTCACCTTACGCAAATCTGCCTGATAATGTTCTAAAACCCACGATGATCAAAGGTATGAAAGACTAATCGATAGAAACACTAAATATAATGGGTAAAGGTGATATTTATCAAGAAGACTATGACAATGTTATTGATTTGTGCATCAGGTGCTCAAGGGGCAGTACAAGACTGAAACCAACCGGACACGATGTGATCACTAGGGACAGTAAAGCCTCAGGAGGAAGCGTTACTCAAACTGAAATCAACAATCTGCTGGAGGATTTCAAGACGGATATCCTGGGGACCCTGACAACATAGTTAGATATCATGCAAGCCAAGCAAAAGTAGGTCGAAGCAGAGCAGAACATGGTGATTTTCTTCCCTCAATGCAGAAAGAAACATATTCAAAAAGAATGCCGACTGGATATGATACCAACTGTCATGCCCCTACACCTACGGTAGCCTTTCAATTGCTTATAGCGAGGTGCGACACCATCGAACACTTTCTTTTCACCAATACTTATGTTCATGGACTACACCTTAACATTCGATACTTAGTTTATTTTTCTTCACCAAGTATTATTATTAGCCTTTATACTAATGAACACCCATACACATTCATTATCCACAGCAATTATATATAAATAACACAATTGCAATAGTATAAAGGGAGGGGAAACTCCCTAAATAAGAGTCTGCCCAATTTCAATATATTTTCAATCTTTCATAAAAATACAATTATACCTTGGCAACCCCAAGTTTTATACTTAGACAAATTTCAGACTTCGTGTCTTGCCCACGAGCTATCCACCTCGTGCACGCCTTGCACAGTGGTCACTCTCACAATCCACACTTAGCTAAATTTTCACTTTTGCAATCGTTGGGAAACACCTCCGTGCAGCCTCACACTATCTGTTCAACTGCGGGCAGGTGCCTTTGGTTCACCCTCCACCCGAGTTCATTTCACCACGGGCGGGTGCCTTCGTGTAGCCCTCCACCCAAGTTCACCGTTTGGTGGGCGCCTTCATGAACCCTCCACCCGAGTTCACCAACCGACGGGCAGGCACCTTCGTGCAGACCTCCACTCGAGTCACCAACCGACGGGTGAGCACCTTGGTGCAGCCCTCCACTCGCATGTTCAACCAACGAGCGGGTGCCTCGTGCAACCCTCCACCCATGCCTTCGATTGATGGGTGGGAATGCCTTCGTGTGGCCCTTCACCCATATCACCAACCACATTCACCTGACAGGCGCGCCTTCATGCAGCCTGCCTACCCGAACCCATTCACAACTCGTGCAGCCCATGCGAGTCTACCCGACGGGCGGGTGCATCAACCTGCATTTCGACCTATGTCTCTATGCCTGCTCCACCACCTGCACTTTGCACCTCGAGCTTGTCCAAATGACTTGTCCGAATGCTTGATCGTTGGTTGTTCGATGATCGATGCCTCCAACGTTTCCAGCCATCCGCCTATGTATATGGGTAGTAGCAAGGTCAGATCGGCCAGTCGACTCGTCTCAACTCGCATAACTCATCCAAAGGTTGGGTCGGCCCACCCATCGCACAAGACTGCCCACCTAAACTCACCCACATTGCAGGTCTTCTGTGTCAGCTCGTGGGTGACTCGCCCAGCTCGTCCCCACGGTATAAACTCACCATCTAGACACCTTTCACACGTGCTCATCCGTGTCTTCTTTGCTCGCACTTCGCACGGTGTTAGGAGTCAGATCGCAGGTCCTTACATCCTCCTCCACCTGAAGTCATTTTCGTCCTCGACAATATACCATCTCGGTAACCACCCTGCCACCAAGATCATCATCTCATCAAGATATCTGTCTCATCCTCGGTCCATGATATCAACTAATGCATACACTGCAACATCTCTGCAACATATGTAAAACAATTGTCTCGACCATGTGTCGTCCCATCCTATGAACTGTCGTCAAATACTCCAACATAATGCCAACATCTCTCTAGTACATTGCTAGCCCCCATGACTTGAACTAGTCGGGTGATCAATCCAACTGTCGCGCTCAAATCATAAGAATGCCCATCCATATGTCTACACCAATCTTTCTCAGACTCTGTCACATCCTCGACTCACCAAGAATCTCTCCCATGCTCAGGTCCATGGAAAATCCATCCCATATGCAACATGTCATGATGCTAATGCCAAACCATTCCTACACCATCCTTCATACCTGCTCAACCTATTTTAAGGACTCACTGCTATGAGTAGCTAACAATGAGCCCCATCTTCTATGTCATCTAAGAAGATGTAGAGGGAGTAGAGCCTGAAGGCTCACCCTCACTAATAAGCTCAATCCATTTGTTAGGATTCTCTATCTCCATCCTCTATAGATATGTCACCCGATCCTCCTCACGGACATTCGGTCTCATATAAACATCCTCGTCATCATCATCCTCAACCTCTTCTAGCCTTCTTGACAAATCCAAGATACTATCAGATAGTGTCCTGATAACCAATGACTGCTCGATAAGCTTTGCCTCAGTAGTAGACAACCACTTACACACATCATCCAAGTGCTTCTCATCCCCCATTTGCATCACTGCCAGTTTACAATTAGGCCTTGTCACACAAATGGTTGGAACACCAATGGGTACATCTTCCCTTCCATCGTAAATGTACAACTTCTTCAAATGTGGAAGAATCATAGCATCATATTGTTTCAAGAATTCCATCCCCAACATAGCCTCATAGTTATCAATCCGCACTATAGTGAAGTCGACATTCTCGGTCCACTCACCTAGTGTTGTGTCCGCCTTTTCAGCTACACCAAGTACAAAATCAGGAGGAGAATTCACTGGCTTCATTTGTTCCTTTACCGGTACAAATTTCAACCCAATTCTTCTCACAACATCCTCACTCATGAAGTTATGAGTAGCTCCACCATCCACCATAGTGAGTACCTCCATAATTCCAATCTTCATCCGAACATACTCCAAGTTGTTCCTTTCAGGATCTCTCTGAGAGACCACTTCCATAGCAACAGCAGCTCCAAGAATCTGCATCATCCACACAAAAGCTTCTTCTTTCTTTGTATTAGATTGTGCGATAGTGGCCACTTTTGGTCTTGAAGGACAATTCTTCACCGTATGTGGTTCAACACATATCCAACACTTTAAGGCTTTCTTCATCCTTGGTTTCTCATCCGATTTATAAGCATCATCCTTCCTCTTCTCTTTTGGCTTATTGAACTGCTTCTTTTTCTCATCAGAAGTTTCATCATAATTCTCCACCAATCGATCCACAACAGCAAAAGATTCCCTCTCCACCATGTCAAGAAGTTCCAGAACCACACTTGCAAACTCCTGCTGATATATCTGTAGGTTCCCTGTCTGCTTAATAAACCTAGTCTTCATCCTTGGTTCCTAAGTTTCAAAGCTTAGGACTGACATGGGTCTGCAAAGTTTTGTTCATGTCATCCCACGAAGTAATGTCACCAGCACTGCCACTAGCAATCTAATCCATTCTCCTTCACCACCACATCTTAGCATCTTTCATCAAGAATTGAATAGCCACTTCCACCTTTGTCTCATCATCGGATAGACCCAAGCATTCCAAGTATTGCTCCATATCCTAGAGAAAGTTACCAAGAGTCGTCACACTTCTTGTACCATCATAAGATTCTGGTTCCTTGATCTTCACATGAGACACTCCTCCACCTGAGTTATGTCTCACGGCCTTCTTCAACACCGCAATCTCATCATTTACTTCATCAAGAGATTTCTGCAAGTTCAAGATTTCTGCCAAACCTCGATCCCTCACTTCTCCAATCTCTTTGAATTCATCTTCAAGTTGTGTACACTTAAGATCAGTGTCCTCATACTAAGTCCAGAGTTCATCAAGTTCTTCCCTCATCTTTACATTAGCCTCTATATCTTTCATGACCACAACCATCTTCGCAGTCCAGTAAGACTCCAATTCCTCCATTCTTTCCAATATCCTTTCTATGAAAGCCTTAGTCGCATTGTAACTAGATTCACCCAATACAACATGATTTTCACCTGCCATCTCTGCCAACAGCTTCCTTCTTTGTGATCTAGTATAGACCATCCATCAGCTTTGCCAACTTCCCTGCAAAACCAAACCAGTTCTTATCTCACTTGTATGTGAAACCAATTTGCTTCAACTGCAAGTACCTATTTCCACTGTCACTTCATCACGAGCAGCCCTGCTCTTAATCACCAACTCCAACCGTGAGCTCTAATACCAACTCTGCCACTACACCTGCGGTAGTCTTTCAACCGCTTATAGTGAGGTGTGGCACCACCGAACACTTCCTTTTCACCAATACTTATGTTCATGGACTACGCCTTAACATTCAATACTTAGTTTATTTTTCTTCACCAAGTATTATTATTAGCCTTTATACTAATGAACACCCATACACATTCATTATCCACAACAATTATACATAAATAACACAATTGCAACAGTATAAAGGGAGGGGAAACTCCCTGAATAAGAGTCTGCTCAATTTCAATATATTTTCAATCTTTCATAAAAATACAAGTATACCTTGGCAACCACAAGTTTTATACTTAGACAAATTTCAAACTTTGTGTCTTGCCCACGAGCTTCCCACCTCGTGCACGCCTTGCATGGTGGTCACTCTCACAATCCACACTTAGCCAAATTTCCACTTTTCCAACCGTCGGGTAACACCTCCGTGCAACCTCTCACGATCCGTTCAATTGCGGGCGAGCACCTTCATTTCACCCTCCACCCGAGTTCGTTTCACCACGGGCGGGCGCCTTCGTGCAGCTCTCCACCTGAGTTCACCATCGAGTGAGCACCTTCGTGCATCCTCCACCTGAGTTCACCAACCGACGGGTGGGCGCCCTCGTGCAGACCTCCACCTGAGTCACCAACTGGTGGGCGGGTGCCTTCATGCAACCCTCCACCCACATGTTCAACTGACGGACGGGTGCCTCGTGCAACCCTCCACCCATGCCTTCGACCGACGAGCAGGCACACCTTCATGCGGCCCTTCACCCATTTCACCAATCACGTTCACTCGCTGAGTGCGCCTTTGTGCATCCCGCCTACCCAAACCCATTCACAACTCTTGCAGCTCGTGTGAGTCTACCCAGCGGGCGGGCACATCAACTTGCGGTTCGACCTCCGCCTCTACGCATGCTCCTCCACATGCACTTCGCACCTTGAGCTTGTCCAAATGACTCGTCCGAATGCTTGATCATTGGTTGTTCGATGATCAATCCTCCAACTCGTCTAGCCATCCACCTATGTATATGGGCGGTGGTAAGGTCAGCTCACCTAACCGACCTTCGTTCAACTCGCCTAGCTGACTCGCCTCAACTCGCATAACTCATCGAAAGGTTGGGTCGGCCCACCCATCACATGGGACTGCCCACCTAAACTCGCCCACATCGCAAGTCCTTCGTGTCGGCTCGTGGGTGACTCATCCTACTCATCCCCACAGTATAAACACGCCATCAAGACACCTTTCGAATGTGCTCATGCATGTCTTCTTCGCTCGCACTTCACACGGTGTTAGAAGTCAGACCACAGGTCCTTACATCCTCCTCCACCTAAAGTCATTATCATCCTCGACAATATACCATCCCAGTAACCATCTTGCCACTAAGATCATCATCTCATCAAGATAACTGTCTCATCCTCGATCCATGATATCAACCAGTCCATACACTGCAAACATCCCTGCAACATATGTAGAACCACTGTCTCCACCATGTGTCGTCCCATCCTATGAACTGTCATCAGATACTCCAACATAATGCCAACATCTCTCTGGTACACTGCTAGCCCCCATGACTCGAACTAGTCGGGTGATCAGTCCAACTGTCACGCTCAAATCATAAAAATTCCCATCCTTATGTCTACACCAGTCTTTCTTAGACTCTGTCACATCCTGGACTCACCAAGAATCTCTCCCATGCTCAGGTCCATGGAAACTCCATCCCATCAGCAACATGTCATGATGCTAATGCCAAACCATTCCTGCACCATCTTTCATACTTGCTCAACCTGTTTTAAGGACTCACTGCTATGAGCAGCTAATAATGAGCCCCATGTTCTATGTCATCTAAGCAGATGTACAGGGAGTAAAGCTTGAAGGCTCACCCTCACTAATAAGCTCAATCCATCTGTTAGGATCCTCTATCTCCATCCTCTGTAGATATGTCACCCGATCCTCCTCACAGACATTCGGTCTCACATAAACATCCTCACCATCATCATCCTCAACCTCTTCTACCCTTCTTAACAAATCCAAGATACTATCAGATAGTGTCTTGATAGCCAATGACTGCTCGGTAAGCTTTGCCTCAGCAGTAGACAACCGTTTACACACATCATCCAAGTGCTTCTCATCTCCATCTACATCACTGCCAGTTTAAAATCAGGCCTTGTCACACCAATGGTTGGAATACCAATGGGTACATCTTCCCTTCCATCGTAAATGTACAGCTTCTTCAAATGTGGAACAATCATAGCATCATATTGTTTCAAGAATTCCATCCCCAGCATAGCCTCATAGTCATCAATCCGCACTATAGTGAAGTCGACTTTCCCGGTCCACTCACCTAGTGTTGTGTCCACCTTTTCAGCTACACCAAGTACAAAATCAGGAGGAGAATTCACCGTCTTCATTTGTGCCTTCACTGGTACAAATTTCAGCCCAATTCTTCTCGCAACATCCTCACTCATGAAGTTATGAGTAGCTCCACTATCCACCATAGTGAGTACCTCCATACCTCCAATCCTCATCTGAACATACTCCAAGCTATTCCTTTCAGGATCTCTCCGAGAGACCACTTCTGTAGCAACAACAGCTCCAAGAATCTGCATCATCCCCACAGAAGCTTCTTCTTTCTTCGTATTATATTGTACAATAGCAGCCACTTTCATTCTTGAAGGACAATTCTTCACCATATGTGGTTCAGCACATATCCAACACTTAAATGCTTTCTTCGTCTTCATTTTCTCATCTGATTTCGAAGCATCATCCTTCCTCTTCTCTTTTGGTTTATCGAACTTCTTCTTTTTCTCATCAGAAGTTTCGTCATAATGCTCCACCAATCGATCCACAACAATAAAAGCTTCCTCAAGTGTATTAATCTTCTACCTCTTCACTTCATTGCATGCCCAAGGTTTCAATCCAATAATGAAGTTGAACACCTTGTCCCTCTCTACCACGTCAGGAAGTTCCAGAACTGCACTTGCAAACTCTCACTGATATGTCTGTAGGTTCCCTGTCTGCTTAATAAACTTAATCTTCATCCTTGCTTCCCAAGATTCATCCTGAGGACTGAAATCGGTCTGCAAAGATTTGTTCATGTCATCCCACAAAGTAATGTCACCAGCACTGCCACTAGCAATCTGATCCATTCTTCTTCGCCACCACATCTTAGCATCTTTTGTCAAGAATTGAGCAACCACTTTCACCTTTGTCTCATCATCGAATAGATCCAAGTGTTCCAAGTATTGCTCCATATCCTAGAGAAAGTTACCAAGATTCTTTGCACTTCTTGTACCATCATAAGATTCAGGTTCTTTGATCTTCACATGAGACACTCCTCCACCTAAGTTATGTCTCACAACCTTCTTCAACGTCGCGATCTCATCATTTGCTTCATCAAGAGATTTCTGCAAGTTCAATATTTCTGCTAAAACTTGATCCCTCGCTTCTCCAATCTCTTTGACTTCATCTTCAAGCTGTGTACACTCAAGATAAGTGTACTCATACTGAGTCTGGAGTTCATCGAGTTCTTCCCTCATCTTCGCATTAGCATCTAGATCTTTCATGACCACGGCCATTTTCGCAGTCCAGTAAGACACCAATTCTTCCATTCTTTCCAATATCCTTTCTATGAAAGCCTCGATCGCATTGTGGCTAGATTCACCCGATACAACATGAGTTTCACCTGCCATCTCTGCCAACAGCTTCCTTCTTTGTGATCTAGTATAGACCATCCACCAGCTTTGCCAAGTTCCCTGCAAAATCGAACTAGTTCTTGTCTCACTTGTATGTGAATCCAACTTCCTTCACCTGCAAGTACCTGTTTCCACTGTCACTTCATCACGAGCAACCCTTCTCTTAATCACCAGCTCCAACCGTGAGCTCTACAAATCTGTCATAAAGAAGAGGGCTTCTTTATGGTAGATTTACAAACTTGGATACGGATGACCAGATGTTAGGATGAGTCTACTTGGTTGGGCATCATGGACAACTAGAGTAATGGACATCAGGTTGGAGACATGGAGCATGGGTTTATGCAGGGACATATTGCACGAGCATGGATAGAGGTGTCACTCATGGACATTCAATGGAGTGCCGAGGCAAGGATGTTGTGCATATGCTGATGTGACATGGAGAGGTTGTACACTCCTTGTATAACAAGACCATGGACTGACTGGACATGTTGCAGATGGGATGGAGATTCCATGGACTTGAGCATGGGATTGAGAGCAGATTCTTGATGAGTCTGAGATGTATCAGAAGTCAAAGAAAGACTGATGGTGACATAAGGATGTGCATTCTTGTGGTTTGGGCGTATGGTTGGATTAGCTACCCAACTAGTTCGAGTCACGAGGGGTACCAGTGTGTAGAGGTGTGTTAGCATTAGGTCGGCATGATGAGACAACACATGATAAATGTTGGCATTATGTTGGAGTATCTTGATGGCAGCCTACGAGGGAGGATGACACAAGATGGAGACATTCATTTTACATATGTTGCAGGGATGTTTGTGATATATGGACTGGTTGATATCATGGATAAGACTGTTCGGATATGAAAATCTTGGCGATGGTTACCAAGATGGTATATTGTCGAAGACGACCATGACTTCAGGTAGAGGAGGATGTAAAGACCTACGGTTCGTGCGATAGGCATGATGCACATCTCGTGCGAATATAGGAGAGCCACGGCCAAATGAGCAAGTGTACAATGAGAAATGGGCATGGAGAAGGTTGTCTGGGTGAGTTTATACCGTGGGGACAAGTTGGACGAGTCACCCATGAGCCAACACGGAAGACTTGTGATGTGGGCGAGTTTAGGTGGCTGGTCTCGTGTGATGGGTGGGCCGACCCAACCTTTGGACGAGTTATGCAAGTTGAGGCGAGTTGGCTGGGCGAGCTAAACGAAGGTCGGCTGGGTGAGCTGACCTTTCCATCACCCATATATATAGGTGGATGGCTAGACGAGTTGGAGGCATTAATCAAATGAACAAAGCATTCGGACGAGTCATTTGGGATGAGCTTGAGGTGTGAAGTGCAGGTGGAGGAGAAGGTGTAGAGGAGCGGTCGAATCGGAGGTTGATGCACCTAATCACTAGGCAGACTCGCACTCGCTGCACGAGTTGTGAATAGTTTCGGTTATGCAGGCTGCACGAAGGCACGCCCACCGGGTGAACACGGTTGGTGATATGGGTGAAGGGCCGCATGAAGGCGCGTCCGCCCGTTGGTCGAAGGCACAGGTGAAGCGTTGCACGAGGTGCCCGCCCGTCGATTGAACGTGCAGGTGGAGGGCTACATGAAGGCGCCCGCCCACTGGTTGGTGACTCAGGTGGAGGGCTACACGAAGGCGCCCGCCCGTCGGTTAGTGAACTTGGGTGGAGGGTGCACGAAGGCGCCCGCCCGATGGTGAAGTCGGGTGGAGGGCTGCACAAAGGCGCCTGCCCATGGTGAAACAAACTCGGGCGGAGGGTGAAACGAAGGTGCCCATCCGTGGTTGAACAGATCATGTGAGGTTGCATGGAGGTGTTGCCCAACAGTTGGAAGAGACGAAATTTGGCTACGTGTGGATTGTAAGAGTGACCACTGTGCAAGGTGTACACAAGGTGGGCAGCTCATGGGTAAGACACGAAGTCTAAAATTTGTCTAAGTATAACACTTGGGGTTGCCAAGGTATACTTGTATTTTTATGAAAGATTGAAAATATATTGAAATCGGGTAGACTCTTATTCAAGGAGTTGCCCCTCCCTTTACACTGTTTCAATTGTGTTATTTATGTATAATTGATGTGGATAATGAATGTGTATGGGTGTTCAACATTGTGATCTCATCATTCGCATCATCAAGAGATTTCTGCAAGTTCAAGATTTCTTCTAAACCTCGATCCCTTACCACCTCAATCTCCTTGAATTCATCTTCAAGTTGTGTACACTTAAGATCTGTGTACTCATGCTGAGTCTGGAGTTCATTGAGTTCTTCCCTCATCTTCACATTAGCCTCTAGATCTTTCATGACCATGACCATCTTCGCAGTCTAGTAAGACTCCAATTCCTCCATTCTTTCCAATATCCTTTCTATGAAAGCCTTAGTCGCATTGTGGCTAGATTCACCCGATACAACATGAGTTTCACCAACTATCACACCCCTTGGTCCATGATATCAACTAGTCCATACACTGCAAGCATCCCTGCAACATATGTAAAACAAATGTCTCCACCATGTGTCGTCCCATCCTGTGAACTATCGTCAGATACTCCAACATAATGCCAACATCTCTCTACTACACTGCTAGCCCCCATGACTCGAACTAGTTGGGTGATCAGTCCAACTGTCACGCTCAAATCATAAGAATGCCCATCCTTATGTCTACACCAGTCTTTCTCAGACTCTGCCACATCCTGGACTCACTAAGAATCTCTCCCATGCTTACGTCCATGGAAACTCCATCACATCTACAACATGTCATGATGCTAATGCCAAACCATTCCTACACCATCTGTCATACCTGCTCAACCTATTTTAAGGACTCATTGCTATGAGCAGCTAATAATGAGCCCCATATTCTATGTCATCTAAGAAGATGTAGAGGGAATAGAGCTTGAAGGCTCACCCTCTCTAATAAGCTCAATCCATCTATCAGGATCCTCTATCTCCATCCTCTGCAAATATGTCACCCGCTCCTCCTCACGGACATTCGATCTCATATAAACATCCTCGTCATCATCATCCTCAACCTCTTCTAGCCTTCTTGACAAATCCAAGATACTATCAGATAGTGTCCTGATAACCAGTGACTGCTCAGTAAGCTTTGCCTTAGCGGTAGACAATCACTTACACACATCATGCAAGTGCTTCTCATCCCCCATCTGCATCACTACCAGTTTACAATCAAGCCTTGTCACACCAATGGGTACATCTTCCCTTCCATCGTAAATGTATAGCTTCTTCAAATGTGGAACAATCATAGCATCATATTGTTTCAAGAATTCCATCCCCAACACAGCCTCATAGTCATCATTCTGCACTATAGTGAAGTCGAATTTCCTGGTCCACTCACCTCATGTTGTGTCCACCTTTTCAGCTACAACAAGTACAGAATCAGGAGGAGAATTCACCATCTTCATTTGTGCCTTCACTGGTACAAATTTCAGCCCAATTCTTCTCGCAACATCCTCACTCATGAAGTTATGAGTAGCTCCACTATCGACCATAGTGAGTACCTCCATATCTCCAATCCTCATCCGAACATACTCCAAGCTATTCCTTTCAAGATCTCTCTGAGACACCACTTTTGTAGCGGCAGCAACTCCAAGATTCTGCATCATCCCCACAAAAGCTTCTTCTTTCTTCGTATTAGATTGTGCAATAGGAGCCACTTTCAGTCTTGAAGGACAATTCTTCACCGTATGTGGTTCAACACATATCCAACACTTCAAGGCTTTCTTCATCTTTATTTTCTCATCCAATTTCGAAGCATCATCCTTCCTCTTCTCTTTCGGCTTATCGAACTTCTTCTTTCTCTCATTAGAAGTTTCATCATAATGCTCTAGCAATCGATCCACAGCAGCAAAATCTTCCTCAAGTGTCTTAATCTTCTACCTCTTCACTTCATTGTGTGCCCAAGGTTTCAATCCAAGAATGAAATTGAACACCTTGTCCCTCTCCGCCATGTCAGGAAGTTCCAGAACCGCACTTGCAAACTCCCGCTGATATGTTTGTAGGTTCCCTGTCTACTTAATAAACTTAATCTTCATCCTTGCTTCCCACGTTTCATACTGAGGACTGAAATGGGTCTACAAAGCTTTCTTCATGTCATCCCATGAAGTAATGTCACCAGTACTGCCACTAGCAATCTGATCCATTCTCCTTCGCCACCATATCTTAGCATCTTTCGTCAAGAATTGAGCACCCAATTTCATCTTTGTCTCATCATCGAATAGACCCAAGCGTTCCAAGTATTGCTCCATATCCCAGAGAAAGTTACCAAGATTATTTGCACTTCTTGTACCATCATAAGATTCTGGTTCTTTGATCTTCACATGAGACACTCCTCCACCTAAGTTATGTCTCACGGCCTTCTTCAACACCACGATCTCATCATTTGCTTCATCAAGAGATTTCTGCATGTTCAATATTTCTGCCAAACCTCGATCCCTTGCTTCTCCAATCTCTTTGACTTCATCTTCAAGTTGTGTACACTTGAGCTCAGTGTACTCATGCTAAGTCCAGAGTTCATCGAGTTCTTCCCTCATCTTCGCATTAGCCTCTAGATATTTCATTACCACGGCCATCCTCACAGTCCAGTAAGACTCCAATTCCTCCATTCTTTCCAATATCCTTTCTATGAAAGCCTCGGTCGCATTGTGGCTAGATTCACCCAATAAAATCTGGAGATGGGCAAGATTCTGAGTGTTCGATCTGCGAGGATTGGTTGCCACATGAGATGGGAATTTCTTCTTAGATGGAAGAATGCATCAGAGGAGGAAAGCTGGGAAATGGAGGACTCACTTTGGAGATGGAAGCATAAGATTGCGAAGTATGATAGGAAGCTATGGAGGAGAGTTGGATTGCCGGGGACGGCAATGCTTTCGGGTGGGGGAGAATGTAATGCCCTGCGGCTGGCAAGTCACCCGAGCATGCCCACCAATCGACCGAAGTAGCACGCGAGGCAAAAAGGCGACCAAATAGTCGAGACATGTTATGTGGATGAAGTTGGTAGCATGTTTATACACGGGCCGGTTGGATGAGCCACCCGCGGGTCGACCGCACGAGTTGGTGAAACGGATGAGTTATGGTGGGGCGGTCGCATGCGTTGGGTGGGCTGACCAACACTTGGAGCGAGTTTGCAATGAAGGCGAGTCGGCTGGATGATAGAACAGAGGGTCGGTCGGGTGGCACAACCCCCACCACTCACCATACATATAGGCGGGTGAGACTTGGAGGATCAACACATTCGATCACCGCTCATCACAAGAAGTGCGAAAGAGTGCAAGGTAGTTGCAGTGGGTAGACGCAAAACCGTGGGGTGAATGCATCCGCTGGCCTACCAGGCAGACACGAGTTGACACGCGGACTTGGTGAATGGGTACCGCGGGTGGAGGGCTGCACGAAGGTGCCTGCCTGTTGGTTGGAAGTGCGGGTGGAGGGCTGCACGAAGGCACCCACCTGCTGGTTGGTGACTCGGGAACATATAGAGAAAGTCTAACTTACCATTGGACCATTAAATAATTATATAAACATGAAATTACCTAAGGTAACTAAATTCTAAGAGTAATAGTAATTTAATACCATTTAAATAGTATTAGAATAATAATAATTATAGATTATTTGGTAAATATGAACTATTATACGAGATATAATGACCATAATAAATATGGATATTATATTATTATCAAATGAATTTTAATTTTAGGTATTCTTATACATTTATTTAAATGAACAAATGAATTCCTTTATTTACCTGTTTTAGCTATTTATAGGAATGTTAATAATTAAATTAATGGTTTGACTTAGATCATTAGGTCAAAATTAGCCGTTAGCAATATAGCCGTTGGAATCTCTGCACACTCTATTTAATCAGCTAAGCCAGATTGGTTCTTCAACTTGTCCTGACGATGAACCACACTGGCTGGTTCGAAACGCGTCGACAAAAGATTGGTTATGTGATTTTGCCGAAGACTATCTAAACAAGGTATTTCTTGTGAAGCATTTATTTAATATGAAGATGTCAGAGGGTGGATCTGTCGCTGATCATTTAAATGATTTTAATATAGTTACAAGTCAGTTAAGTTCTGCAGGGGTAAATTTTGATGATAAAGTTAGGGCTCTGTTATTTCTGTGCTCATTTCCAGAAAGTTGGAATGGTTTAGTTATGGCCGTTAGTAACTCTGTCTCTGGATTTAGTACTTTAAAGTTTGATGATGTTGTCGGTGTAATCCTTAGCGAGGAAATGCGACGGAAAAGCTCCGGTGAGACATCACGTAATACTTTGACTGCAGAGACTAGGGGAAGAAAAATGGAAAGAGAGCCCAGGATATCGTAGTAAGTCAAGAAAAGGCAGACCCAAGTTCAGATTGGGGATAGTGTGCTAGAAATGCGGGAAGAAAGGACACCTGAAGAAAGACTGCAAGTCTAGGAAGGGAAAAGAAGGAGATGCGCAGCAAGAAACTAATCATGAAGCGAATGTAACAGGTGATGTGTTGCAAGATGATTTGATTCTTTCATTAGAAAATATTATTGATGCCTGGGTGATACATTCAGGGGCCTCATTCCATGCCACACCTGATAAGAAACATTTTCATGATTATGTTCAAGGAGATTTTGGACAAGTTCGATTGGGTGATGATAAACCCTGTAAAATTGTTGGAATGGGTATAGTTTTCATAAAACAACAAAATGGAAATCAATGGCTATTGAAGAAGGTAAGGCATGTTCCAGATTTGAAGAAAAATCTGATTTCAACAGGGCAGTTGGGAGGTGAAGGTTGCGTAACTACTTTCACAGATAAAACCTCGAAGGTCACTAAAGGATCCCTGGTAATAGCGAAAGGAGAAAATGTCGGTACATTGTATTTATGCAATGGTATTTCTAATTCTGTTAATGCTTTAACCTCTACAGGAGAAGATACGGCATTGTGGCATAATGGGCTTGGGCACATGAGTGAGAAGGGGATGCAGATTCTTCACTCAAGAAATTTGTTACCAGGTTTGAAGCATGTTGATTTAAAATTCTGTGAGAATTTTGTTTATGGAAAACAAAAGAGAGACAGATTCCTTAGAGTTGGGAAAGAAAAGAAGAGTGAAAAATTAGAGCTTGTGCATACTGATGTATGGGGACCTGCTCAGGTATCATCTCTTGGTGGCTTTCGTTATTATGTTACTTTTATTGACGATGCAACCAGAAAAACCTGGATTTATTGTATTCGAAATAAATCTGATGTATTTGATACTTTCAATAAATGGAAAGCTTTGGTTGAAAATGAGACAGGGAAAAGTTTGAAGTGTCTCAGATCAGATAATGGAGGCGAATATTGCAACAAAGAGTTTGATAGGTACTGTTCATAGAATGGAATTTGAAGAGAGAAGACAGTTCCAAGAACACCACAAGAAAATGGTGTGTCAGAAAGGATGAATAGGACAATCATGGAGCATGCAAGGTGCATGAGATTGCATGCAGGATTGCCTTTATAATTTTGGGCAGATTCTGTAGATACTATTGTTTATCTAATAAATAAAGGGCCTTCAAGTTCCTTGGATGGTGGTATTCCAGAGGAGACATGGACAGGTAAAAAGGTAAACTACTCATTTTTAAAGACTTTTGGTTGGGAAGCCTTTGTCCACATTAATAAAGAAAATAGAACAAAGCTTGAGGCAAAATCAAAGAAATGTACCTTTATTGGATATGGTGTTAATGATTTTGGTTATCGCTTATATGATCATGAAAATCACAAAATTATTAGGAGCAGAGATGTAAAATTCAATGAAAATGTCTTGTATAAGAATCATTTGCAGAAAAAAGAAACAAGAAAACAAAAACAGAGAATACACAGTGCTTGACGATATCACAGGAAAAGTGATGGTGCCTGAAAATCATAACGACCAACAGCCAGAACAACAACCACAACAACAACAAGCACTTCAAACACCTGAAAGTGGTGTTAGAAGATCTACCAGGATAAGTAGACCCCCTGAACGATACTCTCCTTCATTATATTATGTATTGTTGACTAATTCTGTTGAACCAGAATGTTATGAAGAAGCAGCGCAGGTAGAAACCAAGAAGAAGTGGGAGCAAGCCATGAAATAAGAGATGGACTCCTTAGCACATAACTAGACTTGGGACTTAGTCAGGTTGCCTACAGGTAAAACATCATTGCAGAATAAATGGGTTTATAGGCTGAAGGAAGAAGATGGAGGAAAATAGAGGTAGAAAGCTAGACTTGTGGTGAAGGGGTTTACACAGAAGAAAGGTATTGATTTTGATGAAATATTTTCTCCTGTTGTTAAAATGACTTCAATCAGAACTATTTTAAGTCTAGTAGCAGCTGAACATTTGCATCTTGAGTAGTTAGATGTAAAGACAACCTTTCTCCATGGGGATTTGGAGGAAGAGATATATATGCAGCAACCACAAGGATATGAGGTAAAAGGGGAGGAAAAACTAGTGTGCAAGTTGAAGAAGAGCTTGTATGGCTTAAAATAGACTCCAAGGCAGTGGTATCTAAAATTTGACAGGTTTATGTCTGAACAAGGTTATACTAGATTTCACTCTGATCATTGTGTTAATCTCAAAAGGAAAAATGATGGCAACTATATTATATTGTTATGGTATGTAGATGACATGCTTGTTGCAGGTTCTAACATGCAGGAAATAAATGTGCTCAAAAGGAAATTGGCAAACTCATTTGCAATGAAGGATTTGGGTGCTGCAAAACAAATCCTTGGTATAAGAATAACTAGAGACAGGAAGAATCGCAAATTAACATTGTCTCAAAGTGAGTACATAGAAAAGGTGTTGAAAAGGTTTAATATGCAGAATGCAATACCAGTTAGTATACGCTTGGCTAGCCATTTCAAATTAAGTAAGGAGGCGTGTCCCAGGACTCAGGAAGAAATGGCTCATATGTCCAAAGTGCCATATGCATCAGCAGTTGGAAGCTTAATGTATGCAATGGTCTGCACAAGGCCTGATATTGCACATGCAGTGGGAATGGTAAGAAGGTACATGAACAATCCAGGAAAGGAACATTGGATGGTAGTGAAGTGGATTCTCAGGTATTTGAGAGGTACCACAAATCAAGCATTCTGCTTTGGTGGTTCAAACATTGCTCTACAAGGATATGTTGATGTAGATATGGCAGGTGATAGAGATAACAGGAGGAGCACAACAGGGTATGTGTTTACTATAGGTGGAACAACTGTCAGTTGAGTTTCAAAAATCCAAAGTGTTGTTGCACTTTCAACAACAAAAGTAGAGTATGTTGCTGCTACAGAGGCTAGTAAAGAAATAATTTGGTTACAAAGGTTTCTGGATGAATTGGGCAAGAAGCAGGAGTTGGGCAAGTTATACAGTGATAGCTAGAGTGCCATACATCTTGTAAAGAACTCTGCATTTCATTCCAAGACTAAACATATACAGCTTAAGTACCATTTCATACTTTCAACATTGGAAGATGGACAGTTGAAGCTGGAAAAGATACACACTAGCCAGAATCCTGCAGATATGTTAACAAAAGTTGTAACCAGGGAGAAACTGAGAATCTGCTCAGTTTCAATTGGTCTTCAAGTATGATGAAGAAGATGAGAAACAGCCAAGTCCAAAGTGGAGTCATTGTCTAGCAAATGAAGCAGCAGTGGAGTTGCTATAATCAGTCTCCAAGTGGCAGATTGTTGGTTGTGGAGCCTGATTATGCTATGTATTCAAATGTCTCAGCCAGATGTATACCCCAGGAAGACTGTACACCCCTCCACGCGGGGGGTGTTGGGGGGACTTGTTCCCCTCACGGGGATCCAGGGGGGTTAATCCCCCCGGTTGGGGGGTGCAAGGGCCAGGGGTCCCCCGACGAGGGCTCGGGGGCAGTGCCCCCGAAGCTAAAAATAGATGTAAAATTGCCTTGTAAAAGTCTAGTAATTTCTAGTCAATCTGGGTTGTTCATTAGGTGGTTGATCTGATGGTAGAAGTTATGTTTAATTTAGGGTTTTTTTCCCTAGAAGGAAACCCCTCACTATATATGAGGGAATTGTATTGCGTCTATGCACATCTATATTCTGAGTGAGGAAGAGAGAGGAGATTGAGAGCAAAGAAGTTGTTACAGCGGATCTGTTGTAGGTTGTATCTCTTCAGTTTGTTGGATAATATAAAAGGAAGGACTGGTTGTTTCTCCCTGGACGTAACCCAAACTGGGTGAACCACATATATCTGTGTCTCTCTTGTTTTATGTGTTTTGTGTGTTTATATTTCTACAATATTTATGTGTTCCATTGCTCCGTAATATATAATTTTCTAACAGTAATCTCTCCTCGCAGAATATAGCCAGCAACATTAGCTCACCTTCATCCAGCATGGTTGTAAGCCTCGCTGCCACCAACACCAACTCCCCTTCATAGCATTCCAACACCACCTCTCAACGCCCTGGCAAGAAAAACCGTGATCTCTCCTACACGCAAACTGACAATAGCCTTCTCTTATCACAAAACACCAGTAATCGTTCCAAAACACCGCAGCTCCTGAGCGATCAAGAAACCTGCACTCCCAACAAGGTAACCCACATTGCTACCAACACCGACTCCCCTTCAGAGTATTCCAACTCGCAATTCGATATATCTTAGTGCCTTCTGTCGCAAAAATAGCCAGCAAAGTAGAGTCCTTTAAATATGTAACCCACGCTACCTCCATTAACAACAGTAGGAATGCCCATCCTCCTTCAGTGGATAAAGTAAGCAATACAAGAAGCTTAATTAAAAACTCGACCGTAATCAACCTTTCTGAAATGGCATTAGATGATCACTTGAAATCGTTGCTAGAAAAAGGTCTAAATTTTGCTTTATCTCCTGCTAAAAATCCCTTAAATGATGTCATAAGAAACATTGAAGTCGCTATCAAAAACATAGAGCAAAATGTTGCAGAAGAAATAAGACAAGACATTGCAAGAATTCTCAGAAATGCGAGACCTCCTCCAAGTAACATTTCCAAGGATGAATCTACAACTTTGAATAACATCAGGAAAAACAAAAACATTATAATTTTAAAAGCAAACAAGGGAAATGCTACAATTGTTATGGATAGAGCAAACTATGATAATAAGATGGAAGAACATCTCAACAAGAGTGGCTGCTACAGATTACTTAACTAGGACCCTAGCAACAAAATCCTTCGCCAAGTAATTAACAAAATAAAAAATTCTTCTCTTGATTCAATTACTAAGAACAGGTTAACTTTTAATAGCACTATCATCCCTAGAATATACGGTGTGCCAAAAATCCACAAAACTGGAATTCCTCTTATATCAAAGATTCCTCTTCTTTCATAGAATGGATTAAAGACCTAGAAATTAATGATAATGACCTCCTCGTTAGCTTTGACATTGTATCTCTCTACACTATGATTCTGGTAGATGAAGCCATAGAAGTATTAAAGAAAGTTACAGACCTTGAAACTGTGGACCTCGTAAGGATGTTCCATAAGTCTTCATACTTCAGTTTCAAGGGAAAAATCTATGTGCAAACTCATGGTGTTGCCATGGGTTCTACTTTATCACCTATAATTGCCAACTTATACATGGAACACTTTGAACAAATGACCCTCAAGTCTTTCCCATTTACCCCTGAAGAATGGAAAAGATATGTATATGACATATTCACTAAATGAAGCCATGTCTTAGATAAACTTAATGAATTTTTATCACACATAAACAACCTCTCTGAACACACAAAATTCATAATAGAAATTGAAAAGGACAACCAAATCCCTTTCCTAGATGTCCTCCTCACCAAAGAAAAAGGTAAACTAAGCCACCAGGTCTTCAAAAACTCACACTGACAAATATCTTCATTCAAATTCCCACCACCATCCGAAACAAAAAGTGGGCATCATCAAAACCCTAACTACTAGAGCTTCTAGAATCTCTGACCCCAAACATTTAGCGGAAGAACTTAACTATCTCTACAAAGTCTTTATAAACAACGGTTATCAAAAAAACATTATCCAAAAAATAATTAAAGAAGCCACAACCAAAACTCAAAAATGAAAATCTCTAGAAAACCCTAAAATCTCCTTACACTATATAAAAGGAACCACAGAGAAAATTGCTAGAATTCTCTCCAAACATAACATCAGAGTTGCCTTCACTCCCCCAAACACCAGCAAAAACATGCTTGATTCTGCCAAAGACTTAATAGAACCAAAAAATCACAAAGGAGTATACTCTATTCCCAGTTCATGTGGAAAGTTGTACATAGGTGAAATAGGTAGATCGATGGGCTTAAGGTTAAAAGAACACATTAATGATATTGCAAAAAATAGGTCGGAAAAATCAGCCCTCGCAGAGCATGCATGTTCTTCCTCACACTATATTTGCATGGAACAGGCAAAATTAATTCACAAAGAAGACCATTATTTAGAAGGAAGGGTGAAAGAGGCCATTGAAATTGAGAAATCATCCAACAACATGAACAGAGATGATGGGCTATGACTAAGTAATACCTATAAACCCTTATTAAATAAAATAAAAAAATATATATATATATATATATATATATATATATATATATATAACATAATGAATAATTAACAAACACTCATAAATTAATTAATATCAAACCTAATCATAATTAATACCCTATCTAATTTGAATATATAATTAACATGGTATTTAAATATATAATTAGCAAGAAACTTGAATACATAATAAACAAGGTATTTAAATATATAATTAACAAGAAACTTAAATATATAATTAATAAGGAATGATAAGGGTTTAATATATCTCTTAATTAGAAATAGATATTGTTGACACCTAATCGTCATGATTGGGTGAAAATATGTAAATAGATAAATAAGTAATATGAACAGTCATCGGGAGATGAACTGAATAGTCTCTCCCTCATGTATATAATGAAGACCTACCTGATGGAATAAGATACACGAATCATTTTTTCCTTGTGGAGTTACTGCCTGGCCTGACATGGTATCAGAGCCAGCTCCTTTTTTTTAGCTTTTATGCCCTTTGTAACTCCATTTTCTACTCCACTACTCTCCATTCAAAAGAGTTGTCCATACGTTGCTCCATAAACGTTGGTGTCCATACGCTGCTCCATAATACGCTGCATACAAAGTGCTATCCATAATTGTCTGGTGTCCTTTCTGCGCCCTCTAGGCTCCCTGCCATTCCCTCCTAACAGTTCACACAATTTTTTTGCATGATTGTAACATCCCTCAGTTTTCTAGAAGTGGAGCAGGAGTTGCCCATTCAACTCTAAAATGTTTCTTTTGTGATTTCATATTCTTACCTTTGAGATTTTTTTTCATATCCGCTGGTGCTTTCATAGCTGCTCTGTATCATAGACGCCTGACAGCTTCTGCAACATTATTTCACCAAAGAAGATCTGATTCTCCTCTGTTACCTCCATTTTGAAGATGGATTCAACGGAATCTATCTTGTTTGGATCGCTTATTAAGTGGGAGTGAACCTTTAGATTTGACCATAGAAGTGAACTCTAGAACAATTGCAAGTCCCTGCAGCAGGAGGCTATATGTTTTCACTGACCACAATTTCTATCTAGTGGCATTCTGTCCACAAAGAGTTAAGCATTAATTCCACACCTGTTTATTGATCGTGGTATGCTTTAATTCTTTGCACGATCGGGGAGCGAAGGTTGTTTCATTTCAACGAATTAATGGTGTGCGTTCCTTTGTATTCTGAATGCCAGCTGAATGAGGACTAAGACTTGGATGCTCAGTGTGGTAGTGCTTCTCAAGTAGTGTTGCTATGGAAATGTGAGATAGAATACAAGCTTAGGTGGTGGTCTGTTATGTATTTGCATGGATTGTATGAATGCTTGTCTGACCTTAAACCTGTCACTTGAACTGAGATGAACCCATGCGTTGATATATCTCCTGGTGCATGGTGCATTGATCCTGAGAAGTGTTGCCACTGAGGACTGTTGAGAGTGTTGTTGTGAGTGTCATGCGAGTGAACCCATGACTTTCCAAGGTGTCAATTGTGCCTTACAATCCATGCTCACTGCCCCTTGGTGATTGTGAGAAGACTTGTCCATTGTTACTGCGTTTTTGGAGCGTTGTCCAGTTGAATGCCCTATAAAGTTTTGTGTATTTACGTTTTCCAATTCAGAGTTCTATTCAGTTGAATGCACTGTACAGTTTTGTATATTTACAGAGTTGTGTGTATTGACATTATATTTTTCTTTCCCATTAAGAGTAAAATTTTGCAGCAGAAGTTTTTTTTTGTTACAATATGCATTCAATCATATCCATGGTGGGAATAGTTCTCACTGGCAAGGAGAACTATCCTGAATGGACCCGGATGATAAAACACACCCTCATTTTCAATGAGTTGTGGAAAGGAGTGTGTGTTGGAGATGGAGACAATGAACCTGTATAGCCTACCTCAGACAAAGAGCTCGTCATTTAGGAAAACAAGAACAACAAAACTTATGCATTAATCGCAGCATCTGTAAATGAAGAGGTGAGTCACCATATTTCCTCATATTCAACTACCTTTCAAGCCTTACAAAAGCTGAAAGAACTCTATGACTCACATTCTTCACTTGAAGTTGTTCAACTCATGATTAAACTCTTCACTCTTGAACTACAAAATAATGATCCTATTGCTCTTGCATATGAAGTAAAGTCTATAATGCATGATATCAAATCCACTAAGGTTGAATTGGATATTCCTCTTATCGCTTTTCTCAAGGCACTTTATCCTACTTACTCCAATTATCTTGAATCATTGCAAGCAAATGGAAATCTCAAAGATATAACCTTTGACTCTCTTGTTAAAAAGTTTGCTAAAAGAGAGAAAGCTTTTGGAAAGAAGACAACCCCTGAATCTTTTGAAGAGGCTGTGTGCCTTGCTCATAAATAAAAGCATCCTGCTCAAGATTCTACAAGAGGAAGAGGTGGTCAAAGAGGAAGAGGAAGATATTTCAGAGGCAGGGGGGCAGACATTCTCAAAGAGAAAAGGCAGATTTGCACTGCATTCGCTGCAAAAGAAATGGATCACATGATGCCTCTACATGCAAACTACCATGGGACAAAATTGAGAAGAAAAGAAACCAACATAAAGGTAAAACTGATGATACAGACAAAGGTAAAGCACCTTAATCCACTCACCATGTTGTGGCACAATGTAACATTGGAGTAAATGAAGATTTTTTTAATGCTTCACTTGCTTCTTGGAAAAATGATTGGTTGCTTGATTCAGGAGCAACCTGCCACATGACTCATAGAAAATATTTTCTTGAAGATTTCACTGACAATGTTGATGGAGCAGTATACTTTGCAGACCAATCAAAAATCAAGCCATCAGGGCTTGGCACAATTAGGCTTAAACTACCTGGTCTTCCAGAGTTTCTTCTGCATCATGTTTTGTATCTCCCACAACTCAAGAGAAACATGTTGTCCTTGGTCCACATCTACCAGCAAGGTCACTCCATTCATATGTTTGATGGCATGCTTGAGGTAAGAAAAGCATCTGACCACTCACTTGTCATGAGGGGAATAGAAGAAGAAAGGCTTCTCAAGCTGCAAGGAACCTCTGCACCTGCACAACATTTCTCATATAATTCTTATCATGAAGAAGGTACACTTCCATCAAGTTTATTATGGCATGCTAGATTTGGACATTTGAACTATGACAGTCTCCCCTTGTTGAAGAAAAATGGTGTTGTTGTTGAAGAAAAATGGTGTTGCTGGTTTGCCTACAATTCCTAGGAAACTTAAGCAATGTGATGCTTGCATTCTAGGAAAGCATAGCAAACAGTCTTTTCATGATCCACATTCAAGAGCACATAGAAAACTTGAACTCATTCATTCAGATTTATGTGGTCCAATGCCTGTTCCTTCTGCAAATGGAAATAAATATATCATGACATTTATTGATGACTACCCCAGAATGTGTTAGGTTTATTTATTGAAGAACAATCTAATGCTTTTCAAACATTCAAGAATTTTCATAAATGGATTGAAAATGATGCACAATCTCATATTGGGTCTATGCGCACTGATAATGGAAAAGAATACACATCAAATGAATTTGAAAACTATCTTCGCCAACATGGGATCAAACATCAAACAACTGTGCCTTATATGTTGGAAATAATACTGAAAGGGGGGGTGAATCAGTATTATCAAGTCAAATATTTCCTTTTTCAATTCCAGATGATATACGCTACTTCTATTAATAAAAACCGCGTATATACGCAACTACAGATAAAGAAACCTGCGTATACAAAGCAGAATTATAATTTGATTTATCTTTCAGATGTCAGTTAGTAATCTGTGTATCAGAAGCAAATAAACAGTACCAGAAGCAGAGCAGAAGACAGTCACACACAAGAACACAAGATATAAGGAGTAAACCCAAAGTGGGTGAAAACCCCCTGCTGCAATTCGTCTCTATCTTCTTTTTAATTAGAAACTTCTCTTTACAATGTTTTGTACTGGTGCTGTCTTTACCAGTACGCAGGCTGCAACCTGCAGAGAGCTACAACTCTCTCTCGTTCTCCAGCTTTCCTGGAAGGGAGCTCCAACCCCCTAAGTTCTTGTACTAGCTTGAGATACTAGTATGCAGGCTCCTACCTGCAGAAGGCTGCAACCTTCTCTTTGCTTTCAGGGACCTCGTTTCATTAATTTTCAGACTCGATCCACAAGTAACAACAATCAAACATCAGGAATTTCTGCATAACCCAAACTCCTTTTCACCAATCAAAAGCTAAACCAAACAAACACTTCTCTGATCGTTGTACCCAGAACACAGTAACTGTAATCAAACACCAATTCTGAACCCAGAACACTGTAGTAATAAAACAGAAGCAGCTAGAACATAAATCAAGATATATACGCTACTTCACTGTTCAGCAACCTGCTAGTATACGCCTCTGTACCATAACCAACCTGCGTATACGCTTCTTTCATTCACAGAAAAAGCGTGTATACGCACCTGCAATTTACTGAACCTGCGTACAGATCTATAAGGGATAATTTATTCTTTTAAGCATTCAGACATCAGTTAACCCAGATTTATAGATCAAGAGTGCGCCACATATAACAGATCAAAATCATACAGAGATACCAATGTTCAAGCCTTGAGATTTTGATCCATCAATAGTCCTTATCCTTCTTGCGCTCAGGTTCCTCCTTCATTCAGATCTAGATCTGCACCATAACCCAATCACCAGTATTCCAGATCTCATACATTATCAGATATTCAATAATAATTCAGATGATCCCTTGTCACATGATCTCCTTCCTCTTTTATAGTTTTAGGCCTTCCACAATACCACGGTCCAAAACCATAATAAACCAATACCAAGGGCCCAAAACCTGGGGTCAACACTTCTGACGAGATACCATGGTCCAAAACCATAGGTTCAAATTCCAAGGACTAACAACCATGGACCAAAAATAAGTTTCCCACTATGTATGCGCTTTTCTGTGCATAAAAGTGTGTGTGTACGCATACGCGACTTCTGAACGTATAACCAGCGTGTATACGCATGTTTGGCAAGGTGAACCTGTGTATACAAGATTTCCTTCATTCTGAGCGCCTGAACTGAGATCTGTCACCAAAGAGAGTTGCCATCAAGGACAACACCTATACCATAGCACCACTCCTGTGCCAAAATTCCAACATTATAATCCCCAACAGAATGGTGTAGCTGAAATAATGAATAGGACAATCTTAAATATGGTACGATCCATGCTCTTCTTCAAAAATGTAAAGATAATGTTTTGGGCTAATGCTGTTCTATGTGCTGCATATATAAAGAATAGATGTCCATCTAATGCTATAAGAAACAAGACTCCATAGGAAATGTGGTATGGACATGTTCCTTCGATAAAGCATCTCAGGGTCTTTGGTTCCACCTGTTATGCCTTGATACCAAAGGTACATAGAAACAAACATGGTTCTAGAAGTCGTAAGTGTATCTTTCTGGGGTATTCAAACACCTCCAAAGCATACCGTCTCTATGATGAAGTAAATAAAAAGTTTGTTGTATCTAGAGATGTAATTTTTCTTCAATCATCCAAAACTGACAATGTTGTTGAGTGGCAACTTGATTGCTTGGATAGATTCGCAAAAGCAAAATCATTTCAAGAATTTGATAATCAGATTCCACACCCTGAAGGGAGGATTCCTATACTAGATCAACATGTGGAATCTTCTTCTGAAGAACACTCTCCCCCGCATGAAACTCCAACAATGGATGATGCTTTAAGTGATGTGATTGATAGAATTGGGAGACTCAATCTTGATTTAGTCCCAACTCAATCAACGGAGCATCCTGGACCATTTGAGAAAGGTCCCCCAAAGTGGCTGACAAAGACACTTGAAAGTGTTCATCCTGATGAGGTTGGAAAAATAGGAACTAGAAATTCAAACCGGCAAAATGGAGGTGATGTGGATGACTCTAATTCACCTGTTGATATGGATGTTTCTTATGATTGTGAATTGAACTTGTCTACAGATTTTGAACCAACTTCCTTCAAAGAAGCTGCTTCTCATGATGAATGGAAAGAAGCAATGCAAAAAGAGTATGATTCCCTCATAAAGAACAACACTTGGAAGTTGGTTGATCCCCCATTAGGAACTAAACCTATTGGCTGCAAGTGGGTCTACAAGAAAAAGTATAAAGTTGATGGCTCACTTGACAAGCACAAAGCTAGGCTTGTGGCAAAAGGTTTTGCACAGAAGGAAGTGGTTGATTATCATTTTAAAAATTAACTTAAGAAAATAAATATCTCCCTCATTTAACTCTAACTCTAAGACATTTCTCCATCTCCCACAGGTATAAAGAATTTCTCAATCCATCACAATCAGAGAGTGCGTGCCAAGTGGGTCTTGTCTTTGGAAGTTGCCACAACAGAAAGCTGTGTCATCTCTGCTACAAAGTTGACAACGCTGTGCTTCGATAAGATTGGAGGCTTCGGACCCGCTTTGAAAAATATACCTAATCATTGAATGCTATGCTAGTGCGCCATCTATAACCGAACAACGTTGAATGCTAGTCACGGTCGAATTATCCATCACTTTTGAATTTAAAGAAGGGGCACCTACCACTGATATTGACAAATTGGATATCAATTGTCATTTCCCAGAAATTCCCAAGTGGCTAGGCAACAAACAAAGAGATATCATATTCAAATCCAGAGTTAGTAACCCAATAATAAATATCAATCCACGACATGCTCTTGGTCGAGTGAGAGTATCTCTCCATGTTAACGTCAAACAAGATTTGGAAAAAGTTGCCAGCCATATCAGTCAATATGAATTTATATGTTTAATTGAAATTTTGATTTTTTATTGTTAAAAAATATATTGATAATTGTTTTCATGGTGCAAAAGAATGTTGTTAAAATGTGATATGGAAGACTAGAGTGTCAAGGTTGATAATGGGAATGTCTTTTTTAATTAAAGTGGTTTTAGTGTTATCATTATATTTTTTTAATAAAATGTTTTTAAAAATTACCCCTTCGATGTTGTTTTGTTTTGTTTTTATTTTTTTAGATTATAACAAAGAATATTCTTAATATTCTCACAAATTAATAGAATTAATAATTAAATTTAAGGGTGTTAGGTGGGAATATAGATTATAATGGGAAACTTATTATTTTTGGGATTGGGAAGTGTTTTCAATAATATTTTGACTCGGATTAGATCATTATATTCTTTGTCATCTATCTTGATGTTTTGAGGGTGGGAAAATTGGAGGAAGTAACTCACAGGGTCATTTTTACCAATGAGTCGTAGTTTGGAGAATTGAAGTTTGAAACCCTCTAGAGGTAGTTTAAGGCATTAAACGAACTCTTTTTTGGTCCAAAAACTTTTTCTTATGCCATACCTCCATGCACTACTCTACACTCATAGACCTTTCCAACAATGCAAGAAAGATGTCAAATAGAGTCCATATGCAAAATTTATGCCACCCAAAAGATGACCTTCCTGTTTTGTAAACCACGATTTGAGAGGATGCGACGTAAGCCTCATTACCCATGGAAAAGGAGCTAGCCACATGGAGACTATGAAGAAGACTCTAAAATGGTGAAAGTTGTAACTCTTGTTGAGACTCAAGAGTTGAAGGAGTCAAACTTAACCCCTAGTTGGCTATCAGTTGTGTTATAACTAGGAAACTATGAGGAAAAGGGGTTTCATTCAATTCAAGTGCATTTTGTTTCATGGTAGAACATAGTAGTCGTGAAATATTAGGGTATCTTTTTAAGGATTCAAATATTATGCTTATTTATAGTATTATAGGTGACTATTCTAGTTTGAAAAGTCATACATATAGAATATAGGTGAATATTCAATAAAAAAATGCAATTTACCATTAAAATCGGTAAATTTTTGGCGAATATCATCAATTTAATCATATGTAAAAAAAAATAGACAAATTTTTAACCAAATTGGCAAATATTTATTTTAGAAAATGTCCAAAACATAGCCACTTAGTGAAATTTCATCCGTAAATTTTTTCCTGGAGTTGATAGAGAGGGAGCATAATAGGTGAGGCTTGTATTCTATAGCATCCCATGGGCCACATTTATTAGATATCTCAGTAGAGAGTGCCTTCACCTTTGCATTTGCATTATTTCCATTCCATACAAAAGAGAGCAGAGAAACCTCATCTTCTACCCAGGTTTTCTCTCGATAGGTTTTCTCATAGCATATCTTGGTGTTCATTGTGATTGATGTGTGTTTTTATTTAATTGTTCTTTATTTTCTACATGTTATCTATTACATGCATAAATAAAAAAATCAGTAATAACATATATGGAATCTAAAGGAATTCACCCTTCACAATATATATTTCTATTTATTTTAATATATTTATTGTGACAATTATCTAATGAAATATTCATTGTCGTTCACAGATCATATTAATATCAGAGCACGTTTCTTTGGGAAGTTTATGGGATGTTGCAAGGAGTCCAAGAAATGGTTTGAGTAGGAAGCCATAAAACCCTGTCAATCGCTGATGAATTTGTTAATAGTAACCTTCAATAACCATCAAAAGAGAGATCCTCAAGGTTGGAAGTGATCTCCTCTTTCTCTGGTGAGATGGAACCTCTAGTAGTAAATCCTTCCTAGAAGAGATTTGAAAGCAACATACAGGAAACTTATTAGGTCCCATCACCTCTTATTTATAGGGACACTGCATGCAACCTCAATAAGAGCACCAAACTCTACTAGTTTGATATTTATGCAGAGTTTTCCAAATAGGACATCCCTGAAGACCAGGAGGATTTCCAGGTGTATATCACCGCGAAGAGGTGTAGGCTCCACAAATTTTCCTTGCATCCCCCTGTCTTTCTGTGCGCAAAAACAACCGACTGGATTATACAGAACACAAACACAGATCGATGGGTAGTGAGGAATCAAACAGGTGAGGCATTCACAACTATCTCTTCGATAGACATTGCTGCTTATTACAGGTTTCAAGAAAAGGAGGAACTGTTTAACACCCTATGGATGTCTAGTTTTGTAATTACAACTAAGGAAATTATGAGGAATTGGTGGCAAGACTCGTCCAAGTTCCAGGTAAAGAATGATCAAGTATACAAGACACAGGGTCTAAAAAAGGTTTACCAACTCATTGTCACCATGATGAATCAATTGTACAATACAGATGACATTGATACCTTCCATGATTGATCTGATATTCACCCTATGAGTGCCATCAGTTAAGATTTATTAAACTAAAGGTATTACAAACTCATGTGTTGGTGTGTGCGTTCTGTGTTATTGAAACAACAGATCGATCACATTGCCAATACACAGAAAATAAAATGGAAAGATAACAGAGAAATACAGTAAGAAACACAAAGACACGAACAGTTTTAATAAGGAGTTCACCCTATTCTCCAGGGCTACGTCTCCGATCCAGCTTCAGTGGTGGCCTTGTTTTATTATGTCTTTCAGCAGAGAAATTACAATAGAGGGACTCAATATGAGTTCTCCTGAAGTAGATTTTGCTTGGCAGGGTGGTTCTTGGATTCCCCAAGCCATTCAGAGTATACAGGCTCTTCTTCTTCCTACCAGCTCTGTGACCCTTGGTCTACAGTGGAAAGAGCCAAATGTGATGCTCAGTCCAGACAGATTCCTCTATGGGAAGGTTTGAATATTCAAGCTCTCTAGTGCTTGACGCTGCCTGTGGTCAGCTCAGCTCCCTGTCCCTTCTACTTGGCTTTACTGTTCTCTGTGTTCAGTCCTCCTCTCAAGGTTCATTGTTCACTGTCTCTCTTGGTCTCTTGGACTCTTCTCAATTCAGATTCCAAATCTGACTGATTCGATTGTCTCTATTCATGGCTTTAGCCATTCGATCCTGATGCCTATTCGGTTCCTCTTCCGCCTGTCGACTTACCTTTTGCAGCTACACTTGGAGCTCCCTGCATTTGGTGTCATCATGAACGCTCAGGGAGTGGCCACTTGTCCTCCTCTAAATGATTCTAGCATGCTTTGTCGGTTCGTTTATTCAGTTACATCGTGGATTCATTCTTCCTCCACCGTGGTGGTCAAATGGATTCCAAATCCCTTTAGAATGCGGCTTAATTCCCCATCGATTATGCTTCCTTCCATCGGGTACAATCTCAGCCATTCGATCTGGGCCCTCCATATCCGACGCCATACCCACGTTTCGCGCGGTTGACTTGCTCGACCGATAGCGCGCGATCAATGGCGGTTTTCTCTCACCCCCACCTACCACACGTCGATCGGTGTATGGAATCACTCTGCTCCTATCCAAAACCTCTTACTATTCAAAGGTGCCCCAATCAAAATTGTCGGTTTCCAGAGCACAGGTCCTGCCTTTGTACTTTAGCACTTTTATCTTTTCCCGCCCGTGGCCCTCCAGTTCCCCCATGCGACCGGGTGCTCGGGCTTTCCCATTTTGACCCTGTTCACTTAGCGATGTGCGATTAGCACTAAGTGCTAATCGCACTAATCACGCATCAAAAACTTCACCCTTTTTCCATTCCGGGGCTCCCAGGGGCTACTTTGGCCTCCTGCATGGTCTCCATGGGCCTCGGTCAGCACGCTTTGACCGAGGTCCTCGTCGTTCCACGTCGGTTACCACGGCCACTGGTTCTAGGGTGTTTTTGATACTATTTTGGATTTCATTAGAGATTTGTTCGACTTGATTTAGTCATGGTTCTCGACAATCTTTCTATGGATCCAATTTGGATCATGGCCTCCCTACTGAAAAAGCTTTTGGACCACCAAAAGTTGGTTTTCAAGCATTGAATAAGTGAGGATACTGTTTCTTCACTTGTCTAATCTCAATCCACTTTGCGCTGCTCAGCTTTGAACCTTTGAGCCCAATCCTGAGGTACTAAACTTCTCCCCTGCATGTTGTCCTCACCTTCCTGTCCAGCACTGTGTCTTCCTGCAACTCATTGAGGTATTTAGGTAGCAGGTCATCAATAGAAGGCAATTTACTTTTCTCTGCAGGGTCCTCTATCATTGAAGGTTCAAACAATCTCAAACAATCTGCATTTACGGCTGAGTAGATGTGCATGTAAGCTGGTAGATCAAGGCGAAACACATTTTCACCAATCTTCTCAAGTATCCTGAAAGGTCCATACCTGATAGGCTTTAGCTTTTTACCTTCACCTTGCATCCGGTCTTTGTTGATATACAGCCAGACTTGGTCTCCAACTTGAAAACTATGCTCCATCTGATGCTTATCATGCCTAGCCTTATTCTTGGCCTGGCTCTTTTCTAGCTGTTCCTGTACTGCCTGATGGATCTCCTGGATCTGTTCATTGAACCTGGTTTCCTTATCCACATCACTGTAACCATCAACCATGGTACCTTACCAAAGAAAAAATCCAAAGGAGACCTTGGTGTGAAACCAAAGCAGGTCTCAAAAGGAGATCTCTGTGTAGAAGAGTGTTTGGCTCTATTGTAAGCATGATGCACATAACACAAGTTTTCATCCCAGAGCTTAGGATGTTTATTGCAATATCCTCTCAATAACTAGATCACAGTCCTTTTTACTACTTCTGTCTGGCCATTTGTTTGTGGATGAAAAGCTGTGCTTTTCTTTAACTTGGTGTCCATTAGTGCCCATAAATGCGATGTGCTTGAGGTGCCCCTAGGTAGCTACACTGAAAAATATTGGAAATGAGTAGGTTGCTTATCTCTGAGAACAACGCATAAGTTTCCTCCAAGATTGATCCAATCTACACTTCCCACAAGATTAGTTGTCAATCCTCCCTCTGGTTTACTGGAAATCTACTCTGCACTCCAACCCAGGATTGCATTGTTCCCCAGAAATGTGCAAAGCAGCCCAATTGGTCATTTGCAGTCCTGCTCTACATTGTTACCAAGAATTGCGCAGAGCTTCCCAAATGAGTCTCGTTGGCCCACTCAATTTTGCCTCAAATAAATGTGTATATTTGCTTAGTAGCCCCCCAGGCTACCTATCTTGCACTGTGCCCAGGAAATCCGGAGAACTGGATGGCAGTCCCTGGGCTACCTGTCTTGCACTATCTCTCATAAATGCGTAGATTTTCTTAGCAATCCCCGGGGCTGCATGTCCCACACTGAGCCCATAAAATGGAGAAATGTTTTCGGACAATCCTCCAAATGTCTGTCCCGTACTGTCTCTCAAAAATGCGTAGTTTTTACCAGTAACTTCCCGAAGCCTGGTCATGCCTTGCTCTGGAAAATTGTGTAGATTGTCTTTCCAGTGCCTCTTCCTACCCCACTCTATCTGCCTTGATAGATTGCGTAGAATTGTCTAGAAATTCCTCAGACACCCTGCCTTGTCTTCCTCTAAGGAATTGCACTATTTTTCTAAGCTTGGTTTTACCTGGAAGTTGACACTCCTAACCCTAATTGTGTATTTTTTCTTGACATTACTCCAAAACCCCTCATCCGGGCCTAAGTTGTGCTTTGCGCAATTTCAGTGTCTTGTCCTCTCTCTCAGTCACATGGACCCAAAACTGAAAATAATTCATCATGCTAGGCTAGGATATTTTTGGATTTGATGTTGTCCCATCATGAGTGAATTGTAGGAATAGGTACATTAATGGAACATGGAGTGATGACGAACGAGATGAAGAAGGAGTGCATGCTAGAAGAATTTATTGCAACTGGATGGGTGTACACAACACATCAAGCAACAAGTGAAAGAAGACATGCATGGGACCATCAAGCAACATCAAGACCATCAAATACCCCATGACATTTTGTTATGTATGGTGGAAGACACAACACACTGAGAGTACATCCATCACTCAGCAACATAATATCTTAAAATGGACACCACAATCAGTGAGTACATGTCAACAGTGTCATGAGTCATCTCGGCCACATCACTACTATGGGCCATACTTGTTGTAATCGAATCTAATGTGAAGTGAAAGTCTAATAGATGCACATATGAAGTTGAAGAGTCACGTCAGTTGAAAATTCATAGTAAGTTGAATGGTCATTAGGGAAGTCCAAGAGTCACAAGGGTCAATCATCACCCTTGGCTATATATACCCCCTCATTGTATGAGAAAATGAATTTTCAGCTTGGCTCCTCCTGCATAGCCTTGAGAGTCTGTAGTCTGTTCTTTGAGGAGCGAGCATTAGCTCCAACATCCCACTACTGGGACTAGTGATGTATGGTGTACAAATGTGTATTGGAACTTTTTCTTAACTCAAAAGCCTATTAAGGCCAACACATTTTCACACGTGTTTTGTATCCATTTGTAAGGCTATTCTTCAAACGTTTGTAATGCATGTTTTCTTAACCCATGCTAAGATAATTGAACTAATTTGGTTATTTTAGTACTTACATTTGAAGATGCGTTGTATTGTTTACCATCGCTATCTCATTCCTGTGGACTACTCCACAAGATACTACACAGACCATCTTTATATATTTGCTATCAATGTTGTCACATCCTTGTGGACTACTCCGCAGGATATCTTTTGTTTCTCTTTACAACAACCGTCACATCCATGTGGACTACTCCGTTGGGTGGTGTATGTGTTGTCCCCTTCACCTTATTTTTAATGACTGGCGCATCTGCTGTGGACTACTCCTCTAGATGCTAGAGAGACCCTTATTGGTTCGTTTGTGTCTCTCCCTGGGTGGTACTAATACCTCTCATCTAGAGGTTCACTTTACTCTCTCCCCTTACAGGAAGAGAACCCAGACACAAGCTACATTACACACTCACCGGGCACACGTACCTCGCTTTTGAATTTACAAGCATAACACTCTCATGGAAAATCTCTAAGATAATGACAACAGGGCCATTATACCAGATGGGACTCCTACACCAAATGGTGTGAGGTCTAGTTGGGACTTCATACCTAGGAGATCCCCTTTGTTGGCAGGTCCAACACCGTCAACAAAATGGCGCTAGAAGGTGGGCCAAATGACAAGTTGAGCTCGTTGCATTTGGTTTGAATCTTTTATCTAAAATGGCTCATACACAAATCATACTCCCAGGGTGTTTCTCTAATTTTTCCCTTGATCAATTTTCACCCCCCTATGAGCTTCTTGATCACTTGTCCCAATTAAAGTTTGATTGTGAGGACAGAACGTCCATAACCAAGCACATTTATGATTTTTTCAATTTTGTGAACCTTATGAAATCGATAATGAAGAGTCTGCTTGTGTGCTTTTCTTCCTCACCCTTGAAGGTCGGGCTAATTGGTGGTGTCATATCTTGCCACCTACTTCCATCCATTCCCTTCACCCTTTCCTCAGGGAGCTCCACCAAGCCTTCGCTAAGTATAACTACTGAGATGTTTGTGGAAGGATCAACCTATTAAGAATGGAGCTTAAAGAATTAGCTGAGATTTTTTCTAATTGATTCCTTCTCCTTTTCTACAAAATTTCGGAAGAATATTTGAACTGGGATTTCTTGAAACAAGAGTTCGAGCACTTGGTCCATGTCTCTTCATACAGTGAACCTGAACCTCCCTTTTTTCCCCAACTCTTGCGAATCACGAGGCACCTCAGATTGCAGAGGAGAAGCCAAACGCCTCATTTATTCCTTGTCCTCCTCCCTTTCTGGTCCCAATCTAGGTGCCCCCCTGTGGTGATTGCAAAGCTGACAAATCTACTCAGCATGTCCCCAACCCATCTTCTCATCTGTCTCTCGCTTCCATGGAGGAAGTTCCATAATGGATCAGAAAGCCTATAGCCAAGACACACTCTTCCATTCCACAAGAGGACATCAACATTCACAACTTAAGTCTCGAAGATGATCTGCCTCTCTGCCGTCCTCCATCTAATTCACAAGCCATGACTCCTTGTACCATGACTCGCTTGATCAATCTATTTCACTAGCCAACTACGCACATTCTCTCGATTCTCAAGATGGTGGCTCAAATTACGATTAGGCACAAGACAATCACATTACACCGGTAGAGGAGCAGAAAGGTGAGGACACTATCAATTCCCCCTCTTTGATTCAAAATTGTCCACATCAAAACAATGAGCTTCCATTCTCTAAAAATTCTCAATCTACTAATATCTTTGAAACATTTTATACAATTAATTATTTCGATCAACCCCCAGCCTTGGGAAGTGATCACTCCCATGCTTCGATATGTTGTGACGAACACCCAAGCACATCATGTGATCTCATGTTTTTTCATGAAAACTCTAGCTCAAATCTAGAATGTGCTCCGGTCAAAGAAGACATTTGAATCGAAACTTCCTTTTCACCTCACTTGCCCATCTATCCTACCATTCATAACGCATCCACATGCGTCAAAGATACTCCATGTTCTCTTTCTACTTCATCCGATGGGGTATCTCCTCAGTCGACACAAGCTAGTGATGTTTTCCATGATGAAAGTAGTCTAATCATAGAGTGTACTTCCCATTCCCTATCATTTCTTCTCTTTCATGGAGACAACTCCTCAATGCGGCTTGCTAAAGATGAAAAATCTAGTGCAACCTATGACAAAGATGGTTGCCATCCTGAGAGCAGTTTTGAAATCAGCAACAACAACTACCCTCAAGCCATGAATGATCTGGTTCATGCTTCAAAATGAAATTATGTAATTCTGGAAAGTTCCAGGATGTTCCAAGGAGTTAGGGCACTTCAATGTCCATTGATGGTTATGTGAGGACCTCACGAATTTGGTATTCTGGATGTGATCTTCCAAATTTTCAAAATTTCACTCATGATCGAATCCATGAATCTATCTTAGCACATCCATCTTCATGCACATCTCTTACTTCAAACTTGGGTTGGGAGTGTCTGTCCTTCATAAAATACTGGAATTATGAAGTTAATCATATCAAAGACTGCCTTTCCCCATAATCATACTTATCAAATCTTCCATTCCCTGATCAGCCCCTTAGTTTTCTTGTGAACCTTGCACTGCAAATCGGCCCATCATATCTAGCTCATAGCGAACTTGGTTCGATTATGCAGACCATTCCTAAGATTGTTTAAATTTCAAACAAGGAACCTAATATTTCAACTAGCCCATCTGATCATTCCCTATCTTGGGTTACTGTCATTCAACTTATCATTTTCCCAACAACACATCCAATGAAAGTTGCTTCACGCTCTCTGACCTTCACATTTACCATCTTTCTCTTCAAACTTCTGTCAAGCAGGTGAGGCACTTCAGCCTACGCTGATGGTTATGGAAGGTCCTCACTGTCTTGTCATGACTATTGAGAATGATCAACCTTATTTTCCCTTCCAAGATTCCTATCGTGATCCAATCTGCCAAATTGAAAATTCACCCTTTTAGAGATCACGATGATGTTCAAACTCCCATTATGAATCTCACGATCCAATCACTGAATGGATGGAACAATCTTATTTGGCAAGCCATGTTGCAAACAACAAGCTTCAATCCTTCCTCACGCTTGCTAAGGAGCTCGATGCAGATAAGGACACACTCGTAAGAAGCTTCGGAGGATTTTTTAGAAATGGTATCCATCAAAGAGGTAAGCACATGTATTGGGTGGTTGTGACACATCTTTCTGCCCATAGGCAAGACCTTCCTTTCCGTGTGAAAGTTTCTCAATTTTTTGTATTTTCTATTACACACTATTGTTTATCAGTTTTAATCACTTATACCTTTGTGGATGAAGATTGGGAGCAACTATGATGGCTTCACTTGAAATTTTATTTCACGTAACTATGGTTGTTTAGCTGTTACAATAGGAGTAGGATTAGTTGCATCTTATCTTTCATTTCCTTGCACTCCTAGTCCATCATGGTTTACTTATTATGGTTTTACATCCTGTTTGCTTCGACTGTTTTTCTTTCTTGTCTTTTAGTTTCGTTAGATTGTTTTATACGCCTTTCTTCTCGTCTTGGTTTTCCTTTCATGTTGATTTTTCCATTTATTTTCACTACACGAATAAGTGTTGTGCCTGGACCTATGTTATGGTTTTTGAATGGTATGTGGCTGAAGTTCAAAGAGTCTTGTGACACTTCAGTGCTTGGCCAGTCCCGTGTCCGTCTTCTCTGGTCTTGGTTGTAACCTCTGGCTGATAAAGTCTTGATGGAAAATACGAGCCATTTGTAAAGAAATTTTCAATAAAACCATGAACCTGTGTCCAAATTGGAAAAACCCATGCATGTACTCGGTCTTCTGCTCTGTGTGTTCAAGCTTATCCAACTAGTAGAAATGGAGAAGGGGAAAAATATGGATAAGAAAATATGAATCAGATGTCTTACTAGCTTCTTTGAAGGAACAAACTCTCCTGCTCTCAATTAGTTGGGATCCCTCTTCCGCCCCAAAAAATAAATAAGTGCCTATGCACAGATCTCTTTAAAAAAAAAAGGCGAAAGAAGAGAAATGCTTCCTATGAAGAGAGGTGAAGCAAGCAACTCCATCGGGGTACTATCCAGGCTCACTGGAAATGGAGCAACGATTGTGTTCCTACGTGACTTCGCTAGGGTACTGCCCAGACTTGTAGGCAACAGAGAAACACCAAAGATGAAAACATATACTCTGTAAATCTTAAGCTCGCTAGCCAAAATACCCTTCTCTATTTTGAAACATTGTGATATGCTGAATCTTTTGTTGTGTTCGACTAAGTTGGTACAGAGTGAATCATGTCTGTCCATGGGGAAAGTGGGGAATCCTGAGAAATGTGTATAAAGAGCCAATACTCCCTGAAATACCAAGGCGTTGTGCTAAAATGAACCGAAACAGAGTATCTGGTATTCAACTAGTGTGTCACTAAGCATTGCAGTGGCTGCAACACCCTCCAAAATTTTGGTTTGCATCCAAATTTTAGAGCCTATTGTGGATCCTGTGATCGATTGTTCCTTGGTCACTTATTAGTAAGCTAACGATCTCAAGCCCCCTCCTTGATCTTAATAGTTTTCCACCTTACCATCTTTATGCAACATGCATCATCTTTGGGTTTGGGGATTATCGTTTGTCATGAAAATGGAAGCTTGGTCTGCTGGAAGGGGAAAGCTTTGTGTATATGAGTTGTTCTCATTATGTAGACATGTTTCACACTCACTTCACGCACTCTTGTCACAAAGGTCGTTGCATCAAACATAGTATGTTTTATATGTTCTGGATGGTCTATGTTGTATCACTAAGTGTTCCAGTATGTGATCGTAGTCAAGTTCTATCACTCCTTATATTTGTTTCACTGATCTCACTCTTAGCCTGTTTCTTGAGAAACCTATCCTCATCTAGGTTTCTTGAACTACACGCTTTGCTTCTACAACCCTCAAGATTTTCTAATTTCCTACTGTAACTGTGCAATGCATAGGAACCCGAGCCTCCCTTGGAATAAAAAACTGTGCAGTGGTCTCCTCTAGTGCCCTTTCCTCAGCTGGAACCCACTGTCTCCATAATTTGCGCAGCGTTTTCCCTTAACTATGTAGCCAACACTACTCTCCAGAAATGCGTAGACTAGGAAGACAACCAATACTATTCTCTAGAAATGCGTAAAGCAGTTAGGTAGCCAACTTTTCTCTCCAGAAATGTGTACGGCAGTCAGGTAGTGAACACTTCTCTCCAAAAATGCACAGAGCAGTTTCACAACCTTTCTTAGGAAATTTGCGCAAAACTATCCTCCTAGGAGCCCATCCCACAACAGTGTCTTGCATCCTAAAACTGTGCAGTATTGTCCCAAATGTCCAGTCCATCTTGCATTCAGAAACCACATAGATGTGCTTCCTAGGGCCTCAACTCGGCAGCAGTCACTTCCCACTGAAACTGGGTAGCTCTATCTCTCAGTGACAAAAAGGAAAGATGAGATGTTAGATGACTCTCAAGGAGTTGAGGAGAAATACCAAGGAACCGCGTTATGGTAAAAGATCGGGACTACATTCAAACTTTATTGAATGCATAACCATTTGGAGGGTAAGTATGGTATTGCTCCCTTTCGCTTGTTGCACCAGTGATCATCTTCTAGCATACAAATTGCTTTGTCATGCTTGCGATCTTATTCTGGCGATTTTGAAGGTTTTTCTTTGTGTGCATGAGTTGTCTTCGCTATGTGAACATTGGTCTCACCCACATACAAAGTTTCAAGCACAACCACGCAAGTTTTGTCACGGTCATTCAAAGGTCTATCTCAAGTGTCACACTTGTTACTCTTAGCTTTAAGATAGTTTCATTGATCACATGTTTATCTCATTGGTATGTGTTATCCTGTCATCAAAATATGCTAAGTGTATGATCACAATGTCACGTCTACACAAGTTCACTTGCTCTCACACTTAGCCATTTTTCCTAAAAATATGTAGACCAGGAAAACCCCTTCAACTGGACCCCGATATTAGTGACCCTGTTATACTGCCCAGAAATGCAGAGTGCTTTAGGCTTTCCCCAGGCATCTGAACTGTGAAATCTTGAAAGTGAGAAAGTTCTCTATCTCCCAGAACAATGCATAAATTGCCTCCAAGCTCGATCCAATTTGCACTTCCTGCAAGAACAACTATCAAGCCTCCCTCTACTCTATCAGAAATATGCTTTGTACTGCAAACCAGGACCGCACTATTCCCCAGAAATGAGTAGAGTATCCCAATTTTTCATCTGCATTCTTGCTCTGCATTGTTCCCAAGAATTGTGTAGATCTTCCCAGATGACTCCTGCTGGCCCACTCGACTCTACCTCCAAGAAATGCAAAGATTTTTCTAGCAGCCCCGAGGGCTTCCTGTCTTGCACTGTGCCCAGGAAATGCCTAGAACTAGCCAGTAGTCCCTGGGCTACTTATCTTGCACTATATATTAGAAATGCACATATTTTCCTAGTAGTCCCCTGGGCTACCTGTCCCACACTAAGCCTAAAAAATGCATAGATTTTCCCCGCTAGTCTTTTGGATTTCTATCCCGCACTATCTCTCAAAAATGCGTAGTTGTGACCAACAGCTTCTCTAAGCCGGATCATGCCTTTCTCTAGAAAATTGCACAGATTGTCTTGCTAGCATCTCCTGCTGCCCTGGTCTATCTCCCTCAAGAAATTGTGTAGAACTTTCCAGTAGTTCCCCAAACACCTTGCCTTGTCTTCCTCCCAGGAATTGTGTAGATTCTGCCCAGCTAGGTTTCACCTTGCAGCTGACATTGCTGACCCTAATTTTGTAATATTTCCTCCCAGTCACCTCTGCATAGGGTTTTCTGACAGTACTCTGGAATCCCTCATCCCAGCCTGAGTTGTGCTCTGTGAAGTTTCAGTTTCTTGCCCTCTCTCCCGGTCACCTGGACCCAAAACCGAAAACAATGCGTCATGCTAGACTAGGATATTTTTTTATTTAATCTCATCCCATCATGAGTGAACTGCAGGAACAGGTACACTGATGGAACATGATGCGATGATGAACAAGATGAAGAAGGAGTGCATGCTAGAAGACTTGCTTGGATTTGGATGGACGTACACAACACATCAAGCAACAAGAGAAAGAAGACATGCATGGGAATATCAAGAAACACCAAGACCATTGAAGAGCTCGCGAAAAATTTCCATGCGTGGGTGAAGATGCAACACACTGAGAGTACATCCATCACTCAACAGCATAACAGCTTGACATGGACACCATAGTCCTCTAGTACATGTCATCAATGTCATGTCAAATTGTGTCATGAGTTGTCTCGTCCACATCACTACCATGGGCCATACTTGTTGTAATCAAATGTAATTTAAAGTGAAAGTCCAACGGATGCACATATGAAGTTGAAGAGTCGTATCAGCTGAAAACTCATAGGAAGTTGACTAGTCATGCAGGAAGTCCAAGCGTCACAAGGGTCAAGCATCACCCTTGGCTATATATACCCCCTCTTTGTAGGAGTAAATGACTTTTCACCTTGGCTCCTCCTACATAGTCTTGAGAGTCTATAGTCTATTCTTTGAGGAGCGAGCGATGGCTCCAACATCCCACTCTTAGGACTAGTGATGTATGGTGTACAAATGTGTCTTGGAAATTTTTCTTAATTCAGAAGCCTCTTAAGGCCAACACATTTTCATGCATGTTTTGTATCCACTTGTAAGAATATTCTTTAAAGGTTTGTAATGCATGTTTTCTTAACCTGTGCTAAGATAGTTGAAATACTTTGGTTATTTTAGTACTTACATTGTTGAAGATGTGTTGTATTGTTTACCACCTTTGTCTCATCCCTGTGGACTACTCCACGGGATACTAGACAAACCATATTTGTGTATTGGCTATCACTGCTATGACATCCTTGTGGACTACTCTGCAAGATACTTGAGAGGATATATTTTTTTTCTGGTTACAATGACCGTTACATCCATGTGGACTAATCTATTGGTTAGTGTATGTGTTTCCCCTTCACCTCAGTTTTAACAACCACTGCATCCACTGCGGACTACTCTGATGGATGTTGGAAAAACCCTTGTTGTTTCGCACATGTCTCTCCCTGGTTGGTACTACTACCTCTCATCTAGAGGCCCACTTTACTCTCTTGCCTTACAATAAGAGAACCCAGACACAAGTTACATTACGCACTTACCAAGCAAATGTACCTCAGTTTTGAAGTTACAATCATAACACTCTCATGTGTTGAACAACAAGAGCTAAGGAAAACATCTAAGATAGTGGAAACCAGGCCATCATACCAGAAGGGAATCCTACACCAAACAATGTTAGCCCTAGCTGGGACTTCATACCAGGGAGATACCCTTGTTGGCGGGTCCAACACCATCAACATAGCTATAATTGGACCACAACTGCGGTAGATATTGAACACCAACACTATAAGATATTTGGGCACCAAGGCTATAAGAGTGTACATCAGTCTTCCTCTGAAACATTCAATGCCCCATTGTACCAGCTGATTTTCAGAGAATACCCTCCTTACATGTGGAAGAGGGCCATGGATACTCTCACTAATGTGGCAGATTGGTTCCCTATCTAGGAGGGCACATTCAGCAGGGTCTTTGTGTTATCGGGAAAACTAGTGTCTATGCAGAGCTGCTAGTCCCACTAAGGCTGGTAGCTACCTTAGAAACAAACAAACTAAAACCACTTTCATTTTCCTTTATGAGAAATAGATGAGAGAAGAAAAAAGGAGACCAACCTTAGTCTTGCGCTTGGTTCCTTGCTTGATTCCTCTCCCTTCTGATAGTCCTTTGCTACTTGCCTTCTTTTATACCCAGCTTCAAAGAGCACCTATAGAATCAAAGCAGAATAACACTATACGAGAACATAGATCTATTATCATAAGCAATATAGGATCAGATATATATTAACCACACAAATGCATATAACATCAATCACACAAGAATGTGGAGGAAAACTTGAATAGCTTTATTGATAATCAAGAAAGAGCAAAGAGGATTACAACCAATTGTTCTGACCCAACATCATCCTCTCAGCAAGTAAGCCCTTCTTCACCTCATGAAAAGCTTAGATCACCCAACACTATGATATTGCACCAAGAAACCAGCAGCACTTCCTTACAAGATACAAAATTCCAGCCTCTGGATCTCTAGGATGAGGGATCCATATATAGATGTTTGCAAGGGGGGTGAGTCAGCTTTTGAGATTTTATTAGTGTCTTCTCTCTGATAGTTCTTGATTCCACTTGGAGATTGATGATCTCTTACTCATCCCTGGTCGAATTCAGAGAGGCAAGTGTCACAGGAGAGGTTTCTGGAAGATTCCATGCTCCTCCACCTTGCGGGTTGACACTGCCATTTGTCCCTTCTCACCCATCGCACCCCATAGAAGGGTTTTTTGAGATGCATCGCACCTACTGTGTGTATTCAGGTGGGATGCAACGCACTTTGCCTATGGAGCAAGTGAAATGGTCCAGTTTTGACCAGTTCTGAGTAGTTTTTCATGGAGAACTTTTGGGAGAAGATGTAATCAGTTGACCTTATTCTTTTAGGGGTCGGAACAACACTTTTAGGGACTTAAGAGCCCTTGTTTTATTGACATTTATGATTTGGGTTGCAGTGCCCAAATATTTCTATAACAGTTGCCCCCTAAAGCATGAGGTCGTTAATTTGTCGATGTGAGGTGAAATGCTTTATCATGAGGATATGAAGTTCTTTCAAGCTGGAAGGAGACCTGTAATAAGATACAATACAATACATTATCTTCATAATATTTTCATGATCTAGCTGAGGTAGGCATTCCCATGCTCAGCGTTATAAATTCATTTTTCATGTACATGAGACAGACAATCGTCTCAGTGTAGACTGATGATTCTGGTAGAGCCATCATCCCTTAGATTGGATGATTAACTGTGCAGCAATGATGTACATTTGATGTCTTTATTTTCCTGAATATATATCGCAGCTCGGATGGATGAAACTAGATCCGGGGTCTTCAATCTCGTTCGATCTTCACTCAAAGTACAAGTCGATCCATGTGAGAGATGTTCTGGAGTCGAACATGGAAAGACATCACCTAATTACCAGCCAATGATGTAAGCTGTTAACAGGCGCGAGAGGAATCACCGATAATGATGATGACCCTCAAGGTACTACAGTAAAATTCACGTGGTGTGAATAAAGGACTTGGCATCAAACACCACGCAAAATCTTTCGGTCGAAGGCCATTGATGTAAACCTGTCGCCGAAAGTGAGAAACTTGCCATTGAGGCATGCAAGCTTCAAAGTACTGAAAGGGTTGTTCCTAGATCGACTTCTTGGATAATGAGCTGATGTCGACAAGAAGCAATCCGTCATAGAAGGGCCTTAGTGAATCCCACATCAATGAAACGGAACGGAGCAAATGATTTTAATGGAGGTGAAAATGATATGGTGATATAAGGTTCAGGGTGGCGTTCATGAAAGAATGGAGCGTAAATGTATTGCAGTGGGTGAGACACAGGTGAATTCTCTAAGCGACTTCTCTTGAACATATCGGCGACACTGACATGATGGATTGGTAGCATTACCCCAAATGTGGATGGTGTGACGGAACCATGGTGATGTGACCAGTGAATGGAACAACCCAACCCGACTCGGATGCGAAGTGAAAGTGTCATGTTCAAGAGCGACTTGCTACCAACAAAGTTTCTTCAAGTTTTCTTCCCAATTTTTACCCAGTCATTGCTAACCAGTACCTCTTTATTTTTGTCAAGCTTGAGGAGGATAACATATGCTTGCTCTATAATTCTCCCTTTGGGCAAACCCATCGCTATGTTTTAGCGAGCCTAGCAATAGTGAAACTCATTCTTGTCTGTTATGGACAAGTTTGTTGCTATTAGGTTTTAACGAGTTTAACGAAAAAGATAACTCGGTCCTTTTCAATTTTAGAGAGTCTGAAAAGGGACGTAAAGGAAACTCCAAAAATCCTTTTTCGTCATCTAACCCCTTAAGTCCAAAAAAGTATAAAACAATACGAAAGGGGTGAATTTTCGGTATTTTTAACAAGCCGAACAAAACAAGCGCTCGATCTTTTTGTGTAATAATCCCTCAGGTCCAAAAAGATTAAAATCTAAAGGAGGGATAGCACTTCCGGTCACTTTAACGAGCTGGAGAGGCCAATGGCTCGGCAATCTTTTCATATTTTATGAGTTAGTTGAAAAGAGCTTAAAGGAGACTCGTTTTTGAGGAACGAGTGATAGATTCGGATAGCAGCTGATTCCAGGTAAGGTTTGGAATTTTCCAATCACGGCAGTGTTACAAGGATGGCTAACAGGATCACTCTTCGCAACTGTTCCTCAAAAGGGGTAAACAATCAAGTGGAGGTGAATGATCGGCCAATACAGAGTGGAGGTGATGATGAGAACACGACCAAGGCTTCAAAGGCTGAAGTAATACATTCACGATGGTTATTTACCAGAAATTGGTTCATTTTTTATTTTAAAATGAGCTTAAACTCTAGAGGAACATTTGCTCATTTCTTATGTTTATTTTTTAAGGAGCTTGAAGTCCGCGTTAAAACTGCTCGATCCAGTCGTATAATAAGAATGTCTCATCTGAAAACGACATTATTTCAAAGCTTTGCCCCACATCCTTTCTTTATGAAAGTTAGGAAACAACCAATCCTATGAGTTTAAAGGGTTAGAGGACCTACAAATTTAAAAAAATAAATGGTCGCTCTTTGCTTGCATGCCAAAAGTTTTGCATGCCCCCAGGTATAGCGAAATAGAGTTTCGAGGTTACCCCTCAATTTGCAGACAAAACATTTGTTTTGCCGAGAAAGGCCTACCTTTTCAGGTTACCAAAGATTGTTCTATCTGTATCACAAACAAAACACTTCTTCGGTGGTGTCTACTAAAATAGACAAAGGTGAGTGGCGCAGACGCCTCCACTCACATAACTTTGACGAGGGAATCTTATTCTAGCCTAATCCCATTTTCCTAAACGGACGGGTGTGTCAGACTAGTCATATATCCATCGCGGAAACCTACCCTATGCCTGAAGTTTCCCTGCCGAAGCAGACCAGGGTGCATGCCCCTGGGTTTCAGTCATATCCTCCGAATCACTCGCGCTCATCAGGAGGACGGACTAGGGATTGATGAGACATTCCTTGCATGAAAAGACCATTCAAGGTTGGTATATGACTATTTGCTATGTGTGAATCAGGAAATGAAAGCTGGTCTACGAGCTTGACCACTCTTCCTTCGTGCGGAAAATACATTACTCTAAAGAGTGAGGAGACAATGGCTCCCATGCAATAAATATAGTCTCGTCCAAGGAGTAGATTATAATCCAGGGGTCCTTGGACTACCATTACGTTCATGTGAATGGTTTTCCCTCTCAATGTTATGGGCACTTTGGGAAGGATCCCTAATGGTCGACTGGTTCCTTTGTCAAAGCCTGTTAGATTTCTCATCTCAGGCAAAAGTGATGGCGAACCAAGCGCTTTCCAAGCAGTTGAGGAAAGGAAACTCACAGAAGCCCCTTCATCTATGATGGTACTGGCCATGACCATTCTATATATTTGAGCAATGATTTGAAATGGTACACTAGCCGGTAAACGGGGTTTGCCTAGTAGATTCCAGTCAAAGGAAACAACTAGGTTGCTTAGAGGTGGGACCGAATAGACAGTTGGATACGACTCTGACGAACTTACTTCTTGTGGTAAAGGAACGGGTAGACTGCTCCCATGTTCATCGAAGTCTGTGCTTACGAAGAGAATTTGGACGGTGACATCCTTGTTCTCTTTAGTGACTGTATCATCTGAAGATGGATCCTCTGAAGGCAAGACCGAGTCAACTGCCGCCTCAACCTTTTTACTTTCGCCTGGTATGGATTCAGATTGTTTATCTTCAATGATAGACGCTTCGGCTGACCACAAGAGCGTGTTAGCCGGATTTTCAACTAGCGACGGACTCGGCAAGAGTTTCTTATATCCAGGGGGAAGCCGTAATGATGAAACCAGACAGTTGTCCAAAAATCTTTTAGCCTCATCTAAGAAGGGACAACGGTGGACGGCATGATCACCTTCACACAGTTTACAAGGAAATTTACATTTTCTTTTTTGTCCAGTGGCTTCACTTTCACTAGTTGATGGTGTACTTTCAACATGATCATCAGAGGTTGACGACACCGGTTTGTGCAAACGAGGAGACCAATCCCTTAAGATCTGAGGAATGCAAGGAAAATCTCGATGATAGTGGTCTCCTTTGCAAATGACACATGGCAATTTAGGCCTGGTCGGTGCAGTGTGTGGATTTTCGCTAGATGATGTTTGGTTGCCCCTTTTCGCCTTTGGCTCCTTCTTCTTCTTCTCTTTCTTCTTCTTTTCCTTCTTCTTCTCAGTTACTTGATTTTGGTCTTTACCAGCTTCATCAAGCGAAGAGGAAGGAGGAGAGGAAGAATTGGATGAAGTAGAGGGTTGGGGGGTAACTTTGGTATCGTTTAGTTGCTGACTTGATTGTTCAGGAATCGCGGTGTTCTGAACGACAGAGGTTGAGAAGAGCCATACGGGCAAGCCGATTGTCAATCCTGGAAGCGACAATGTGGCCATATGGGGTGCACCAACATTTCCCCAAGAGAAGGGACTAGGATTTCCTCCAAGGGGAACTCCTTGGTTGGTGGACTCCATTTTCCTCAACCTAAGACCAACGTAGGAAAGGTGATAATTATTCCGTTTAAAATAAATTTTAGATGCTTTGACACAACTTGTTTTTTCAATTTTTAAGAGTCGAGAAAAATCAAAAGATGACTCTAGTCGCCTTCGATTTTTAATGAGCCTGAAGTGACAAGTGCTCAGATGGACCTTTTCCGTTAAGGAGTCTGAAAAGGAGCGAAAGGGACTTCTCTGGAAATCTAGACAGAGGGATTACCAAACCAATCGCAAAACTGCAGAATAATTTTTACGGTACGACAGTCAATCTTCCCGAATGTTGTGTTCAGTGCATTGCGATCGATAGGGCGGCATACACGGCTTCCTATGGATAAAGGATTAAGCCTATTGTGGTCTCCCAAAATATACTCGACGGTACATGGGAGCACAAGTCTGTACTGGCACTTATCATCTCAAAGTGGAGGAATCACCCAACCAACAGTGAAAACAACAGTTACCAGGCTTTACGACGCTGGAATACGTCTCTAGCCTAGACTTCTAGATGTTTTGTGTTAGGTTCCAAAGCGTTTTTAGATTCATTAAATTTATTTTATAGTTGATCTTGCTTAAGAAATTTTCCTTTCAGGTTCACCGCATGATGTAGATGTACAATTCCTAAAATGCAATCTAAGATGATAAACAGTCGTTTAATCTTCTTTTTGCAAATGAAAATCCTAGCTACTAAGGAAAGAGAGATGGCGTTCTTTCAACAGAGAGCAAAGAGCACACACTATATGCACTGTCCTAAATCAAACCAACAAACAGTCTAAATGCAAATGCAAATGCACATGCATGTATTTTTTTTCAGCCTTCTTAATGTGTAAATGATAAAAAGAAAGCTAATGCGTAAACCTGAATTATTTTTCAAAGCGACAAATACTAACAAGTTTCTTTTCAAAACAAAATGAAGACAATGACGACGCTTTGCGATTTGGAATTGAAAACTTGCTTTCGACACTAAAAAAACTACTAATTCAGATCAAATACAAGAGTAACAGTGTAATCGACTATCAAGAACAATCAGATTCTCTTCTATGACTAAAAACGACACTTGCGACACTTTCGAATCAAGAAATGATAGTACAATTACGCTACTTCTTTGTACAGGAGAACTGAAAATGACTCAAAAATACATAAAAACATTTACAGTTCTTTGCACAATGGAGGCGGAATAACATCAAGGAAAGGTGTTTCAACAGAGGTGTATTGACTACAGGCAGCAAAACTCCTAAATAGAGCTGAAAAGAATGAACACAGAAACCAAAATTTAGGAACAAGGTCTTGTCTGATCAGCGCACTTGTAACACAGTGAAACTGAAACGAAACGCACCTACTACACTCGGGAAGTGCGATGCATTTGAAGTTCACAGAACAAACTGTGCGTTGGACCAGGGACGAGACTTTGATTGGGTTCCGGGTCACAGTTTGCAGTTCAGTTTAGGGATTTAGTCCGAGCAAGTGGTAATCAGTAAATCAATCACAGGGGTAGATCTAAAGAGGTTACTAGAGCCACCATGAGGGCAATTAGAGAGCTTGTAAATAAATTGTTTAATTCATAAACAAAACCCGGAGATAGACTGAAGTAGCGTTGATATACTTTGCACTTGCATAGCAAATGCAGTTCGAAGGCTAGCTGGCTTGACTTCAGGCTTCGTTTGTAAGTTTATAAAGTAAACAAATGTAGATGAACAAACAATCTATTCGCTCCCCAGTGGAGTTGCCATTTTGTTATCGGGAAAACTAGTGTATATTCAGAGCTGCTAGTCCCACTAAGGCTGGTAGCTACCTTAGAAACAAACAAACTAAAACCACTTTCGTTTTCCTTTATGAGAAATAGATGAGAGAAGAATAAAGGAGACCAATCGCAGTCTTGTGCTTGGTTCCTTGTTTGATTCCTCTCCCTTCTGATAGTCCTTTGCTACTTGCTTTCTTGTATACCCAGCTTCAAAGAGCACCTGTAGAATCAAAGCAGTATAACACTATACGAGAACATAGATCTATTATCATAAGCAATATAGGATTAGATATATATTAACCACACAAATGCATATAACATCATTCACACAAGAATGTGGAGGAAAACTTGAATAGCTTTATTGATAATCAAGAAAGAGCAAAGAGGATTACAACCAATTGTTCTGACCCAGCATCATCCTCTCAGCAAGTAAGCCCTTCTTCACCTCATGAAAATCTTAGATCACCCAACACTATGATATTGCACCAAGAAACCAGCAGCACTTCCTTACAAGATACAAAATTCCAGCCTCTGGATCTCTGGGATGAGGGATCCATATATAGATGTTTGCAAGGGGGGTGAGTCAGCTTTTGAGATTTTATTAGTGTCTTCTCTCTTATAGTTCTTGATTCCACTTGGAGATTGATGATCTCTTACTCATCCCTGGTCGAATTCAGAGAGGCAAGTGTCACAGGAGAGTTTTCTGGAAGATTCCATTCTCCTCCACCTTGCGGATTGACTCTGCCATTTGTCCCTTCTCGCCCATCGCACCCCATAGAAGGGTTATTTGACATGCATCGCACCTACTGTGTGTATTCAGGTGGGATGCAACGCACTTTGCCTATGGAGCAGGTGAATTGGTCCAGTTTTGACCAGTTCTGAGTAGTTTTTCATGGAGAACTTCTGGGAGAAGATGTAATCAGTTGACCTTGTTCTTTTAGGGGTCAGAACAACACTTTTAGAGACTTAAGAGCCCTTGGTTTATTGACATTTATGATTGGGGTTGCAATTCCCAAAAATGTCTATAACACTTTGGCTCATATAAAACCCATCATGCGCATCCTATATTTGTCACTAATAAATTACTTTTGCAGGAGGTATGTATCAAATGACCCAAGGATTTTCAAAGACGCTGAGTAAAGGGAAGAAGAAACCCTGGCTCACCATCCCTCTCACTATTGGGGTTACACGGTTAAAAACTTCAAAGAAGTTGAGGCAGAATATGAGGAGATAAAGGGGTTCCATTTTGGGACTCTGAATCACTGTATCTATGACCCCAAAAGAGTAGTAGTAGATCATTGCAAGAAGGCCAATTTCAACTATTCATACCCGAATACCAGGCATTCTCATGAGGACAAAGTTAGAAATTGGTACAATGCAGCCAGAGAGTTCAGCCCTAGCAAACAACAAGAAAAGGAGGATGAGCAAGTTGGACATTCCGAAGAAAATGTGAGACTACAAGAAAGGTCCACTTCACTTAAGAGGAAGAAAGAGAAACTAAAGATAGCGAGGAAACTAAAGAAGCACAAAGGAAAAGCAATAAACGATACCCCGAGTGACCAAAATGAGGGTGAAGATGAAGAAATGTTAGAGCAGAGAAATGAAACCTTAGCAAGGCACAAACAAGAACTCAAGAGGAAAAGGGAAGAAGAACTAAGACGGTCGTAGAAGTCAAGAGACCAACCGATTGATGACCATCCTAAGAAGAAACGACAAGAGGAAGAAAGTAGGAAGAAACAACTAGAGAAATGGTCAAAAAAGCAAGAGGAGCAGAGGGTCTGAGAGGAAGAAGAGAAAAAAAGGCAGGAATAGAAAGAGATAGAGGATAAATGAAAATAAGTAAAAAAGCGCAAGAAGAGAAAAGTACATGAAGAGAAAGAAAAGAAGATATTGGAGGAGAAACAGAAGAGGAAGTTAGAGGAAGAAAATAAAAGAGACCATTCACAAGACAACAAAAAAAGCTAAGGACGAAGTGTTGTTCAATTGGATTGAACAGCGTCTATTCAATAGATTGAACAACAACTTTTCAATTAATTGAACAGAAAAACAAGCAGAGAAAAATCAAATCAAATCAAATCAAATCAGCAATCATATTTAAATATTTTACAGAGAAGAAATAAATTTTATAAAGATGAAGCTGCTGAAGGATTTCCTTCTACAGCTAAAACTTGCATGGTGGGGTCCTCACGTATCTGCTGGTAGAAATATTCTCTGGTAAGTGGTTTTTGGTAGAGGCGCACCCAATGCCCATTCGCTTTAAAAGAAGAACCAAACCCATCAATGATGTTCAGCGCAAGAGTGCCATTGTCATGTACTTGCTTTATTTCATAGGGGCTTAACCACCTGGTCTGCAGTTTTCCATGGAAGTCATGAAACCTGGGATCACAAAAGAGTGTCGAGTCGCCCTCATGAAATGTCTTTTTCTTAATCAAGGCATCATGCCATTTGGCTCTTTGTTGTTGAATAAGTGTTGTGCATTGTAGAGCTAGTAGCTGAGCCTCATCTAATTCATTCATCTACTGTAACTTGTTAACCTGGGCTTCGGTTAAATCCAGCCCCACTTCCTCGACTATCCTTTGTGTTTGTACTTCAAATTCTATGGGAAAAATGGGTTCTTTACCAAATACCAGTTGATACGGAGAGTATCCAGTAGTGTTTCTCCAAGTTGTGTGATGCGCCCACAAGACCTCTGGCAGTTGAGCAGTCCAGTCTCATCGATGTGATGAAACTCTCTTTGTTAGAATAGCTTCGATAACTTTGTTGGTTCTCTCCACCTACTCATTCGCCTGCGGGTGATATGGAGAAGTAATTCTGTGTGTGAGATGATGATTTCTCAATGTAGAAGCAATCTTGTGACCCACAAATTGTGCTCCCCCATCAATAATTATTTCTCTAGGTAAGCCATATAGCACAAAAATTTTGAAAATAAAGTTAATAACAGTTTCCTCTGTTGCTCTCGGCAATGCTACTGTTTCCACACACTTAGTTACGTAATCTGTTGCAACCAATATATACGATTTTTGGTTGGATGGTGGGTTGATTGGCCCAATGAAATCTAATGCCCAACACTCAAAGGGTTCTATCACTAGCTGCAGATGCAGGGGCATTTCATCAGATTAGTGAGGGTGGCCCATCCTTTGGGAAGTATCACATGCTTGGAAAAATTTCTTAGCATATTTAAAAATAGTGGGCCAGTAGTAGCCCATCTGTAGAATTTTATGTCTAGTTCTACTGTCTGCAAAGTGTCCAGTGCAAGGTCCACCATGGCAGGCTTTTATGATATCATAAATTTCATCCTCCCTGATGCACCTGCGGATGTCCATATCAGATCCCGTGTGGAAAAGGCATCCTCCAATCCAAGAGAAACGAGTGCTATGTTGAACAATCAATTTCCTTTCTTTGGGTGTCAAATGTTTGGGCAATTTTCCCACTGCTAAGTAATTTGCTACATCTGCATACCATGGCATTTTTATGGCCACAACAAACAAATGTTCATCTGGGAACTGATCATCTACCGCCATTGTATCATTTGTTCTTGGCACTTGGGAGAGGAAGTCTGCCACGAGGTTCTCCTTCCCTGGTCGATCCCTTATAGTTATGTCAAATTCCTGAAAAAGTAGTAACCAACGAGTCGCTCTTCCATTTGTAATTAGTTTGTTGACTAAATATTTAATGGCAGAGTGATCAGTATACAAAAATACAAGATATCCAATTATATAGTGTCTAAATTTGTGTATAGCATGAATAACAACTAGAAACTCCTTTTCTGTTACTGTATAATTTAACTCAGCAAGGGTAAGGTTTTTGCTGATGTAATATATAGCGTAAGGTTTCTTGCCTTCTTCTTGGCCAAGAACAACTCCAATGGTTGTATCTGATGCATCTGATGAAATCTAGAAAGGTATATCCCAGTTCGGGCCTCATAATACTGGTGTTGTCGGTACTAACCGTTTCAGATCTGTGAAAGCAGTGTCACATTTATCAGTCCATATAAAATCGACATTTCCTATTAAGGAATATAAAGGTGCAGCAATTTGCGAAAATTTCCTTATAAATCTATGATAATATTCAACAAATCCAAAAAAACTACGTACCTCTGTTTGAGTGCAGGGAGTAGCTAATAAGAGGATTACCTGTATCTTTGCTGGATCTACCTGAATTCCAACTGCTAAAATGTAATGACCCAGTATCAAGCCCTCTGTCATCATCATATGACACTTCTCATGACTTAAGCATAGCCTAGTAGCAATACATCGTTATAGGACTTTCTCCAATGTTTGTAATTCCTAATCAAAGTCATCCCCATAGGGTGTGAAAGCATCCATGTACACCTCCAATCCTTCATTTATCAAGTCTGCAAAAATACCGAGTATGGCTCTTTGGAATGTAGCAAGTGCGTTCCACAATCCGAAAGGTAATACCCTGTAAGTGAATGTTCCCTAGGGGCAGGTGAAAGTAGTTTTATCCTGGTCTTCAAGGGCAATTTGAATTTGGTTGTAGCCACTAAAGCCATCCAGGAAAGAGAAGGATTTCTTTCCTGCTAGTGTATCAAGGACCCGGTCGATAAATGGAAGGGGAAAATTGTCTTTTTGCATCGCTTTGTTGAGTTCCTTTTAGTCAATGCATATCCGCCATTTTCTATTCTTTTTGGGGACAACTACTAATGGAGAAACCCATTTACTGTCAGATATAGGATAAATAAAATTCACATCTAACCGTTTTTTAAGATCTTCTTTCAAAATATCCTTTAGATGAGGATTTAATCTACGCTATGCTGTCGAATGGGTCTTGCACATTTTTTAGTGTAGATGTGGTCCATGCATAACTGAGGGTCAATCCCTTTCATGTCTGGGTAGTCCCATGCAAAAGCCCCTTTATGTTTCCTAAGGACTTGGATAAGTTTCAGTTGTTGGTCATTACTCATATTACTATTAATGTTCAAGATTTTCCCTTGCTCGATTTCAACAAGCTTGCTATTATAGACGGTGGTTGTTGGTATCGGTTGGTCATTGATGTCTCTCAAGGAATCTTTTTCAATCTCATCGTCAAGGACTGCTTCAATCATGTGACATCTCAAATTAGACACTGCAGCAGGGTGATTGATAAAGGTGTTAATGACATCATCTACTGTTTGATTTTTTAATTCAAGCACATCTGCCACAGTGAACGGTGAACAAATATTTTCTTTAAAATATGCTACTATTTGTTTCCGAGTTTTGACAATGGTTAGGCTTGGCTGAGCAGGAGGGTATAAAGCTAGATTCTTAATTGAATTTCCTCTGGTTATGGTCATACTGCCTATTCGGAAGCCTATATAAGCATCAGTTGTTGCTAGCCAAGGCCTTCCCAGTATTAATGGATGTCCATCTAGGCGATTTCTGGGGTTCATAATCAGAAAATCTACCGGATATTCCCAAGAGTCCACAGAAACCATCACATCTTCTAATTTTCTTGTTAGCACTGCTACAAATTTGAACAATTGAGGGTCAAAGACAGCTTTGCCATGTTGCAGTATGCTTGAGGGGTGCTTGCAGTAGTTGTTCTCCTCCTTCTCTTTCGGGTTTCTTCATGCCACATAACCCTGCCTTCTCTGTTTCTCTTTCCCCAAAACCTCTTGTTCCCCGTGTTCTCTTCATACTCTCTTGGCTCCTGCTTAATCTCTTTAACTCCCTATTCATCTGTTTTCTGCTAAATTTCTCTATAAACCATTTTTCCTGGGGCTTCTGCACGTTTTGGTTTAAATACTATCAAATCCCGCTACCCCTGTTTTATACCCGCTTTCACAGTATAAACCATGTTTTGTTAACCCCTAGGTGTTGTAGGGAAAAGTATCCGACTCGGATGACCCTATCCCACTCTAAGGGTGATAGTACCTCAGCAACAACTGTAAAGAAAACTACTTAAGGTTTACTTCTTTACGAAAGCAAGAGAGAATGAGGAAATGCACTAACCGTTGCCTTGCGCTTAATGTCGAATCCAAACTCTTCTCTTTGGCTACTTGCTCTCAGCTCCTTGCTCTTTTGCTGGCCCAGCTACAATGAGATCCTGCAAAATAACAAAGAAGGAAACTACAAGAAGCATGCATTCATAACTGATTCAAGGATTAGCATAAATCAAATATACAATCATCACAATACATCATTGAAACAAATGCATATAGAAGAACCTCAATAGCTTTTATTAATGAAGAAGTAAAGTTCTGAGAGAGTTACAACCATTGAAGGCCCCAATCCAGCAACACCTCCCAGCAGAAAGAATTTCTCCTCTTCACCTCCTTCAAGCAATCACCCAATAGCTCTATAGTGAAACCAACAGCATATCATTACTTTGCACAAAATTCCAGCCTCCTGAGCTCATAGGAGAGAGCTCAATATATAGATGAATTGAGAAAGGATGAGTCAGCTTGCAACTGATGTGTAGCTGCCTTGTGTCCTCTCTCTCTTCAGTTGATCTTCAGTTCTTGAGTCCACTTGGAGAACCTTGCTTCCACTTGGAGAAACAGAGCCTCTGACTCATCACAAGGCGAAATCCCTGATCCAAGTGTCATTTTTGGAAGATTCCAGAGCAATGACTCAGTGTGCCACTTGTCCCATCTCGCTCAGCGCAGGTGGCCTTTGTTCTACCTGCTTTGCAACGCAGGTACACCATGGAGGAGTTGAGTTTCAGCGCAGAAGCCTAGTGGAGCACCTGCTTTGATTTCAGGATTGCTTGTTTTTGAGTGTTTTCAGGTGGAGAACTGATCTGAGAGCTGTTGGTTTGCTGACCTTGTTCCTCTAGGGGTAGGAACATCATGTTTAGGGACTTTGGATCCCTTGGATTATTGACAATTCATGCCCGACGCTGCCAGGCACAAATTTGTCTATAACAGATGCCCCCTAAAGTATGAGGTCGTTTATTGGGTGAAATGCTTTATTAGGAGGATCCGAAGTTCATTCAATCTGCTGAGAAGTGTCCTGTAATAAGATACAATACAATACATTATTTTTCATTCTTTTTCATGATCTAGCTGAGGCGGGCATTCCCATGCTCAGCTTTATAAATTCATTTTGGTACATAGCACAGACGATCGTCTGATGATAGACTGATAATTCTCTGCTGAAATTATCATCCTTTGAGAAGGATGATCATCTGCTGCAATGATGTACATATCAAATGTCTTTATATCCTAAATATATATCGCAGCCCTGATGGATGAAACTAGATCCGGGGTCTTCAATCTCTTCCGATCTTCACTCGATGTACAAGTCGATCCATGTGAGAATTTCTTGAAGTCGAACATGGAAAGACATCGCTTGATTACCGGTCAATGATGTAAACCGTTAACAAGCGCGAGAGGAATCACCGATAAGGATGATGACCCTCAAGGTACGGCAGTACAATTCACATGGTGGGAATAAAGGACTCGGCGTCGACCACCATGCAAAATCTTTTGGTCGAAGGTCATTGATGTATACCTGTCGCCGGAAGTGAGAAACTTGCCATTGAGGCATGCAAGCTTCAAAGTACTGAAGGGGTTGTTCCTAGATCAACTCCTTGGATAATGAGCTGATGTCGACAAGGAGCGATCCGTCAAAGGAGGGCCTTAATGAATCCCACATCAGTGACACGGAACGGAGCTAGTGATTGTGATGAGGTGAAAACAAACTGTGATGTATGATTCAGGGTGGCGGTCATGAAATGGATGTAGGACAATGTATGGCAATGGATGGGACACGGTTGACTCTTTGCAGAACAACATCTCTTGAACATATAACGACACTGATGTGATGGATTGGTAGCATTACCCCAAATGTGGATGGTGTGGCGAGGACCATGGTGATGAGACCGGTGAATGAAACAACCCAACCCGATGTGATACGGAGGACAAAGTGTCATGTTCAAGAGCGACTTGCTACCATTAAAGCTGTGAGGTTCTCCCAATTTTTCCCCAGTCATTGCTGACCAGTACCTCTTTATTTTTATCAAGCTTGAGGAGGATAACATATGCTTGTTCTATAACCTGCCCTTCGGGCAAGCCCATCGCTATGTTTTAACGAGCCTAGCGATAGGGAAACTCGTTCTCGTCTAAAGACAAGTTTGTCGCTATTTAATGAATTTAACGAGTCTAACGACAAGGATAACTCGGTCCTTTTCATTTTTAGAGAGTCTGAAAAGGTACATAAAGTCAACTCCAGAATTCCTTTTTCGTCATCTAATCCCTTAAGTCCGAAAAAGTATAAAACAATACAGAAGGGATGAATTTTTCGATTGTTTTAACGAGCCGAACAAAACAAGCGCTCGATCTTTTTGTGCAATAATCCCTCAGGTCCAAAAAGATTAAAATCTAGAGGAGGGATAGCTCTTCCGGTCGTTTAACGAGCTGGAAGGCCAAAACTCGGCAAACTTTTCATATTTTACGAGTCAGGAGAAAAGAGCTCAAAGAAGACTCGTCTTTTGAGGAACGAGTGATAAACAGGGATAGCAGCAGATTCCAGGTACAGGTTGGAATTTTCCAATCACGGCAGTGTCACAAGGATGGCTTAGTGAAATCACTCTTCGTAGCTGTTCCTCAAAATGGGTAAACAATCATATGGAGATGAATGATTGGCCAAATGAACGGATGGAGGTGACGGTACACAAACACGACCAATGGTTTTTATATGGCTGTCAAAGGTTACATTTACCAAGGTTATTTACCGGGATGGGTTCGTTTTTTAACGAGCTTGAACACTGCTCAAACTTATGTTTATTTTTTAACGAGCATGAACTATGTGCTAAAACTGCTCGGACATAAGTTTGCATGCCCCCAGCATAATAATGCAAATCGAGGTGCATGCCCCCCAAGCTTCATTGCATCCAACTCGGTGGTTGGAATGAAGGTTTACCTCGGGGATTTGTTTCATTTTTTAATGAGGTTGACACAAGATAAGAACTATCCTCGATTCCTTGTTTCATTTTTTAACGAGGTTGACACAAGATAAGAACCGTCCTGGGAGCCGACAAAATATCTAGGAATCTTCCGAATCCAACCAGAAGATTGGATTAGATTTCATTTTGTAGGTTTCCACCGTGGCCACTCCCGCCAGATTACTTGGAGGCGGTAGGGCGAAAGTACCCATTAAGGCAGGGTCTTTTAGGAGACCTACTCCGATATTTTGGAGCAAATGATTCCTTCCATGGATCATTGGAATGCTTCCTGTAACTTGTGAACTGTCGTGGAGAAAAGTTTGTTGGTCAACGATTGTAATTCCTCCTTGGAAGGGGAATGCAATCTTCCTGAAGTAGGTTGACACAACTGCGGCCATGGCATAGATCCATGGTCTTCCAAGTAGGATGTTGTAATCGAGGTTTCCATCAATTACTTCAACATCAATTCCTACTGTTTTGCCCCCCAGTTCAACTTGCAAGTTACTTAAAATCCCGTATGGAGTGTATGATCGTCCATCAAATGCTTTTAACGTCGTCGACGATTTCAACAAGGGTGGTGAGCCTAAATCTTTCCAGCAACTCATCGACATAAGACATGTAGATGCCCCCTCATCAATAATTGTTCGATGAACAGTTTTGTTGAGGGCTTTCACTTGAATAAGGAAAGCTAGTTGAGCTGGTAACTGAGGGTCATATCCTTTATGATCAAAGGCCACAAGATTGGAATCCATTGGGCCAATCCCACCTATTGCTGATAATAAAGCTTGCTCTTGGGAGGGGCAATCTTGTGGTACCTCAAGTGTCGACATAGTGGACGGCGATTGGGCCAGGTCCTTTACTATATTATAATTCTGTGCTCCTTTGGCACGAGGATTAAATGTCGATTTGTGTACTACTCCCTTTGGCGACTTTATCATTGGCTCAGGAACAATGGGTGGCACAACTTCGGTCAAAGTTGCTGTTGAACTACTAGGTCGTTCATTAACCTTGTTGTTCGACAGCTTTGGATTCCCATAATCTTTACTCCTTGTCAAAGCATTATTCTGTTGCTTTGAGGTAGACAACATAAGCACTTGGGATCGGGAAGCATTTTGATTAGCAACCAGATTTTGACCTGGATTAGGAAACGGATCTGCTGAGGTTTTTGAATTCTTAAAGAGCTTCTTAACTTCAGCTATATGTGGACAATATTTTGTCCAATGATCCTCATCGCATATATGACACCCCGTAGGGGGTTTCCTTTTTCTCCCTGATTTTTTCTTCTTGCCCCCTGGTTGCTTCAATTGTTTGCCCTTGTCGTTCGACGCGGCATTTACTTCTGAGGCAAGAAGTTCCTCATTTGCATTTTGACTATAAATTTTGTGTTTGCCAATCACGCCCTCGTCGGCATGAGAGTCATTGTTTGATTTAGGAGGAGGAGGAATTGAAAATTCCAGTCTAGGGGCATCAGGTATTTTTTCGTAGAGCGTGCTAGACTGAGTATAAACCAAGTCTAGATATTGCGCACGAGCTATAACTTGCTCTTCTGTTATGACTCCCCCCTTGGCCACATCTTCCGTTATGGCCGGAAGTAATGACTTTATAAACCATTCAGCTAATAGCTGATCGGGAACATATGTTTTTACCATCCTACGACGACGTCGCCACTCATGTATATGATCAGATATGTGGGTGGCAGTCGTCTGTTTGAAGTTGGTAAGGAGTTCTGTTCCCGTTTCATACCTTATCGGCAATTGAAAATGGGTTAAAAAGGTTGTGGCTAAGGTACTGAAGTTGTCGAACGAAGCTCTAGGCAATTCAATGTACCATTTTGCCGCTGGACCCGTTAATGTCCTCTGAAAGAGGCGAAGTCTTATCGAATCATCATTCAAGGTGTTCGATGAACACCATAGATGGAATGTCATCACATGATTCGACGGGTCTTCACCCGGATTTCCATTAAATTTAGGAATATCTGACGGAAGTTTATGTGGAATCGCTGGCCACCAAGGGGCATAAGCAATTGGATCATTCGTCAGCCGGTTTAGATCTGGTAATTCTAGAGTTGCTACAAAGGGCAACTGTTGATTCAGGTTAGGCGAAGCATATCCAGGATAAGATGGGATTGCCTGAGCAATGGGTCTTTGCAGACCAGCATAATGCTGGCAACTTTGACAAGGTTGATGGGCGTAACCATTATAGTATGGTTGCCCATTACTTACAAAGACTTGTTGCTCAGGTCCTTGATATGATTGCTGGAATGGCGGTTGTTGACCAATACTGGATGATTGACCAGGATGAGGAGTCACAGTAGTTGTTTGAGCCTGAGTCGCTCCAGATAAGGAGGCGCTACCCTGAGATTGCGATTGAGTCGTTGAGACAAGTGGTTGTTGTATTGCAACCTAAGATTGGGGTTGACATACAACAGGTGGAGCTTGTACTTGCGACACATTCACTATAGCAGGTGGTGGGAATATTCGACACAGGGTGTACTGGTTGCATCGAATATACAACTCCTGGTTGTTGAGGCAGTATTGGTAACCAACCGCTGGATGTAATTCCAGTTTGACCTGAACTTTGTTGTGAACTCACGTATGGGCATCCTCCCGGAGGAGGTAGTGAAAGGGCATACTGCCCCCCATATGGTATCAATCCGGAACTCAAGGGGATTGATTGCCCAGATTGACCTCCAAATGGATCAATTTGGCGAGTTTCAACATAAGAAATACCAGATGATAATCCGGATGAAGAAATAGGAACTAACCATGTCGTTGTCCCTGATTGGACTCTGGCTTGTTGTTGACAATTTTCCGTGACAGATGGTATACCAGCGAACATCGTTGGAGTAGCAGCAGGAGGCTCTGCTGCAGCTGTGTCGGACGACACAGTCCTAGATGTCGACGTTTGTTCAGACATATCTAGTCTATCCAAAAGATTCCTTAGCGATTCTACAGGAACTTCCACTTGTGGTGGACTAACTTCGAAGATCAACCAGGGAAGGGTGATGATTATTTCGCTTAAAATAAATTTTATAACGACGCTTTAGACACAACTTTCTTTTTCAGTTTTAAAGAGTCGAGAAAAAGCTAAAGATGACTCTAGTCTCCTTCGATGTTTTAACGAGCCCGAAGTGACAAATGCTCGGATGGACTTTTTCAGTTATAGAGTTTGAAAAAGGCCAAAAGAAACTGCTCTGGAGATCTAGGCAGAGGGTGTGCCCAACCTTTCGCAAAACCATGGAATACGTTTTACGGTACGTGTGGTCAATCTTCGTGAATGCTGTGTTCACTGCATTGCGATCAGTAGGGCGGCCGACACGGCTTCCTAAGGATAAAGGATATATGCCTATAGGGGTCTCCCAATATATACTCGACGGTACGTGGGAGCACAAGTCCGTATTAGTGCCACCGACTCTCAGGAGGAATCACCCACCTTCTTCGAGATCGACAGTCACTACGTTTAACGACGCCGGAACACGTCTCTAGCTTAGACCTCTATGTGTTTGCGTTATGTTTCAAAGCGTTGTTAGGTTCATTCAGTATATTTTAAGTTGATCTTTTTAAAGTTTGCCTTTCAAGGTTCACCACGAGATGTATATGACAAATTCCTAAATGCAGCCTAAGATGAGAAGCAAGCTTTTTTTTCAAATCTTTTTGACTGATGAAAATCTTAACTACTGAGGGAAAAGAAAGACATATCTTTTCACGCAGATCATACAGCACAAACTAATGCACTTTCTCCTAAATCACATGCAAAATTTTCAGATGCAAAATGCACAATGCAAGTATTTCTTTTCTCTTTCTTAATGTTGATGTATTACAAAAAGAAAGTTGTTATATAACTTTGAGATCAATTTCAAGTGAAAACAAACAAGCTTGTCCAAAATCAAAAGACACCTTAAGATTCACTTGTTTCGACACTAGAAATATATGAAATCAAACCATACGATGAAAGCAAAAGACCAATCAGTTATGGACAGCAAACAAACTAACTCTTAAGATCAGCAAAAATGCCTAACACAGGTTTGGATCTAAGAGGCCACAGCAAGACTAGTTCACTTTTCGTTATGGGAAACTGTAAATGATGTAAGAAATACAAAAGAACAAGTACAATTTCTTTATATAACTGAGGCGGAATAATGGCAAGTAAAGTTGGTTTCAGATAGGTACATGGACTGGTAACTGGCTGCAAAACAATGGTGAAAACAGGGCAAGAAACAGGAGGAAACCCCAGTAGCACTAGGCAAAACTGGATCAAAGCAGGTAGTACACTGCCTGTTTGACATTCAGCGCAGGTCCCGAAGGGGCTACCTGCGTTGCAAAGCAGGTAGCCTGTGTACAGCCTGCTTTGGAAAACGAGACTTACGTTTTCTCAGTTTCCGGGTCACAGATTTCTCAAAAATTCACGGTTTTCGGTCAAATCAGAAGCTATCAGTCAAGTACACAGTAAGGGATGACAAGGAGGATGAAAAGCTATCACTAAGAGCTTACAAGAGTCCTTGTGGATCAGCTCTTCAAATCATAAACATGCTCAGAACTGAGCTAGAGTAGCTGCCCTCTACTTCGCATTTGATAGATTCAAATGCTTTTCGATTCGGTACTCCCTTTGTTTAGGAAATGAATAGCAAAACACCACAAACAATCAAACAGATACGATCCCCAGTATGGTCGCCAGTTTGTTGTAGGGAAAAGTATCCGACTCGGATGACCCTATCCCACTCTAAGGGTGATAGTACCTCAGCAACAACTGTAAAGAAAACTACTTAAGGTTTACTTCTTTACGAAAGCAAGAGAGAATGAGGAAATGCACTAACCGTTGCCTTGCGCTTAATGTCGAATCCAAACTCTTCTCTTTGGCTGCTTGCTCCCAGCTCCTTGCTCTTTTGCTGGCCCAGCTACAATGAGATCCTGCAAAATAACAAAGAAGGAAACTACAAGAAGCATGCATTCATAACTGATTCAAGGATTAGCATAAATCAAATATACAATCATCACAATACATCATTGAAACAAATGCATATAGAAGAACCTCAATAGCTTTTATTAATGAAGAAGTAAAGTTCTGAGAGAGTTACAACCATTGAAGGCCCCAATCCAGCAACACCTCCCAGCAGAAAGAATTTCTCCTCTTCACCTCCTTCAAGCAATCACCCAATAGCTCTATAGTGAAACCAACAGCATATCATTACTTTGCACAAAATTCCAGCCTCCTGAGCTCATAGGAGAGAGCTCAATATATAGATGAATTGAGAAAGGATGAGTCAGCTTGCAACTGATGTGTAGCTGCCTTGTGTCCTCTCTCTCTTCAGTTGATCTTCAGTTCTTGAGTCCACTTGGAGAACCTTGCTTCCACTTGGAGAAACAGAGCCTCTGACTCATCACAAGGCGAAATCCCTGATCCAAGTGTCATTTTTGGAAGATTCCAGAGCAATGACTCAGTGTGCCACTTGTCCCATCTCGCTCAGCGTAGGTGGCCTTTGTTCTACCTGCTTTGCAATGCAGGTACACCATGGAGGAGTTGAGTTTCAGCGCAGAAGCCTAGTGGAGCACCTGCTTTGATTTCAGGATTGCTTGTTTTTGAGTGTTTTCAGGTGGAGAACTGATCTGAGAGCTGTTGGTTTGCTGACCTTGTTCCTCTAGGGGTAGGAACATCATGTTTAGGGACTTTGGATCCCTTGGATTATTGACAATTCATGCCCGATGCTGCCAGGCACAAATTTGTCTATAACACTAGGTGCTCGCTTAAAAGTTATAACCTTGATAATGTGACCACGCGCCTTATCCATTTATTCTTCATCAATTCAATCATAGCCGTTGATCATCCACGATATGACGGTCTCCGCCATGATTTCCACATGTTTAAACCTCGTGCGCCTTCCTCTTAACCTGGCCATCCATTGGAGATCCGACGATGGACACTTCCCCTGATCGCATGACCTGCGGTCTTGTTAACCCGCAAGGGTGTTAGTATTAGCCTGCCACGTGGCATTGTTTCATTGGATCGCATGCCCTTATACGGAAATCACCGAGGATCCAAAGGCGGTGCGGGGAAACCGCCTGCCGCCCGAAACCACCATTCTCCCGCCCGTTAACGTGTGCGTATCTTTCGTTTGCGATTACCATCAGATCTGCCGCTTCCAGATCCGACGACCCTCGTTGTCCCAATCTCGTTGAACTCTGTTAGCCCTTCTAAATCAATCTCCGCCGTTGATTTTATTAATTCGACGGCCCACATTTTCCCTTTCCCTTTGTTCACAATAGCCCCTGCAATTCATCCTCGCCATTGATCCATGCAATCTAATGGTCGAGCCTTGTTCTGATCTTGTGCACGCCTCCGCCTCACTGGTTGTGCCATTTTCGACTGCTCTCTGCTGCCAAGGAATGAAAACAAAGAACAGCCACCCTATACCTGCACAATTAAAGCTTCAACAACTACAATTAATCAACAGAATGGCCGAAGGACAAAGGTACACTCTCAAGCAATTCAAGCATTTATCAAGCATGGAATTTAATTCATAATTTATTCCACCTGCCAGAGAAGGACCGCAGAACAGCAAAAAGGGTCATTTTGTCCATTAAAGCAGTCATATTTGTATCAGAGGCCCATCTTAGATTGTAAATGCGGTTGGTGGTCCATTAAGACACCTCCACGCATAGCTCAGCAGAGCAATTTTGTAATCAACCTCCATATATACTCAGGAGACAGAATGTAATAGTTGATGAGTGTTATTTTGTTGTAAGGTTCAACTTTTGGAGATTGTAATTGCTGTGATACCTGCAGCATCTGGTCTTCATTTTCAACTAATGCAAGGTTCTTTTGTTGTTAATTGCTCATTGTCCACTTCTTCTTCCTTGTTCCAGGCTGTGCCTGTTTTGCATCTATTCATGTGTTGTTAATGTTTAACATTAGAGGGGTTGTCATCCCACCTCTGTGTTAGGATTTAGCATGTATCATTGAATTTGTTTGCAGGTTTCTATTGTTTTAATGCCAGAGAGCTATCCTCCTATCTGTGTATTAGAAAATAGATTTACAGACCTTTTAACTGGTTGTAGCCGGCCATCGCAGGGTTCTGTGCATCTGCTGGTGTGGTCAGTCTTCTCCATCATCACATTTTGCTTAAAACTGTGAATAATTGGTGGTCTAAAGCCTTGTAGTCTAGGGGTGTTCACCCATGTCTGGGGTTAAGCATAGTAGAAGTGGTTATCTGGCTTGAATATGTAGCATTTGTTTCATTCATCCACCATTTTTCCAACATTTTTGTTGAGTTTGTAATGTTCCCGAGCATCTCTGATATACAACCTAGGAGAGTTTTTTGGGGTGATAACATTAATTGGCGCCATTGCCGGGGAGAGGAAAATCGAAGCTCAGCTTCCCTAGGAGAATGACACAGCTTCAAGCTTTGATGATAGACAAGGTTTGAACACATTTTCTGGTTGTAATCATCTATCTAGTGACTCCATTGGTGGTAGACCAACCGTTGGCGAATCCACATTGCAGTTCTGGTGCAGTTGGTGAGGCATGTTCGGTGAAATACTTAGAAACCATCAGTTGAACCAGTGCCTGATCCTGAGAAGATCGTTCAGCAGAAGAAAAAATAAGGAGCATCAGGATCAGGTAAGCCTTAAAAGTTCCATGTATCTATGTTAGTGTCAGTCACCTTCAAAGATTCAGTCAGCTCCTTGTTATTCATTTCCCTTTGGATTCTAGTTCAAAGAAAAAGTATCCATGTTGTCCATCATATTCCTCTATTTCTGTCATTCTTTTCGTTGATTCGTTCCACTATGTCCACCAGTATCCTTTCATTTACCTCAGTCATGGTAGGCCAGCAAACTCTTACAAAGATAGAACGAATAGTTGTTGCTAGGTATGGACCCTTAGTCTTGCCTACCCCTCTAAATTCATGCCAAAGTTTACGGGTGCAAAAGGAGTAACAACTAAAGAGCATTTAGAGTCCTTTTATAGCTATGCTGATAACATGGATATCAATGAAGAGGATGTCTGGATGAGGGTTTTTGTTCAAAGCCCAGATAGGGAGGCTAGAAATTGGTTCAGAAATTTACCCCCTAGGTCCATTGCAGACATTGATGCTCTAGATGATGTATTTTTAAAGCACTGGGGAAATAATAAAGATCTGCTATTTTATCATGATGAATTTGGGAACTTGCAGAGAGAAGATGGTGAGTTGCTGTCTGAATTTAACATCATATTTAATCATATGTACAGCAAAATTCCAGCAGAAGTAAGACCCACCCCTTCTTCTGCTATGATTACTTATGCTAATGCCTTTGATTCTCATTTCTGCCTGCTGTTAAGACAAAGAAAATGTGCTTCTTTGGCTTATATGCAAACTGCAGCCTTTGAAGTAGAATCAAATATTATTGCTGCAGAGATACTTGAAGGTGATGATGAAAGCAAAAGACAGGAAGGTGAAGTCTCATCATCCTATGATTCTGAAATTGATGAATTAGCCAGGGTGATAGAGTTTTTGGCCTCTGATGTTTCCAAACTAAATGCTGAGTAGAACTCTGAAGAAGCTGGAGCTCATTGTTCTTTTTCTTTTCCAATTCTATATCCACATAGAGGAGCGAATGAGCATTTGTGGATTTTGAAAAGAAATAAAGTTACAAACAAAGATCAAAGGGTGAAGACCCTTTGTCAAAATATAGTCATGGAAGAAGTGCAGCATGAGGAGGAGGTCCATGTTTTGGAAGGTGCTCCTTTCTTAACAAGAGCTACTTATGAGAAAGCAATGTGCAAAGGCACTGCTTGCCAGTTTGTTGTAGCTGCAGAACAACAAGCTGATCAGCAGAATCAAGTAGCAGCAAATCCCTTTGTCCTCCAAGAATCCAAGCTTGTAGCTAGCTCATCTTCACATGGCTGTGCAGATCTGCCAATTTTCCAGCCTGCTTTGGTCCCGAGCACAATGATCAAGAAGGGAGAAGAAAGCTCCCCATCATCTTTTGTTTCTTTGTCTGATCAAATAACAATCCCTCACAGTTGCCCCTTGAACACTAAGGCAGAAAATAGCTCTATTCTCAAGGCTGAGGCTGATCACCTGTTGGGTCCCTATAATACTAGTGATTACCCCATTACTATTGTAGTTATACCCCTTATTTATATTGTTGTGCCCCTATTACGCCCATATTGTTATTTCTGTGCCCCATAGAATCCCTCTATTGCTATTTTTGTGGCTTTATATTATTATTGTTAGGTCGGCTAGATTATATTGTGACTCCCTAGACTCCTATATATAGAAAGGAGGTTTTGTCATTTGTATCATCCAAGAATTGTTCATTTCTGTAATGTAAAGGAGGTTGCCCCCTCGAAGAGGCTGAATTCTAAGGCGTTGATCTATCTTTTCTATCTTTTCTTGAGCTGGTTTCATAACATCACCTCAGGTTTGATTTTCTGAAACCTATTCAGATGGTCTCCACATAGATTAAAATGGAAGCTTCTCAGATGACAGAGGAAGAAGATGCACAGTTTTGGGACTCCCCCTTGGATGAGGATTGTTCAAAGAAAAATTCAGGAGCATATAATGTTTCTGTGTCCCCTACACATGATCATATTGGTACACCATTTATATTTATTGTGCAGGCCAAAGAAGACACAGACAAGTACACAACAGTCATGATTATTCAGTAGGTGTACAAAGGCTCCCATAAAGAACATACGAGGAGGAAAATACACAGAAGGGAAATGAAATTTGATCCATACCTACCTGTCAAGCTCAAATGTCCTAAACTGTTTGAGGTAGAGGATCAAATAAATCCTATCTTGTTGATCTATGATGAACCAGATGACAGGCAACAATTTTGATGGCCCAGCAAATGGGCAATTTTTTAAATTTAAGTTTTTAAGGCTTTAATGATTATAAGCAGTTTCTTGTTCAGTTTCTAGTATATGCTTAGTTTGACTCCATGCCCAATGGATACTAGGCAAAGGTTTTTAAAGCTGGTTTTGTATGAAGGCATTGGTCTGCAGTTCTTAAGACCTCATAGGGAGGATCTCATCCCCAGAAAGAGCCAATGTTAGCACTACTGCAAATTTGAACAGTTGAGGGTCAAAGACAGTTTTTCCATGTTGCAGTATGCTTGAGGGGTGCTTGCAGCAGTTGTTCTCCTCCTTCTCTTTCGGGTTTCTTCATGCCACATAACCCTACCTTCTCTATTTCTCTTCCCCTGAAACCTCTTGTTCCTTGTGTTCTCTTCATACTCTCTTGGCTCCTGCTTAATCTCTTTAACTCCCTATTCATATGTTTTCTGCTAAATTTCTCTATAAACCCTTTTTCCCGGGGCTTCTGCGCGTTTTGGTTTAAATGCTATCAAATCCCGCTACCCCTGTTTTATACCCGCGTTCACTGTAAAAACCATGTTCTGTTAACCCCCAGGTGCTCGTTTAAACGTTATAACCTTGATAATGTGACTGCACGCCTTATCCATTTATTCTTCATCGATTCAATCTTAGTCGTCGATCATCCACGATCTGACGGTCTCCGCCATGATTTCCACATGTTTAAACCTCGTGCGCCTTCCTCTTAATCTGGTCATCCATCGGAGATCCAACGATGGACGCTTCCCCCAATCGCGTGACCTGCACGCTTGTTAACCCGTGGGGGTGGCGGTATTAGCGTGCCACGCGGCGCTGTTTCATTGGATCGTATGCCCTTATACGGAAACCGCCGAGGGTCCAAAGGCGGTGTGGGGAAACCACCTGCTGCCTGAAACTGCCATTCTCCCACCCGTTAACGTGTGCGTATCTTCTGTTTGCGATCACCATCGGATCTGCCGCATTCAGATCCAATGGCCCTCGTTGTCCCGATCCCGTTGACCTCTGTTATCCCTCGTAAATCGATCTCCGCCGTTGATTTTATTGATCCGACAGCCCACATTTTCCCTTCCCCTTTGCTCCCGATAGCCCTTGCAATTCATCCTCGTCATTGATCCATGCAATCTAATGGTCGAGCCTTTTTCTGATCTTGTGCACGCCTCCGCCTCACTGGCTGTGCCATTTTCGACTGCTCTCTGCTACAAAGGAAGGAAAACAACAAACAACCACCCTGTACCTGCACAATTAAAGCTTCAACAACTACAATTAATCAACAGAATGGCCGAAGGACAAAAGTACACTCTCGAGCAATTCAAGCATTTATCAGGCATGGAATTTAATCCATAATTTACTCCAGCTGCCAAAGAAGGACCGCAGAACAGCAAAAAGGTTCATTTTGTCCATTAAAGCAGTCAGATTTGTATCAGAAGCCCATCTTAGATTGTAAATGCGGTTGGTGGTTCATTAAGACACCTCCACGCATAACTCAACAGAGCAATTTTGTAATCAACCTCCATATATACTCAGGAGACAGAATGTAATAGTTGATGAGTATTATTTTGCTGTAAGGTTCAACTTCTGGAGATTGTAACTGTTGTGATACCTACAGCATCTGGTCTTCATTTTCAGCTAATGCAAGCTTCTTTTGTTGTTAATTGCTCACTGTCCACTTCTTCTTCTTTGTTCCAAGCTATGCCTGTTTTGCATATATTCATGTGTTGTTAATGTTTAGCATTAGAGGGGCTGTCATACCACCTCTGTGTTAGGATTTAGCATGTATCATTGAATTTTTTTCTAGGTTTCTATTGATTTAATGCCAGAGAGTTGTCATCCTATCTATGTATTAGAAAACAGATATACAGACCTTTTAATTGGTTGCAGATGGCCATCACAGGGTTCTGTGCATCGGCTGGTGTGGTCAGTCTTCTCCATCATCACATTTTGCTTAAAACTGTGAGTAATTGATGGTCTAAAGCCTTGTAGTCTGGGGGTGTTCACCCATGTCTGGGGTCAAGCATAGTAGAAGTGGTTATTTGGCTTGAATATGTAGCATTTGTTTCATTCATCCACCATTTTCCAACATTTTTGTTGAGTTTGTAATGTTCCCAAGCATCTCTGATATACAACCTAGGAGAGTTTCTTGGGGTGATAACAGTTCCTTCTGGCTTAACGATTGAACGGTCGGCAAGTTCCAGCAAGGTAGTGGTTGGTTCTAAGGCTATGATGCCAAACACTTTGCAAGTTTCTGTTGTAAGAATGTTAATGGTTGCCTCTAAGTCAACTAAAGAATTGGGAAAAGAGAGGCCATTTATTTGGACTGTGACAATGGGATTCCCTGGGTCTTTGTATTTTACAAGTGTCTCTTTGCCTAGTAATAAATCAGACAAATTTCCAACGACATGGACAATTGGTGTTATTTTTGTTTTCCTCACAGACTTCTTTGCACACAACTCTTTAATGGTTTTAACATATATCGGAATATCTTGAATGGCCTGGAGGAGGGATATTTTTATACAGCGATTTTTGAGTTCACCAAGAAGATCAAAGTTAGGATATTCAATTGGTCGAGGTATTATCAATCTTTCTAGGAATGGGGGAGAAGTAATTATGATTTGTTCAGGATCTTTTTCCTGACTGTATCTTCTCCCTGTTTTTTTTGTTGGTTATGTACAGTCGAAGGCTTATTCGGATGCACTTCAGGTTGCAGATTTTTGTCCTCATCTGGAGAAATTATGCGTCCATATATTAACTTAAGTTCATTACATTCTCTCGACTCAACTTCAGGATCCAAACTCTCAATAATTTGTACTGACTGGATCGGTTTGTTGTTAGGATTCAGATTTGGTTGAGCTGGGAGTTGTGGCCATATATTAGGTTGAGGATTTTGCTGCAACATGTAAGGTGTTGGTAAGGTTGGTTGAGGCAGAGGAACTATTCCCATGGTATGGTTTGCAGATCGTTGCCAATTTGGTTGCCAGTTTTGATTTTGTTAGGTAGAAGGAGACCATGAGAGGAATAAGGGGTGTTCTGCCAGAATGGTGGAGGGTAAGAGGAATTTGGCCAATTATTGTTTGGATTTGATTGGTTGGGCCATGGTGGCATAGAAAATGCTTGAGGTGGCCAAGTAGAGAAAGGTGGTTGGTTCTGCCATGTTGCCCCTGAATATTGCTGAGAAATAAATTGAGAAGAAGGAAAGAACGAAGATGGTTCTGTAGGCATACCTGTTGGACGTGCTTGCCATTGACAGCGCTGGTTCAGTAGATATACTGGTTCCACTTCCTCTTCGGCCTCCTTGGAAACTGCTTTTAATCCAGGAAGCAATGGAAAACTTTCCATAGCATGATCCTTATTGAAAATGGTGCATGTTTGTATCATATCTAATGGACATTGTCTATGATTGTGTTTTTTTCTGCAACGTGGACAGAAAATAGCCAGATTTTTTTTTGCTTTGGCCTGCTTTTGTTTGGCCTGCATGATATCCAATTGTGTCACCAGCGTACCCAAGATATCAGTCTTGAAATATTCCAGCAGATTATTGATTTCAACTTGTGTAATGCTTCCTCCTGAGGCTCTGTTGTCTTTGGTGATCTCATCACATCTGGTTGGTTTCAGCCTTGCACTGCCTCTGGAGCACTTGATTCTCAATTGTATAATATCGTCATAATCCTCTTAATAAATATCACCCTTCCCCATTACATTAAGTGTTTCTACCCATTGGTCTTTCATACCTTTGATCATTGTAGTTTTAAGAAATTTAGGAGGCAAAGTTGCATAAGGAGATCTTTGCAGATTATATTGAAAATGTTCTACATATTCTTCAAGGGTCTCGTTAGTCTTAGCTACCATTTGAAAGATTTCATCCTTCAGTTCTCTAGTTCAGCAATAATCTTGGTATTTTTTTAGATAGGTTGTTTTCATTTGGTCCCAGTTAGTAATGGTACCTCCACCAAGCCCCATAAATCAACGCAAAGTTTCTCCCTTCAGAGTAGAGGGGAACAGTTTCAGCTTCTGGTGGTCGGTAATGTAATCATATCCCCTACATAAAACATCAAATTCGAAAAGGAATGCATCAGGATCCTCTTAAGTTAGCCCATGAAAGGTAGGAATATTTTGTAATGGAATAGCTTTCATGGGAGCATTAATAGTTGTATCAAAAATAGGGTACTGTAATGTATAAGTCTGAGGTTGTTGCTGATTATGAGCCATTTGGTAAAAAATGTGTCAATATCCTTCAGGGATTTCCGGAGATGGAGATTTGTTCCTGGGGGGTTTAGAAGAGACTTTTAGAATGATTTTAACAACACTACCTTGGTTCGGAATATTGGGTGTCCTCTGTTCAACCACTACTTAACGAGATTTGGGTTCTGATGATTTAATCTTTTCAGCACTACCTATTTCTCCTTCTCCTTCACGGAGATTGCAAGAATTCCCTTCTTGTAAAGGGATAGCCTGTAAATTTTCAGTGTTCTGAAAACTTTGTTCAGACCCTTTAGTCTTGTTGTGAATCTCAGCATCAACTACAGATGGTGATCCTACAGCTTGAAGGGTTACAGTAGGATTTCTTATAGAAACAGTTCGGGATCCTACTGATGACTAAGACTCAGCTTTTCTTATGATTTAGTCAATGAAGTTTGATCGTTCAAGGGTGACCAATCCCTTAGATTTTCAGATCTGGGTAGAGGAATTATATCTTTTTCTACTTTTTTCTTCTTAGTCATACAGAAATACAAACATTTATTTCTACTTCAATTCCTACGCAATTTTGTTGAAAAGAGGGCAAAAGAGCAAGCACTTTACTTGCTATTATGCAGGTTCTTACCTTCCATTTTTAATATCCAATTCTTTCACAGCAAACAAACATCAAACATTTATTTCTACTTCAATTCCTACGCAATTTTGCTAAAAAGCGGGCAAAGGAGCAAGCACGTTACTTGCTAGTATGCAGGTTCTTACCTTCCGTTTTTAATACCCAATTATTTCACAACAAACAAACATCAAACATTCATCACCTTTTGTGATATAGAAACACTCTCCCTAAAAACGGTGCCAAAATGTTGGCACATATAAGATGTCCTTTTAGAACTCCTAAATGCCTCACATTAATTATCGACCTGGGTAAGTCTTTTGTTTCAAGAGTGTACACAGTATGTGTAGGTGATGGAAATCGTTGCATCTACAGAAAGTAATGCTTTAAGATAACTTATTGATTTCAATACAAGAGTAAACAGATCAAACCATAAATTAACAAACTTGTAACTTCAAATAAATTAAACTATTCAAGCATCAAAACTCAATCTTAATCAAAAAGCTCTAATTGCAATTACAGGCATAAGCACATCAATCGAGTGCACTGTAGCGGTAATAGAGCTCTTTCAACTTAATAGAAACTTCTTCATAACAGTAATACACCTGATCTAACCAATAATACTCTGGCTCTCAATTAACAGGTAATAAGAAATAATGTGTGGAATGCACAAACTCAACACTAGTGATTTATATATAAAGTAGATCAATTGTAAAACTATAAAACAAAGTGATTAGACTTGCAGCAAAAAGGTAAAAGTATAACACAGGGAAAAGCAGTGAAATCCACCAGTGACCGGGCCCAAGCCTCTAGTGATTATTGCCTAGTTACTCAAAATATCGCGAGCAAATAGAAAAACAAACTATATATTACTCATCAACTCCAAATGTCATTACAGTAACAACATGTTCTTCAAAATAACACTTTGTCTCTTAAAATTACAACCAAAGTAAAAAGGCAAAAGTTGCTCTATTCTATTCGGTTTTCCCCTCTTATAGTCATAGAGGAAAAGAAATAACTGTGATTCCTCAGGATCAGGAGATCTTGAGGAATTCACAACCAAATGTTATTATTAAAACAATTACTATGTTTAGCCAACTCCACATGCAGGAGTAATTACTATTTCTAACACATTTAAACAATATATTGTTATTGTTTTCATTGAAATTACTAGTAATGTATGAACTTGCATCCACGTCAATTTTTTTAAATTCTTATATGATTTTTCTTTATTTTAATTTTATTTCCTTTTTAAATTAGAATTTGGTTGGTCTATATTGCCTTTTACATTATTTGAATTTTCAAATGTTCTTTAAGACTTCTGCTGATGACATTTAAACTTTAAATTCCTACGATGTACAACATCAAGATTTCTCAGATGTTGTAGACGTTGAGAAAAAGAGCTTCCAAAGCTACTGCATGCGAAATAATGGTGAAATCAAGAGTTTTTTTCAGTACGAAAAAAGCTTGATATATATTATATAAATAAAAGATATAAATGTGGCATATTCATCAGATGCCATTTTGGGCGAAAAACAATATATAGAGCCCATGATTTTTAATAGTTGACTGTGACCATGAAAAGGGTCGAAAAACATATATAACAAGTCAAAACAGATAGTATAATATGCTTGATACAGTTCCTGTGATGATAATGACAAAAAAAAAAAAAAAAAAACATATTTCAGCAGCAAATGTCTATGGAATAGACAAACATCAGTTGTAGTTGTATTGTTGACTTGCATTCATATTGAAATAGATGGTCCCCCCTCTAGAGAAACCTATAGCATCAGAAGGACCTGTAGCATTTGAAACCAAACCAGAGGTGAAAAAGTTCTATCATTATAACACGGCTTGGTCAGTAGAGAGATGAAAACTTTTGTTTTGTAATGACACCATCTAACAAGGAGGCTCAATAAAGTCCCTCGTAGAGGAGACTATTTTTGCCCAGTGGCCAACCAGACAACTTCAAAAATTTCAAAAAAGAGAATTATGTATCCATTCAATACTAACACAACAATTATAATCACAGTTGATCAGCGTTTTAAGGAAACTTGCCGAGTGTTAATTCTCCCAAAAATAAGTCATGGGAAATTTATACATTATGAAACTATGTTTTGGAATTTATAAACCTATATAACAAAAAATTTACGCAAAAAAAAGACTTTGAGAGACTTGCATAGAGAAGATTAACCCGGGTTTGGAAGGTTCTCCATGTTATAAATGATCTGCTCCCATGTAATCTCTAGATACCATTTGTCAATGCTGCCCTATAATCCTTTTTTTGATAGTCGGTCAACATCCTTGTTAAGGCACCTTCCAATGTGTTGGATTGTGTAGTTGTCTTGAGATTTCCATAAAAGTTCGATTCTTTACATCCATCCTTATAGTCTGGGATTATTGATGGATGCCCTCCCCAAGACTTGATCAATTATGATTCTCGAATCACCATATATATGTAGCGTGGGGTTCCCAAGGAAACTGTTGAACCATAGGAGACCCCAGAGAGATACAACTTCAGCTTTAGTATTTGTACCAATACCGCAATTCCAGTACATCCCATTATGAGGATGTCATCGACAAATAGGTTGTGTGAGATGTTTATATTGTTCCCCAGCTTCAGTGATTTGAAATGCCCCTCTAGCAATACTCTTTTGATATGCAGACTCAGACAATCCATTACCAAGATGAACAATAATGGAGATAAAGAGCATACCTGACGAAGACCTCTTTCGAACCGGAAGAAACTTGTTGGAAGACCGTTGATGATGATAGCATAATTTACATTGTCCACACATGCCATGAACCAGTTTATGCACCTTTGTTGTAAACTGATCTTGCTAAGGATAAGTCTAAGGAAGCCCCAATCCAAACAGTCATAAGCTTTATGGAGATCTACCTGCAGAATAGCTGCGTCCATGTTCTTTGTGTGGACAGAGTGCATACTTTCCTGTGCATTTGCCACCACATTGTGTACAATTCTCCCCAGAAGGAAACCATGCTGTTCAGGGGATATGAAGAGGGAAAGGGTAATGCGCAATCGCCCCGCAATAGTCTTTCATATGATTTTATATATGACATTGCACAATGAGATAGGTCTGCAGTCTGAGAAGCTCTCAGCAGATTTGTTTTTCGGATTGAGAGCAATGTATGTTGAGGAAATATTTTGATGAATATAGCCCATATTTCTGGATAGAAATGAGAAAACAGTTCAATAGTCCATCCATCAGGCCTGGGACTTTTGTCACTCTTAAAATACTTGAGAACCCCCAACAACGCCTCTTCCTCGGAGACTTCCTTAAAAAAGCCTCATTTATCTCCAGATCAAACATGTTAGAATAAGGTTCAATACCCCAGATCATATCTTCCACAGAGGAATTTCCATTTCTTCTATAAGCATTTTGAAAGTAGTTTACAATAGCATCACTTATTTCTTCTTGTGTGTGGTATATTCGTCCACCCGTGTCAGATATTTTCCATATGGAATTTATATTCCGACGGAAATTTGCATATCTGTGGAAGAATTTAGTGTTTCGGTCTCCTTCATTTAACCAGAGAGCCCTGCTCTTTGGTTTCCATGTAGCTTCTTCCATCATTAGAATTTCCTTCTTCCTGTGTTCCAGTTTTTGAATGTTGGCTTGGATATGATCAGGAAGGAAATGTGAGGACATGGAGACCTGAAGATAGTCCAGTTGTTCTTGAATTTTTACAAGTTCTTCTTTTCTGTTTATTTTAATGAATGTATTGATTTACATTCGCAAACGTGAAATTGATATCAAATTATTTTAAAGATCAGAAAATAAGAGAAGCTTGCAATCATATTCAAGGTTTTACCGTTGATTTACAAACTTTGAAGTCTAGACATCTAATTCTTTGTGTATTTTGATTATTTTATTCTGAAGCATCAAATGTCAGTAAGCTCGGACCTAAAAAAGAGAAGACATCAAAGAAGTACGTTAAATGGCACCACATTATTGAAAACGAGCTCCTAAAGCCTTCAATTTTGCATGCATTTGTTAACACAAATTGCTGTTTAATTTGTTGCATTAAGCTATCCAAATCCGCAGGAATGAAGTGGAAATGATGTATGAAATAAGTTTCATCCAATATTTAAAAAGTTGCTTTGCTAATCAATATTTCCATGTCTGTAAATGCATTAATATGTTTAATCTTGTGCTCTGACCTTCTCAGCATAGTTTTCTACGATGAATGGCTTTGGCGTGTCGATAGCCAAAGGCGTCATTCCATTGCACAACCATCCAGAAGGTTCTAAAATTATGCTGGTGCTTAAATGAGTAATCTGTGCTGGATTCATATCCTCAAGCAATATTCTGTACAACAAAACGCTCCACAAAGGAGACATCATGGTATTCCCCGTGGGTACTTCATTACGATATCAATGTGGGAAACCATAAATCCATTGCATTTGATTCCTTCAGCAACCCTCTTCCTGGGTTGCAAATTGGTCCCCTTGCTCCCTTTGTGGGCAATCTTCCTCCTCTCATCCAGAAGACTACGTTCCTTTCCTATGCTGAGGTGAAGCGCCTCAAGGCTGTCTCGTAGGAGAAATTTTAAAATATTTCAAGTTTTTAATAAATGAGAGATAATTAAAAAAGTGAAATTATTTACTTAATTTTTATTTTTTTATTAGAGATTTTTGGGCATAAATCACATGATATTTCATTTGTAGACGCGTTTCGAACCAGCCAGTGTGGTTCATCGTCAGGACAAGTTGAAGAATCAGATCTAGCTTTGCATGTTAAATAGACAGAGCAGAACCTCCAATGGCTATAATACTTGACCAAGCAACGGCTATATTGACTAATGGCTAAATTTGGTTGGGAAACGGTTAGTTGGACTGGATGAGAAGCATAAAAACAAGTTAATTTAATTGATTATTAAATTGATAGTTAATTATATTATTATTAAATTAAAAGTCAAAGGAACATATGAATATACATAGAGGTTTTAACTATTTTATAAACTTTAATTATATATATATATATATATATATATATTAAAATTCATTTAAATGATTATTAAATTAATAGTTAGTTATAAAAGGTATTAACTAATATATATATATATATATATATATATATATATATATATATATAAGAGTAATTCAAGTGTTAGAAAGAATAAAACTATAATTGCTTATCTAATTGTTAAATTAACATATTATCATAGACTGATTTCAATATTAAAGTAATTATGTTTTTTTTATTAATTAGAATTATTAGTATAAGATTAAAAACATAAACTAAATGTTATTAAAAAACTTCATAGTATATCAACAACTCAACAATGTTTCCCATGTTGAGGTGAAGCGCCTCGAGGCTTTCTCGTAGGAGAAATTTCAAAATATTTCAAAGTTTTTAACAAATGAAAGCTAATTAAAAAAGCGAAATTCTTTACTTAATTCCTGTTATAAAAATAAAAAAATGTTAATTCTTTATTACTCTTAGCATTATTGGGTGTGTTGAGTGAGTAGGTTTATTAAATTATTTTGGAAATAAATAATGAATTGGGTATCAGTGGATTAGCTAGTTAATGAGAGGGGTTGAATGATGCAAAACAAGAATAAAAGGTTATAGGGATAAGTAGCTATCTTATGTGAATATAATTGATCGAAATGCATTGTACCCCTCGTCAAAGCAAAGCTATAGTCAAGCAGTTTAATGTAAATATTATTTTTGAAATGAAGCAAAATTTCCCTAAAAATGTATGTTACATATAAAAAATAATAATAATAACTGAAATTGATCAATTTATTGTATTTTTTTAATAAAATTTTATTTGAGTTTGTACATCTTTTTCATTTTTGATATCTTTTATTTAATTTGGAAATAAATTTTATTTGTTGGCTATTCATTTTGGTTTGAAAATTTTCAGTTCAAGTTTGGTTGGCAAAGTGTAATATTAACGTTGCTTTCTGAAGATGCAATCTGTAGAGTTTTTTAAAAAGAATGTTGTGTTCCTTTTCATTTAAACTTATCTCGATTCCAAATTAAGCCATTTTATTTTTTTTCATTTTATACTTTTATTTTTATTTTATCATCTATTTTTTTAAAACCCAACAATTCTAAAGATTAATTCCGACCCATATTATTTAGGATTTCACTACACATATTTCATTCCTTTTCATTTAAACTTATCTCCAATTGCAGGTTTTGAGCACACATATTTGAGTTCCTTTTCATTTAAACTTATCTCCAATTGGAAGTTCCAAATTAACCCATTTTATTTTTTTCCATTTTATACTTTTATTTAATTTATCATTTTTTTTTAACCCAACAATTCTAAGGATTAATTCAGACGTATTTATTTAAGATTTTAGTACACTTCTTCTGATTTTAGTGCCCATCTTTTGTTCTGTTTGTAATTTATTATACAAACACAATAACATTCATTAACGAAGCATAATCGTAGAATATCAAATCTCCACTTTTGGTTATGAAAGTTTAGGTAGAGGAGTCTTCCTCACGATAATAGTTGCAGAGATTCACATAGTAGGTAGAGGAGTTTTCCTCCAGACAATAGTTGCGGAAATCCCTCAACATTCATGGCATAAATCCCTCTTGTTCATAGCATAAATCTCTCTTTTTCATAGCATAAATCCCTCAATATTCTTCTCATCCAAACTGCTTGACACATTGTTGTTGTTGCGGTGACATATTTAGTTTCTTCAATTGATAATGATACTATTGGTTTCTTCTTGAAGGCCCATGAAATAGCTCCCGAACCCAAATGAAAAACATATCCTGACATGCTCTTTCTATCATCAACACTTCCTTCCCAGTCACTGTCAATGTAACCAATTAGCCTCAAATCATTTGTTGTGGTGTAGAAAATATCATACTCCCTTTTCCCCATTGACATACCTTAAAATCATTTTTGCTACTTTCTAATGTGTCTGCTTGGGTTTTTCCATGAAACTTGACACCACGCTTACCGCATACATTAAATTCGGCCTAGTTGTTATCAAATACATGAAATTTCCCACCATACTTTTGTATAATATTAGATTGACATTGCTACTGCAATCTTCTTTTCTCAACTTCAACCCCATGACATTTATATTTGGTGCGAGCTTGTTGTTCTGCATATTAAACCTCTCCAAAATGTCTGCTACATACTTTGCTTGGGAAATAAATATACCATTTTCTGTTTGCTTCACTTCTATGCCCAAAAACTACCTTAGTTTGTCATTTCAAACTCACTTTTCATGACCCTTTTTTAAATCAGCAATGAGGAGATCATCACTCCTTATAAAACTCAAATAATCTACATATAAAACAACAATAAGAATCTTACCATCACTCTCTTTGATGTAGAGAGTAGGTTCGTAATCACATTTGTCAAATCCATTGTCCATCAAGTAAGTGTCTATTCTACTATACCATGCATGTGGTGCTTGCTTCATCCCACAAAGAGATTTCTTCAACCTATATACCTTGTCTTCTTGGCCTTCTACCTCATAACTAGGTGGTTGTGCAACATATACTTCCTCTTTCAGTACTCCATTCAAGAATGTTGATTTTAAGTCCATTTGATAAACTTTCCATTTATGTTGCGTGACAATTCACAATATTGTGCACACTGTCTCCATCCTTGCAACTGGCGCAAATGTCTCCACATAATCTCTTCCATGTTTCTTCTTGTAACCTTTGACAACTAGCCTTGTTTTATGCCTGCCAAACTTTCCTTCAGTGTTGCTCTTGGTCTTATAGACACATTTCCCTCCAATGACTTCTTTTCCTTGCAGAAGGTCCACTAACTCCCATGTATCATTCTTTTCTATTGCTTCTATTTCTTCATCCATTGTTGCAATCCATTTTTCCTCTTTGAATGCATCCTCAAAATGGATTGGGTCATCTACATGACGAAACAAAGCAAATAATGAATTAAGACCGGCACTACTATCAACTTCATTTTGCTCATAAATTTCACTTAAATTTATGATTTTTTGTCGTCTTATGCTTGCAGAAGATGGGCTTGACATGTCAATTGGTGTTGTGCTTGAGGTAGATGACATTGCAGGTCTTTGCGGTGTGCTTGGAATGGTACTTTATTGACTGCTCGACAATGTCCTATTATTTGTTGATAGTGTCACTTGGTGATAGCTTTGTTGAGCTTGAATAAGATTAGGAGGAGTCAACATTGAGGAATTACTTGTTGCATTCAATTCCTCTTTGTCTTCATGTGGTTTACATGTTTCCACATTGACTTTCTTCTCCAAACTTCCATCCCACACTTCCTCTTCTATGAACTGCACATCTTTGTTGATTATGACCTTCTTGGTTAATGGATTGTAGAGCTTGTATGCCTTGGATTCATCCCTATATCCAACAAATATGCATTTCTCCCCCTGGTAAAACCTAATAAGCCGATGGTCGATCAACACAATTGAGTTACCGAAGCAAAAATTCAAAGAAAACCTATTGAGGAAAATCAACCCACCAGCTAACTCAAAGCAGAACACTCAAAGGAAGTCCAGGAAAGTATTCTTGGCAAAAAGTGTTTCTGGCAGCAGTAAGGACAAAACCATCCCTCTGGAAACCAATAACCAAGTTCCATCCTCGGACACCTCAATCAATCTTCCCACTGTGGATTATAACAATGTCAATGATATGAAAAACATTTGTGCAAATATCTCATTGTTTAAATTGACAAAGAACATGAGATAGCAGGACATCCTTCTACGAGAACTTTAGCAAACATTTACAGGTAACGTTACCTCTTCAGATAAGGATTCTAGTAAGTCTCTTGGTACTCTTGAATATGTACGTAATTCACTTACGATATATGAAAACACACTCTGCCCACCGTTCTTGTTAACTTTTGAAATATTAAATTTCAATGTACATAATTTCTTAGTTGATTCTGGTGCATCAGTGAATGTCATCACTTGATAATATTGGCATGACATTAATATATTAGAAGCACCAACATTGTACAACCTGGACTTCAATAAAGATTTATTTCTCTACATGTTTTATTCTGATACCTCTCTTACTTTTGTACTCACTCAAAAGGATGAATTGAACAATGAGTGGCCTATCTCTTTCATGAGTGCAAGTCTGCAAGGACCAGATATCAACTACCCCGCCATGGAAAAACAGGCTTATGTAGTGTACAAGGCAGTAAAGAAATTTAGGCCCTATCTATTGAAGAACCATTATGTTATCTTTGTCTCACACCCAACAGTTAGGTCACTACTTGTTCAACAAGAGATGGGTGAAAGGAGAGCAAACTGGATGATAGGGTTACAAGAGTATGATCTAGAAATCAATCCAATTCACACAATCAAGGATCATGGTCTTCGCCAACTAGTAGTAGAAGTGGTAAACGTGAGATAGGAATAAGAAGAGCTCACAGGATGGGAGAAAGAGATTGAGATGTATAACGTTGAGTGAGCCTCCCCCACTACAAGCATAAACTCTTGGTCCACAAATGTGCACCAATACCTTGAGAACAATAAGATATAGTGCCCTCTCACTTTTCCACACAGAAGAAGAGGGCACTCAGACTTAAACCATCATCTTATCAGTTGGGGCATCGGGTGCCATTTAGAAAGCACCACAACGGAGTACTACTCAAGTGTTTGGAGCCGAACTATTCAGAAAGGGTATTGTGTGATCTCCATGATGGACCATCTGGGGGACACTTCACAGGAAACACCATAGTGCATAAGGTTATGCGGGTTGACTTTTACTGGCCTACATTATTCAGAGAGTCTCATGCATTTTCACTTAAGTGTCTGATCTATCAAAGGTGTGATAGCAGAAACAAGAAGACAACAACCCCACTGTGACCCATTGCAGTGGAAAAACCTTTTCAATAGTGGGGCTTGGACATTATTTGGGAAATGTTCCCGCACTTGTGAAAGAAGCACCGCTACATCTTAACTACTACTTAGTATTTCACGTGGTGGACAGAAGCAGTTCTGCTCAAACAGGTGAACAATCAGGAAGCCATTAGATTTCTGCAACAGAACATCATTTCCAGGTTCGAAGTTCTTACGTCACTTGTTTTTTACAATGCAATATAATTTTCATTATTAATACTTTATGATTTTGCATTGGAAAATGGTATCCTATTGAAGCATTCAACTAATTATTATCTGTAGGGGAATGGTCTTGTTGAATCCATGAGCAAAAACCTTACCTGCATTAGCAAAAAGACTGTATTCTCTAAAAAATAAAAATGGCACTCTACTTTGGTGAATGATTTATGGGTTGACTGAGTCACACCAAAACCTTCCATAAAAACCTCCCCTTACTTCCTAGTATACAGAAAATAAGCCATCCTTCCACCGAACATCTATTTACCCACTCTCTAAATGTCATAAGAGTCCCAAGGCAAGCCATCTCTATTAGTTCAGCCTAGGATGGACACTCTACATAAGCTATAGGAAGAAAGGTTGAAAGGTAAAGAAAAAATTGTACTTCACCATAGTCGTATCAAGAGGTTGTTCGAAATGAACTTTGTACGGAAAATCAACTTTAGTGTGGGTGGATTAGTCTTAAAGTAGGATAAATCCCATGAGGACAAAGGAAAACACACTAAATTATAGTCCTTGTGGATTAGACCATTCATGGTGCATGGAAAGCTTGGCCAACACTCTTATCGTCTTCAATCACTTGACAGGAAGATTGATTCTCTCCCTGTCAATGGCCAAGACTTGAAACAATATTTTCAATGAAAATTTGGGGTTGTGCCCTACACTGTGTACATAGTCTTTTCTTTTGTTGTTTGTTTGTCTATTTGTTTGAATTTTGTTTTGGTTTCTGTTATGTGAATAAGTTTTGTGCATGAATATGTTGTGGCTTCTAAGTATTTATGTGGCTAAACTATAAAGAGGCTTGTGACACATCAACATTTGGCTAGCCTTAAAATCCATCTTCCTTGTTTTGGTTACACCTTTTGGCCGATGAAGTTTCGACGGAAAATACGATCTATCTGTAAGAGAGTTTTGGTCCAACCATGAACCTATGTCTAGTCTAGAAACCTCATGCCTTTACACTTGGTTTTTATGCTTTGGTGTTCTCAATCTTATCCAACTAGTAGAAACAAACAAGGGGAAAAATCTAAAAGAGCAAACCTAATTCAGAGGTCTCTATGTGCTTCTCTAAAGGAACAACCTCTCCTCCTCTCAATAATTTGGGGTCCCTCTTCTACCCCAAAATAAATAAGTTACAATGAACGATTCTCTTTAAATAAATAAACAAAGGTGAAAGAAGAGAAAGGCTTGCTGCGCAGAGGGGTAAAGAAAGCAACTACGTTGGGGTACTGTCTAAGCTCGCTGGCAACAGAGCAATGTTTGTGTTCCTGTGTGACTCCATTGAAGTATTGTCCAAGCTTAATGATAGTGGAGCAACACCATAGATGTGTAGATTTTAAGCCTATACAAAAATTACCTACATATGAATTCTAAAAACATAAAATAAATAATGGCGAGAACATAAAACAAATATACACAAAGATTTCTCCTGGATCCCAAAATCGAGACTACCAAATTGATTTTTCATTATATTCATTTCAATATTACAATACATATATATACATGTTGAATAATTCATAAACCCTAATCCATTAACCTTGGATTAGAACATAACCAAATTACCCTTGACCGGATCTAAAAACTACCATGAGAAGAAAACCATAATGCCCAAAACCATGTGTGAAACCCATGAAAAAAACCATAGGTAGGTCTGCCCACCTAATATAGGGTCCAAAAAACAAAAATGCCAGGGCGCTGCCCCAGACCCCATGCAGAGTGGCTGCCGCACTTGTTGTTTTCTTTCCACATAGGGGGTCATAGGAGAGTTTAGTCATTTGTCCAACTCTACAACACCCGTTGTTTCTCTACACCAAGAAAAATTCTCAATGCTCACATACTTCATCAATGCATTTGCAACATTCTTCAAAGTGTCCACCTTTACCAGCAACACCTTTTTTTCCTCAACCATGTCCCTCACAAAGTGATATTGAACATTAATGTACTTTATATTTGAATGATAAGAAGAGTTATTTGCCAAGAAAATTGAACTCTGGCTGTCACAATCTGTCCTTATAGCTCATTGTACGAACCCCATACTTGAACAAAATCTCTGCAGCCAAACTACTTCCTTGCTTGCATGAGTGGCTTCCATGTATTCTTCCTCTGCAATTGAAAGTGCCACTATAGACTGTTTCTTTCTCATCCAACTTACTGCACCTCCAAATAGGTTAAACACATACCCACTTGTAGATATTCTCTAATCCAGATCTTCAGCACAGTCTACATCAACAAAGCCACGAATGTCCAAAACTCTGTCTAATCCTAGTATTCCTTGGTAACACAAGCCATAATCACTAATCCCATGCAAATACCTGAAAAACGCTTCATTATTGTCTAATTCTCCTTCACTGGTTTTGACATAAACCTATTTAATACTCCCACTACATGTGCAATGTTTGGTCTAGTACATACCATTGCATACATCGTGCTACCAACTACACTTGCATATGGAACATGGGACACATCCTCTTCCTCTTCTTATGTCTTGGGTGTCACACGGAATTTGTCAAGGGTGCGGACACGACTGACCTTCCTAGAAGTCTAAGACGTTCTAATGACAAACAAGACAAAATGGAGTGATCTTTCTCTAAATACACCTTTTACAACATGAAAACTACAAGTGTTTAGGCTTACCTTATTCCAAAACGCTGTTGTTGAAGTCCGTTCTTGACGATCCGGATGAGCTCCTCCTTCAAGTCAATTCCTGCAACCACAAACAATCAAACAATTACCAAGCACTTGCATTTCATATAATAAAACATATATTCAACATGCAGACCAAGGAACACATGAAATAACTCATTAACACAAGCTATTGAGAAAAATAAACTAGTTTGTATTAATAACGAAACAAAGAAACTCTTACAACCTGGCCTTGGTGTTGTGCAAGTTCCTCCCAGGGTCCATCAAGGGTTTTCCTCTACTTTGACAAAGCTCACCCTCTCCCAACTAGAATCAAGTGAAGACAATCTCTCCTCACAAAGGCTCTAATGGAAGACCTAAATCCTGCAGCATTTACCCAAAGAAAATGTATAGCTCCAACCTCTTCTCCTTCTGGCTCAATGCCTTTATTTATAGTGCTGTAAAGAGGTTATTCAGGTCCACTATCAATGGGATCATCCCCCTCTATGGGTGGGATAGCTCCCTTATTGATGGGATAAGCTCCCTCTTAATAGAGATACATGAACCAACTGGAGGCGCATCCATTTCATCAAACCGACCTCTAGAATGTTCTAGAAGTAACCACAAGTAACTTTTTCAAGATAAAACTTGCGCATTTTTCCTTTTACAGAAGGACGCACCTGTCCTTTAACATACAGAGCGTCCATGGACGCAGTTTTTGTGAACATGACCTGCGTCCCCGCAGGTAAGGCTAGAGAGAACCTGCGACCCCAGAGATAAACATAGTTTTTACAAGACTTTCTCTCTTCTTTGAGTTTGAGATGGATAACAGAGGCATAAGACTTGCCTAAGAGGGTAGCATGACTGTTGATTTGAGCCATACTAACTGTTAAGTAGTCAAGGTGACATTTTTTAGTGTAACAGATTGCCCCCTAAAGTGCGAAGCCTGGAATAGATTGGTGTTTTGTAATTCTAGGAAGGGTGAAGCGCTTTATCATTTCAAGGATTGTCTTGTGGATGGCCTGGTTGGAACCTACAATTTTCAACACAAAATACATGGATAAGATTATATCATCACTGAGGTAGGCATTCCCATACTCAGATTCAAAACTTTAACTAATGGACTAACTATTCTGATACAGGAATGATCTTGCAGTACATCATTTTTATAGACTTTTGTAGACACAGTATGGACGCAGCCATCTGTTTATGATTAGTCTACATAGATAATGAATACAAAACTCCTCGCAGCCTGGATGGTAGAAACTCGATCCAGGGTCTTCACTTCTACTTCCCGAATTGGTACGATTCTAGCCATGTGATTAAATGATTCGATGTCGAACATGTTAGAAACCACTTGATTACCAGTCGATGATGCAAACTGTTAACAAGCGTGAGAGAAACCACCAGTAATGTCAATGGTCCTCAAAGTACCAAGCACAACCCGTGAAATGTGAATAGATGTTTTGATGTCGAACATTTCACGGAATCCTTTGATCGAAAGTCAATGATGTAAACTGACGTCAAAGGCGAGAAACCTGCCATTGATGCATGCAGACTTCAAGGTACTGTCGATTCCTAAGTCATCTTTCTAGATAATGTGTCGATGTCGATAGAAAGCGACCCGTTGCAGGCAAGCCCACAACACGAAATCATTGTTCAAGTTGAAGAAATGTTGCTGTAAGGACTGACTCAGGGATGGTCAAATGGATGACAAGTATTTTGCAGATGAAAGTTTTTGCTCGCAGACCTCTTGAACACATAACGACACGACAGATGGCTTGGTGACGAATAACTCAAAGTTAATCCCCGGAACCCGGTTAAAGACTTTCAAAGTGGTTTGGTCAACTGTGAGGTAAAAGATTTCCCAACCCAGGTGAATGAAAAGTGTCGTGTTCAAGAGTGGTAATAAAGTTTCTTCTGAGACAAAAGGTGACAAACAGGTTCATTCTTCTCTCTTTTCCCCCACCATTTCTGGCAAGTACCTCTTTATTTTTAACAAGCTTGAGGAGGATAACATATGCTTGATTGTAAGCTCATCCTTCGGACGAGTCCAACCTAGTTTAAATTCGAACCCTAGGAAGGAGTGGTTCGTTCCTGTTTGTAATTGAACAGGTCCTTTACTGTAAAAGTTTAACGAGCCCAGTATAGGAGAAACTCGGCGTTTTTCATTTTTAGAGAGTCTGAAAAAACAAAAGGAGACTCCACGTTGAACTTTTTCGTATATTTGTGTCCCTCAAGCCCGAAAAAGTATAAAATAATACCTGGGGGAACCGCTTGATCGCCACTGACCTGAAAAGTAAAAAGCGATCAAGGACACGTCGTTTTATTTCCTTATCGAGTTTGAAACGACAAAAATCCGGCAATCTTTTCCTGTTTTTACGGTCAGAAAAGAGCTATAAGGGGACCGTCTTTTAATTCCGTTTTAACGAGTGTAAAAGAAACGCTCAGCAATCTTTTCATTTTTTAGGAGTCAGAAAAGGGCTTAAAAGATGACTCTAAGGTGTCACTTTTTCGTAAGTTTTAACGAGTTCGAAAAAATGATAAAAATGTACTCATGGTTTTCACTTTTTCGTATGTTTTAATGAGTTCGAAAAAATGATAAAAATGTACTCATATGGCCGACTTTCAATTTAATTTACGAGCAGGAAAAGACGGAAAGAACTCGAGATTTTCATTTGTTTTACGAGAATGAAAGATAGCAAAATAACCTCGGTATTTTCATGAGTTTAACGAGTCTTGAAAATAACTGAAATTGACTCGAGATAGGTTTCATTTTTACAAAAGCTTGAAACAGATAAAAACTATGCTTCAAAGTAGTTTCATTTTTACACAAGCTTGAAACAGAGAGAAAACTGTGCTTGATGCCCCCTAATAGTAACTGCTAGAGCGCATGCCCCCCAGCTTCATTTCATTCAACCAGTTGGATGAAATGAAGGTTCATGAACGAGATCATTTGAAAGACTCGACCTAAAATTGTAAGAAAATTATGCAAAATACTGAAATAACTAACCTAAAGATACAACTTAACATTTACGAGATCTAGTCAATCTCTCGACTCAAGTAGAGGAGGATTTGTTTCATTTTTTAACGAGCTTGACACAGGAAAAGAACTATGCTCGGATTCGGTTTCATGTTTACACAAGCTTGAAACGAAAAACTATGCTTGTTACAAGTTCACATGCCCCCGGCATAATGATGCAAATCAAGGTACATGCCCCCCAAGCTTCATTGTATTCAATGAGGTGGATGGAATGAAGCTTTACTTTCCAGATCTTGGAAAGACTTGTGGGAGTTGTTTCATTTTTTAGTGAGGTTGACACAGGAAAAGAACTATCCTCAAAACCCTTGTTTCATTTTTTAAACGAGCTTGACACAAGATAAGGAACTATGCTCATAACTACTTTCTACAATCTACCTAGTAGACCTACCCTTGTTTCATTTTTCAATGAGCTTGACACAAGACAAGGAACTATGCTCAAAAAGTTCGCGTGCCCCCAGCATAATGATGCGAAATGAGGTACATGCCCCCCAGGCTTCATTTCATTCAACCGGCTGGATGAAATGAAGGTTTACTTTCAATATTTAACTTGAAAAGGGAGTTGTTTCATTTTTAAAGAGGTTGACACAAGAAAAGAACTATCCTCATACCTGATTCATTTTTTAACGAGGTTGACTCAGTAACAGGAACTATCCTCAAATCTGATTCATTTTTTAATGAGGTTGACTCAGTAACAGGAACTGTCCTCAAACCTGATTCATTTTTTAATGAGGTTGACTCAGTAACAGGAACTGTCCTCAAAACCCTTCTTTCTACAATCTACCTACATATCCTAAAATCTAGCTGATTCATTTTTTAATGAGGTTGACTCAGTAAAAGAACTGTCCTCATGCTAGCCTATTTCATTTTTTAACGAGGTTGATACAGGAAAAAACTATCCTCGTCAACTGATTCATTTTTTAACGAGGTTGACACAGTAAAAGGAACTTTCCTCGGTACAGCCTATTTCATTTTTTAACGAGGTTGATACAGGAAAAAACTATCCTCGTACACACTGATTCATTGTTTAACGAGGTTGACACAGTAAAAGGAACTTTCCTCGGACTCCTTGTTTCATTTTTTAACGAGGTTGATACAAGAAAAAACTATCCTCGCACCATTGATCATGGCTTCCAACTGGAAGAAAGACATGTCAATGGACACACCTTGATCATGGCTTCCAAGAGGTCGTCATCCGAAGGAAGAATACTTCTTGGGAAGGAACACATGTCAAGGGACTCAAAAGGGATAAGAACATCGTGTTCAAGTAATCCCATAGAGTTTTCCATGTCAATTACCGGAGCTAAATCAAAGGAAGATGAGAAAACAGTGAGAGGCTCACTTACATCGGTAACTGAAATCATGGGACCGGTTGCCACATAATTAACCCGTGGCAGGGTAGATACCACTTTAGAATCAGGAACATTTAGGGGTGTCATATTATTGGTAGTTGAAAAAAGACTAGGGAACAAAAGTTGGTCTACAGTCACAATACTGCCATTGTGAGGGAAAGACATCACGCGAAAGAGTGTCGATACGACAGCTTTCATTGCATAAACATAGTCTCGCCCAAGGAGTAAATTGAAATCCAAGGGACCTCGAACTACCATAAGATCAACACAAACAATTTTACCTTCCAAGGTAATAGAAAACTTAGGAAGGATCCCTAAAGGTTCACTAATTGTTCTGTTAAAAGCTTTCAGATTCTGTGTAATAGGCGCAAGCTGAGGGGAACCCAAAGCTTTCCAAACAGTTGAGGATAAAATACTAACAGAAGCACCTTCATCTACCTGAGTACGATGTATGTCCCTACCACCAGCCTTGACAATGATTTGGAAAGGGATGGAGGAAGGAAGACGAGGTTCTGTCAGTCTATTCCAATCAAAGGAAAAGACCTCAGTACTTGGAGGGGGTTCTGTAGAAACAGGTGAAATGCCCCCCGGCATAGAAGAATCCGATGTAACAAGAAGAACATCAGCGGTATGAAATTTACTCTCGAAAAGGAGAGTGTGATCGACCGAATGTGAAATTGAATCGACCACTTGATCAACTAATGGATCATCAACCTGAGTGACATGAGTTTCACTCTCCAATGGGAGAGTGTGATCGACTGTACTTGAATTTAGATCAATCACTCCGTCAGTTGACGGTAGGTTGGGAGAAAGTTTACGGTAACCAGTTGGAAATTCTTGCTGTGGAACAGTAAGTTTTTCCAACAATGTTGAGGCTTCATCCATGTGAGGGCAAATGTGAGTTTGATGACTCCCTTTGCATAACTTACAAGGAAACCTAACTTTACCCTTTTTCCCAGGAACCTGACTATCACTGGTTGATGGATCAACGGAAAGTTGATGAGATTTTTCTGACCATACTTCCAAGACCTTTGGAATACCAGGACAATTGACAAGGAAGTGGTCACCCTTACAAAGTCTGCAAGGGTATTTGGGTTTACGATGCATGTCGGAGTTTTCCTCAACACAACTAACACTTACAGCCATGGTTGGTTGGTTGACTTCTTTCTTATCTTGCTTCTTCTTCTTCTTTTTCTTCTTCCCTTTCTTCTTCTTCTTAGCCTCCTGGTTACTAGCATCAAGGCTTTTACCAGGCGAAGAGGAAGAAATGGAGGAAGAAAAATTAGGCGAAGAAGGTAAAGGGTCAACAGAAGGTTGGTGATGTTGAGATGGTGAACTCGGTTGAGGTGAAGCATCCGGTTGAGGTGGAACAATTGGAGTACTTTGGGCCAACGAAGTTGAAAATAACCATATCGGTAAACCTATTGTAAATCCAGGTAATGACAAAGTAGCCATATAAGGAGGACCAACATTTCCAAAATAAGGAAAAGTACTAGGATTCTCATTAGGAGGGGTTCCTAGGTTGATAAATTCCGGAACATTTGCCATTATATTCAACTTCAGTGAATTTTATTAACAATTTAAAACTAAAATTAACAATTCACAATTCACACTTAACAACTAAAATTCACAATTCACACCTATGGTCTCTAAAAGTAAAAACAAACAAATTAACACGCGCTATCAAATCTAGGAGTCAAACCATACACAAACAGTAGCCTTCCGGACCGAAAACGCTAGTTGGTGATGAAGCCCAACCTCGCTGGATTCAGTACAGAAATGGCGGGTGGAACAGTTACGCCGACAACCTGCTTAATGAATAGACTGGACCAAGTTCCTCCACTTTAACCGTCTCGAAGTGAAGTGAACCCCCCGGAAAATCCAAGTGAGTATAACCGACGTCTGCTCCAGGTACAGTGGGACCTTCCCTCCACCGTCACCTCGGTAGAACCCTAAAGATTATGGTCACTAAGGTCACCAACAGTAACAAATACACCTGGGGGAACAGTCTAAACTCCGACAGCACGCAAGGGCAGAGTAGCAAGCTCAATCCCCTTACCGGCTCCTTGACAGTAATCCAAGGTTTACCGATAAGTGACCCCTGGCTCCTCGACAATGGTTAATCCGAGGTTTACCGTTTGTAATACGTACTGTCTGGCGTCGTTCCCAACGAGGGGGGAATGATCCCCTCACTGGTTCGGACACGAGCTCGTGCTTCTCCTTTAAGAGGAGCTTTCCCAGAGTGCAATTGAAACAATTGGATTTATTCTACTCAAGATAAACTATCTGTTTGGTTTTGTAGTCTTGGAGAGTTAAGTACTTACCTACTCCAAGACCCTAGCCTAAGCTATGTTGGTGTTTCAGAGCCCTAGAAATGTAAAAATTACTAGATGAATTTTAATTAAGCGTTGTGTTATTAAGGCTGTTATTACTCAAATGGGTAAATGGAGATGAAACCAATGGTGTTATGACCCGACTCAACTGAATGCAATCGAATATGATAATGCAATCCTTTCAATTCGATGAATCCTAACTAGAGTAAGGAGAGAGTTTCCATTCACTTCCAACAATGCAAAAAATTGATCATTAAGAGAAAATTTAACAAATTCTCTAATGCACTAATTTCATCAAGAAAACCTAATGCAAATCAATTCCAAACCAATTTTTATTTTTATTTTTGTGTAAATTCAAATCAAAGAAAGCTGATCTAAATCTACGATTGATTTTTCAGAATGTAAACTATGCAATTGTAATCTATGCACAATTCCCATGAAAAGTATGCAAATGTAATCTATGCACATTTTTCATTCATATTCTGAAAATGAGAATTCTAATGATGCAAATGTGATCTATGCAAGAGAATCCTCAAACACAAGATGATTCTAATGTAATCTAAGAACCAATCAAGTGCAAGTCGAGAAAATTGGGTGAGAGTTCCAAAGATCAAAACATAAAAATACTCAAAGGCGATTAACACTCATACACAATTTAGCCCCCCCCCCCCCGGCGAATGAGGGGGAAATTTTTTTTTGCAAAAACAAAAGCAAAAAGATGCAAAATTGTGAAAAGACTGAGAGAAACCTCCAAGTAATGACCAAAGGAAATCAAATTAAGAATTTCTCAAAAAAGAGACTCAAAACACCCAATTGATGAAAGCTAAAAGCAGGAATGCTAATGAAACAAGTTCAGGTGAAATTTTTGACAGGGTACTAAAGGATCTGGGCGGAAAACACTAAGAAAAACCAAAATCTAAAAGCAATTAAAGCAAAAATGAAGTTTTCCTAAATTTTTACAGGAAGACGCAGGCAACCCGTTAGAACAGGCGCGGGCCCGCTCTGTGCAAACGGCAACAGCGCGTCCAAAGACGCACTGTGCAATACTCAGAGAGTGCGTCCTTCTGGAAAAGTTAAGAAAAACCAAATCTAACTAAATCTAAAGCTAAGCCACCCAAATACTAATTCTCACAGTCAAAAACCAGAAAATAAAAATGATTTTCTCAGAGCAAAGTTCACACAAAGGAAAAGACTTTCACATTAATGGATTCCCCAGCGGAGTCGCCAATTTGTCACACGGAATTTGTCAAGGGTGCGGACACGACTGACCTTCCTAGAAGTCTAAGACGTTCTAATGACAAACAAGACAAAATGGAGTGATTTTCTCTAAATACACCTTTTACAACATGAAAACTACAAGTGTTTAGGCTTACCTTATTCCAAAACGCTGTTGTTGAAGTCCGTTCTTGACGATCCGGATGAGCTCCTCCTTCAAGTCAATTCCTGCAACCACAAACAATCAAACAATTACCAAGCACTTGCATTTCATATAATAAAACATATATTCAACATGCAGACCAAGGAACACATGAAATAACTCATTAACACAAGCTATTGAGAAAAATAAACCAGTTTGTATTAATAACGAAACAAAGAAACTCTTACAACCTGGCCTTGGTGTTGTGCAAGTTCCTCCCAGGGTCCATCAAGGGTTTTCCTCTACTTTGACAAAGCTCACCCTCTCCCAACTAGAATCAAGTGAAGACAATCTCTCCTCACAAAGGCTCTAATGGAAGACCTAAATCCTGCAGCATTTACCCAAAGAAAATGTATAGCTCCAACCTCTTCTCCTTCTGGCTCAATGCCTTTATTTATAGTGCTGTAAAGAGGTTATTCAGGTCCACTATCAATGGGATCATCCCCCTCTATGGGTGGGATAGCTCCCTTATTGATGGGATAAGCTCCCTCTTAATAGAGATACATGAACCAACTGGAGGCGCATCCATTTCATCAAACCGACCTCTAGAATGTTCTAGAAGTAACCACAAGTAACTTTTTCAAGATAAAACTTGCGCATTTTTCCTTTTACAGAAGGACGCACCTGTCCTTTAACATACAGAGCGTCCATGGACACAGTTTTTGTGAACATGACCTGCGTCCCCGCAGGTAAGGCTAGAGAGAACCTGCGACCCCAGAGATAAACATAGTTTTTACAAGACTTTCTCTCTTCTTTGAGTTTGAGATGGATAACAGAGGCATAAGACTTGCCTAAGAGGGTAGCATGACTGTTGATTTGAGCCATACTAACTGTTAAGTAGTCAAGGTGACATTTTTTAGTGTAACAGATTGCCCCCTAAAGTGCGAAGCCTGGAATAGATTGGTGTTTTGTAATTCTAGGAAGGGTGAAGCGCTTTATCATTTCAAGGATTGTCTTGTGGATGGCCTGGTTGGAACCTGCAATTTTCAACACAAAATACATGGATAAGATTATATCATCACTGAGGTAGGCATTCCCATACTCAGATTCAAAACTTTAACTAATGGACTAACTATTCTGATACAGGAATGATCTTGCAGTACATCATTTTTATAGACTTTTGTAGACACAGTATGGACGCAGCCATCTGTTTATGATTAGTCTACATAGATAATGAATACAAAACTCTAAGGTGACATTTTTTAGTGTAACATTGGGACACTGTTTAGAAGATAACTTTACACCTATAGGAATAGGAACCTTCATTGGTTTACTATCCTACATATTAAACCTCTACAGTATTGTCTCGACATACTTCCTGTTGAGTTCTAAAACTGCCTTTCCCTTAAGCAACTTTCTCATCCTTCTTTCTTTGCTTTTCCATAAAAATGCATCCATAATCATCAAAAACCATTACACATTGCCTCAAGGAGTAGATTTCAGTGTTTTACAAGTTATATTGTTATGTTTGCCATTTGAATAGGTTTTTGACTTTAAGCTATGGAACATAACCACATTCCGCAGCTAATTGGCTATTCCGGAACCATCTCCACGCTTTTGTAGGTTACAGGTGTCAAGAGAGGAAGAGGACCACATGGGTAGCTTGGAAAACATTAGAACATGGATCGTATCCTAATCATCATGCCCAGATCGATGAGGAGGACTTCGGTCAAGGGGAAGTCAAACCTTAGAGACCTATGGTAAACAAAGTCCTGTTTGCACATGTTTCTCAGATGATGAATCCAAAGCAATATCCTTAGGCCACAGGCTTCATATGCCACCTGTGCAAATGGAATCTAGCAGCCACTGCAATAGATTTATGTTTTCAAACAACCAGGGACACAAATTCCGCATAGTGGCTTGTCTACGTGCCTTTGTTGTAGATGATTTCTCTCTTCAAAATAGTTGTATATTTTTCTATAAATACCAGCATTTAAAATGCAGAACAAGTTCACATTTTGGCTTTTGTAATAGTTTAGATTTCTGCTTGTAGTTTGAAAGACTCAGTTCTCTATTTTAATATAAATACTCTATTTTCAATGGATGCCTGAAGCATTGACTGGAGTGTGATTAAGTGTTCATAGTCTGAGACCTTTGCAGAGGACCCCTGCAAGGTCAAGGGTATATTTTATTTCTGTTTTGTCATTTCATAATTTAATTGTGAATTCACTGTGTTTTCCATAATGTTCATAATCGTTTTCTAAGTCTGTTTATACTGTAGCTTGTGCCATCTTTTCACTAACCTAGTGTAGTTTGATTTCAGGGCAAAATAGTTCTTTTGCTTTCACTACTTTCTAGTTTCTTTATGTTGATGTTAGTAGCATAAATTGGTTCATTTCACTTGTTGTTCATTAGTTTTAAATTAAGTTGTTCAATGCCATTTTCTTATCAGTTTAGTGACTCATGTTATAAATGAATATTTCCAAAAACCCTTTCAGTTGATGGTTAATCTTAGAGCTAAGTGGTGAAATGTTCATCTGTGAATGAGTCTTTCTCTGCATTTTTATGGTTACTTTTCTTAGAATAATGCAGAATGAAATCTCTCAAAATGCTATCATAAGGAGGTAGTTCTCCCTAAATTATGTGGCTGAGAGACAAATACTTCATTTAGTTTTTCTTTCACAATAGAATAGTTGTAACTCCATTTTCATTTATAGTTTTTCACTTAGTTTAGATGCAATTCATCTTCAATTGTTCATTAAGCTTTGATTCAGAAATAGATTAGACAGTAGTGGTAATCTTATTTCCAGTATTTCATTTTTAGTTTTTCATAGATAGTTGCAATCTCATTCTCTCATTTAAGCTTTGATTTTGTAATTGAGTAGATAGTAATTTTAAGTCCTTTTAGTTCATGTTTTGGAAACAATCATAAAAGCAAGAAGAGAAGCTTTGTTTTCATTTCCTTGTTTAAAATCTTACTTCCAAATCTGGTTTAGAAGCATTTTTAGTTTATTTCATTCTTAGCAGTAGTAGATTTAAGACTTTTTAGATTACATTGCAGAACACTAGGAATCAAAAGAGCAAAACCCCAAAACAAACATAAACGCAAAAACAGTGAGGTACAAGGGTCATCTAGCACATATAGTGCACTACACTTCATCAGTTTACGATATCTGGATTGACAGTTTTATGTAGCAATTTAGGACACTAAATTGACTAAAAATTTTCACGCCGTTTCTAGGGAAGTGTAACTAGGTACCCTTATCTCTTACATTCATAAAAAAAAAAAAAAAACAACAAAACAAAACAAAAACAATGACATGCATAGAGAAAGAGACTCTAGGGGTAGATTTATAGCTAGGGGCAGAAGTTCAATTTCCACAACTCCACCTACTCCACCAAGAGTTAGAAAATATACACCTCCATCCCAAACTCACACTCCCAGCCATAGGATTCCTGGAATTCAAGGGGCAGCAACTCAGTTAGAAGATTCTCCCACTTCATCTACTAAAATAGACTTAGGAGAGAATACCTTTTTCACTTCTATAGGGGAGCCTATTGTAGTTGAGGAAGTAGGAATACTTAGTGAAGAAGAAGAAGTAGAAACTCTCTCCCATAATCCATTAATAGAAAAACTAGAGGACTCTGAAGAAACTATAATGGTAGAAGATGAACAAGATGGAGAATTCTCACTGTTTGGAGGAGGGGGTAGAGGGAGAGTTAGAGGAAACAATGGAGGAGGTAGAGGTAACAATGGAGAAGGTAGAGGTAATAATGGAGGAGGCAAGGGAAATAGGGAAGTAGATAACTCATTTGGATTCCCTATAGTAGATGAGGAAACACATACCACAATGAAAAACATTTCACCATTTGTCCTCCCAAATTTTTATGGGTTGAGAAGTGAGGACCCTGAAACATTTTTGTTTGAGTTTGAAGTCTTGTGCAGAGCCTATGACTATTTAGAAGACTCTCAAAAACTCAAGTTGTTCCCTTCAACACTAAAAGGGGCTGCTTTGAAATGGTTTATAGGGTTAGTCACTAAATCCAACAGAACTTGGAATGACATGAAACAGACATTTTTTGATAGATACTTGGATTATTGTGTGCCTACCAATCATAAATATGAGCTATTCAAAACGATGCAAAATGAAGATGAAAACTTAGAGGATTTTCTAGAGAGATTCAACTACAATTTGTAAAGAGCAAAAATGAACAATTTAGATGAAGAAACTTTGAAAGCTCTTTTGTTGAAGGCCATTAGAGATGAATGGATAGATATCCTTAACATGATGGGGAAGGGAGACATCTCTCAACTTCCATGGAATGACATAGCAGAACTATGTGTTCATCTCTCAAGAGGGAAATCTAAAACCAAGAAAGGACTGAAAGATCCTTCTCTTATTAGAGCAAACAAATCTGTAACCGTATCTATAAGTAGGGCAGAAATTGGCAATATGCTTGATGAGTTTAAAACTGATATTTTAGGGAGCCTTAGTGAGGAGCTAGACACCCTCAAAATAAAAAACAAGCAGAAAACAGAGGTTGATACTTTATCCATCTTTTGTCGAAAATGCAGAAAGAAACATGTTCTAAGGGAATGTCCCTTAGATGCAAAAATTGTAGAAACTTGTATGATTTGTTCATAAAGTCATGAGACCAAGGGTTGTCCTTCAATCCTAGGTCTTAAGGCTGTCTTTCAAGAGGAAACAATCCCAAATTCTGTAGAACCCCTTTGTTTTGTTTCAAGAAGACCTTGGCAGGGGCAACAAAATCAAGGATTTAACAATCCAATGTATTTTCAGTTCCCACCAAATTGGAATTCTTGGCAACAACCTTGGCCTCAACCTCAAACTCAGTATCAATCTCAACCATGGGCACAAGGGGTACAAAATCCTTATAGGAGATTTGCTCAATATTATCAATATCTGCCATCTTATTAGAGCTATCCTCTCCCACAAAATCAACAGCAAAATCAACAACCACAACTTCCAAATCAAATCCCCCACCTTTCATTTCCATTTCCACAACAACCTCCACAACAAAGTCAAAATCCTCCACTCTTACTTCCATTTCAACAAAAACCAAATCAACTACCAGCCCAACCATTGCCAAACCCTAATAGTAAAAACCCTCATAATTCTTACATGGTATAAGGACAACAATTTCCTACTTACATGATTGCTCCTCTAGATCTCAATGATGTTCAACTTAGATCTGGTAGGATATTAGAAAAGGAGAAAACTTCTATAGTCATTCAAGAACAAGATGCTTCTGAGGAGGATTCTCCAAAAGTCAATAAAATTTTTGAGGGAAAATCCCTCCAAAACCAAAACATTGAAAAAGGAAAACAAAAAGAGTCAATAAACAAAACTCCTATCATTAAGCAACTAGCATCTACTTCTACACCTCCTTTTCCTGAGAGATTACAAATTGGTAGAGGGGTAGAAAAACAGATCTTGTTGCCCAATTATGACTTCCTAGATGAATTGAAGAATGTTCGTATCAAACTTCCTTTGTTACAATCCATTAGAGAAATTCCAATTCTAGCAAAGACAATAAAGGAGTTGAGCATCAAAAGACTAGGAAGAAAACCAAGAGAAACAAAAAGAATTCACCTGGTAGGAAAGATAGTAGATATCGTGACGGGAAAGATTTCCATGTAGAAATATGTGGATCTAGGAAGTCCAATTGTCAAGACACATATAAATGAGATTGAAACTCCAAACACATTGATTGACTTAGGGGCAACAATAAACATTATGAGTAGACAAACTATGGAGCAGCTTAAACTTCCTAACCTTCTTTACACACCTACCTTACTGCAACTTGCAAATAGATCAGTAATCAAACTAGATGGTGTGCTAGAAGACATTTCAGTATCCTTAGATTCTTGGGAATATCATGTTGATTTCATGATTTTAACTCCCAAGAATAATTTAGGAGAACGCCCACTCATATTAGGAAGACCTTGGCTAGCCACAGCTGATGCTTTTATTAGTTGTAGGTCTGGTGACATGTATACTTATGATGGTAATTCAAAAAAGAAATTTACTTTGTATCCTCCAGCAAAAGCAATCACAAAAATAGATGACAAGGAATGGATCGATGATGAATATGTTATTCAGCCTATCTTTACTATATCTGAGATTAGTGAAGATAGTCAAATTTTGAATACATTGGAAAATTTTGAAACATATTTAGAATATGATCATACACAATTTCAGGAAAAATCTAATGTTGAATAATTTTCATCTAGGCAGATGTCTATCTACTCTATGGAAGAGTTTGGTAGCTCTATAATTGTAATTTTTCCAGGTAGGACATTGAACATAAACAAAAACTTGGAGAAACTACAACAAGAAGAGTTGACCAAAATATTACAAAAGCATTTTGTTTCATTTGCATGGGAGTATACCGACACGAAAGTTATTGATCCTAAGACTTGTATCCATCATATCTATATTGAGGAAAAAAGTAGACCAATCAAACAACCTCAAAGAAGAATGAATCCAAATCTTAGGGATATTTTGAAAGAAGAGATCCAAAAATTACTCAATGTAAACTTCATTTACCCAATTTCAGATAGCCAATGGGTTTCTCCTTTGGTAATTGTGCCTAAAAATAATGGGAAATGGATGGTGTGCATTGATTACCGAGAATTGAATAAAGAAACCTTGAAAGATCACTTTACTTTGCCCTTTATAGATCAAGTATTAGATACATTAGCAGGTAAAAAGTATTTCTCATTCTTGGATGGTTTTGGTGGTTATAATCAAATTCAGGTAGCACCTGAGGATCAGGATAAAACTAGATTTACTTGTCCATGGGGAACTTTTGCCTACTGAGTGCTTCCTTTTGGGTATATATGGATGATTTTACAGTCTATGGTAAAACATTTGAAGAAGCTTTGGAAAATTTGGAAAAATTTCCTAAAATATGCAAAGAAACAAACCTTTCACTAAGCCATGAAAAATTCTTTATGATGTTTACTGAAGGTATTGTTTTAGGGCATCACATTTCAGGAGATGGGATTAAAGTGGACAAATCAAAAGTTGAAGTCATCTCTAAGTTACCAATTCCAAATTTCCAAAAAGATGTTAGAAGTTTTCTAGGATTTACAGGATATTATAGAAGGTTTATAGAAAACTTTACCAAAGTAGCATCTCCACTTTTCAAATTGCTTACAAAAGATTGTGAATTCAAGTGGGATCCTGATTGTCAATTAGCATTTGAAACCTTAAAAGAAAAAATATTTAAAGCACATATCTTAAGAGGACCAGATTGAAAACTTCCTTTCCATATTTCTACATATGCTTCAGATACAACTCTAGGAGTTGTATTGGGACAAAAAGATTTGATTCCTTATGCCATTTACTACACAAGTAAAAATTTGACTCCCACTGATTTGAATTATACTGTGACTGAAAAAGAATTCTTAGTTGTTGTTCATGCAATTAACAAGTTTAGACACTATATAATAGGCTATGAAACTTTTGTTCATACAGATCACTCTGCAATTAGATATTTGATGAATAAACCTATTAATAATGGTAGAGTTACAAGATGGCTTTTACTTTTGCAAGAATTCAACATTATTGTGCTAGATAGAGCTAGAAAACAAAACACAGTTTCTGATTTCTTGTCCAGGATTCAGAATATCAAAAAAGACTCTCCGGTCGAAGATAAGTTTCCTGATGAATATCTCTTTGCAGTAACTACTCAAACTCCTTGGTTTGCAGATGTTGCTAACTATTTGGTCATAGGGAAGTTACCTTCACATTTATTTCCTAGGGAGAAAAGAAAGATTATTCAATATAGTGTAAGATATTCATGGATCTCTAACGAATTGTATAAAATAGGGCCAGATATTATGATCAGAAGATATGTCAGGGAAGATGAAATGCCTGATATTCTCAAAGCATGTCATGATGAGCCATGTGGTGGACACTTTGTTGACAAAAGGACAACCTATAAAATCTTTTCTTTAGGATATTATTGGCCATCCATCTTTAAAGATGCTGAAGAATATGTCAGAAGGTGTGACAGCTGCCAAAGGGTAGGGAAACCTGCTCCCTCAAATGAAATGCCATTACAACCTCATGTACTTATCGAACCCTTTGAGAAATGGGCTTTAGACTTTATTGGACCTATTAATCCTCCATCAAAGTAGAAAAAGTATATATTGGTATGCACTGATTATGTCACCAAATGGGTAGAAGCCAAAGCATTACTTTTTGCTAACGAAAAATATGTAGTTAGTTTTCTTTTTGAGGATAGTTTTACTCACTTTGGTGTACCAAGAGAAATTGTGACAGGTCAGGGACCTCAATTTACATCCAACATGATAGAGAGGCTTATGGAAGAATACAAGATCAAGCATAGGAAACCCACTCCCTATCATCCACAAGAAAATGGTCAAGTGGAGTCTACAAATAAAGTAATTGAAGGAATCATCACCAAGACTGTGCATCTACATAGAAGAGATTGGGCAGAAAGGCTTCCTAAAGCCTTGTGGGACTACAGAACTACATGGAGGAACACAACAGGACATACACCTTATGAACTTGTTTATGGAAAGCAAGTCCTATTCCCCATTGAGTTCCAAGTCAAAACATTCAAGATGGCAGTCCAGTTGGGGATGAATTTATCATAAGCTCAAAAGCATAGACTAGAGCAGTTGAATGAACTTGATGAAATCAGAAAAGAGGTTGTTCAAAGAACTGGTCTAGTTCAACAACAGAGAGCTAAGTGGCATGACAAATATATCAAAGGAAAAAGGTTTCAAGAGAGAGATTGGGCATTGCTATCTGATTCAAATTTTAAGGATTTTCAAGGGAAGTTTCAAACTCATTGGCTTGGGCCATATGATATTGAAAAAGTTTTTAATAATGAAGCAGTAAGAATCAGAACAATAGATGAGAATCAAACTCCTCTCCTTATGAATGGTCATAGGTTGAAAATTTATCAAAAACCAATCTCAAAGGAGGAGTGCATCAAGATCTTTCAAAATAATTCTGAAATGAAGTTGGTGAAGAAGAATCCTTCTTCTCCACTAACTTAGCCTTTGTTCTTTTTCATTATATCTAAAAAAAATAAAAAAAATAAAATTGTATAAGATTGAAAACCAATCACTGATTGGCATGCTTATACAGAAAATACAGGGTGAAAATCAGAAGACTCTGACACTCTATATTTTCCAAAAAAAAATGGTGACTCATTATGCATTCTGCAAAATTCATTGTTTTATTTCATTTCATTCTATTTTATTTCTGCAACTTTCACTTCACTCCACCACCATATTCCACCAATAAATTTTTGTTTTCCAACATTTTTCCATCACCATTTTTCATTTTCCATTTTATCATATTTTCATCCACATAGTTATCTCCACTTCATTCATTCATAAAGTCACATTTCATTATCTGTTTTACATTCCGCATTTGTTCCAATTCTGTAGCTAATCCTGTTCTATAGCCAATCTGACTCTTTAGTAACAGTTTTGTCATCAGTTCAAGAATAAAGAGGTGAGTTCATAATAAATATCATATGCAGGTAATGGAGGAGAAAAACAACTTTTGAAGACATATCAACATCTAAGCACCTGAAGAAGAAACAACAGGTAAGATAAAAAAAATTATTTCAAATAGCAATACAAAACATAAGTTTTATAACTCATATAATCACACTACTCCTTGATTTGTCATGATGAGATTTGATTGCTGAATGATTTCACCATACCCTCCGATTTTAATGTTTAACGGTCTCATGATGCAATCTCCATTTTTGACTCGTACTTAACTGTACTTCTCCAGCACACCTATTAAACGGTTAGATTCATGACATAACCCATTTGAATATGACTCTTCAAAACCATATTTCTCATTTATTACATCGAGTTCTCTCTTATACTTCCGCAACCTTCCTGTGCATACAAACCCATTGTTACATTGAGCACATAGTCATTCCATTTTCGTATTCTTTGTGTATAGCAGTCACTCTGTTTTTCACAGTATACGAGTACAACCACTCCATCTTTGTGCACACTCTGTTTCTCCATATTTCACGCATTCAACTTCTCTGTTTCGTATACCCTGTATATACAGACGTCTTATCTCCTACTCATAATCGTTTCTCCTTCCACATACTCTGTCATTTCATTCCATATCCGTAACTATCTTTACTTCCATATACCGGATTGTTCCACTGTTGTATACACAACCTTTTTTACACAGTCACTTCATTCTCAGAACAGTGAAGGGAGTTTTGAGGAAAAGCAGAGAACAGGAGTGATGGGTCTCATAGTCAGAGCTGAACCCATAGGAGTGAAATATATGGAAGGTTATCCCCAATTGAAAGGAATGCTGAAGAAAGCTGGTTGGTTGAGTTTCATTGAAAAATTCGATGGTCACCACACAGAAATCAACAAATCATTTGCTAGATCATTTGATGGAATGGACATGGAGATTCGTGACATAAACTTTACAGTTACCGAGGCTTTTATTGCTGAAGAAACTGAGCTCCCAAGAGTTGGAGAGAGGTGGTTCAAGAATAAATAATTCCACGATGAAAGTTGGAAAATCATTCTCCAAAATCCAGGTATGGACACTACAGTTTTTAAAAGAGGAAATCCCATCTCTGCACTTAAGGGTAAATGGAGTAGCATGCTATTGATTTTGCATAAATTTATTACATGTGAGGGAAGATTTGGTTCCATGTATGTGTATCACATAAGACTGTTGATGAATTTTCTTGAAAATGGAACCATCTTTCTCCCATTCTTCTTGTTGAATAGTTTGAGGAGAATGGCCAATACTATTCAGAAGAAAATGGAAGCCATAGACACCAATATTTATCACCATGGTCTAGTAAAAATTTTAGTTGAATATCACTTAAAGAGGGTAGGAGACACATGGGAAAACTTTTTGATTAGAAACTTTTTCAAAGAAGCACCAGAATTGCCTGAGGGAAGTTCTGTGAAAAGAAATAGGAGAAGGAAAACTAGTCTCACCATGCAAAACACTCTTGAAACTTCAACACATAAGAACAATGAAGAAGAGCCCATCTTTGAAATATTAACAGAGATCAGAAAGCAGACAAAATGGAAGAGAAAGATGAAGGAAAATGTTTAGGAAATTCACAAAAATACTCCTGAACCTTCATTAGAGGATGAACAACTACTTTCTGAGAGGTTAGTCAACATTAGGGATCAGTTCAAGAAAGAAAAGGAGAAGGGGAAAAGAAAACGGGTCATAGAAGAAGAAATCATAGGCTCTCTAAGTTTGAGGAGAAGTTCTAGGCTCAAGGGAAAAGTGAAGAAAACAAAAACAAAAGAGACTTAGTTCATATATTTGGGGGAAGAAACTCCCACTCAGTCCTATGACAATGTTTTATATGAGCAGAGCCCACAACATTCTCCTCAACAAAACTTTGAAAACAGTCCAAAGAGAGCCTCTCCAGGAATTGATCCAGTCCAACAACAGATTTATGATTACATTGAGTCACTGGAGCAAAAGAATATATCAGTGGATCAAGGGACTTCATCCAACCCTGAGCAACCAGCCACATCACAAGAGACTTTGACTAGCTCACTAAAGCAAGAAATCTATGAGTTAGAGGTTCTAAATAGGCACATCCAGAGGGAAAATGAAGCTTTAAAAGAACAAAACAAGTTGGATAAGATTATCCATGATAACACTATGCTTCATTTGGGTCTATGGCACAAAAAGAACAGAAAACTAAAAAGGAAAAATAAGAAGCTAAGCAGGGCTCTCATAAACCTCAAGTATAGATTCCTCATGAGGAAGCCTAGGATGGCAGTTGCAGTAAAGAGAAGCAAGAAGAGGTTGGATTTTTTGGCTAAGGTCTCAGAGCAGATGCAGTAGGAGGAGGGAGTTCAAAATTTTGATTACATGGGGACATGCAAAAGTCTCACAGTGGGGGTATGTTGAGTTTTAAAACTGCCTTTCCCTTAAGCAACTTTCTCATCCTTCTTTCTTTTTTTTTTCCATAAAAATGCATCCATAATCATCAAAAACCATTACACATTGCCTCAAGGAATAGATTTCAATGATTTACAAGTTAAATTGTCATGTTTGCTACTTGAATAGGTTTTTGACTTTCAGCTACGGAACACAGCCACATTCCGCAGCTAATTAGCTGTTCGCAAATATCTCCACGCTTTTGTAGGTTACAGGCGTTGAGAGAGGAAAGGGACCACATGGGTAGCTTGGAAAACATCAGAGCATGGATCGTATCCTAATCATCGGGCCTAGATCGATGATGGGGACTTCAGTCAAAGGGAATTCAAACCTTAGAGACCTATGGTAAACAGAGTCCTGTTTGCACACGTTTCTCAGATGATGGATCTGAAGCAATCTCCTGAGGCAACGAGCTTCATATGCCACCTGTGCAAATGGAATCTAGCAGCCACTACAATAGATTTATGTTTTCAAACAACCAAGGACAAGAATTCTGCAGAGTGGCTTGTCTATGTGCCTTTGTTGTAGCTGATTTCTCTCTTCAAAATAGTTGTATATTTTTTTATAAATACTAGCGTTTAGAACACAGAACAAGTTCACATTTTGGCTTATGTAATAGTTCATATTTCCTCTTGTAGTTTGAAAGACTCAGTTCTCTATTTTAATATAAATACTCTGTTTTCAATGGATGCCTAAAGTGTTCACTGGAGTGTGATTATGTGTTCATAGTCCGAGACCTTTGCAGAGGGCCCCTACATGGTCAAGGATATATTTTATTTCTGTTTTGTCACTTCATAGTTTAATTGTGAATTCATTGTGTTTTCCATAATGTTCATAATCGTTTTCTAACTCTGTTTATACTGTAGCTTGTGTCATCTTTTCACTAACCTAGTGTAGTTTGATTTCAATGCATAATAGTTCTTTTGCTTTCACTGCTTTCTAGTTTATTTAGGTTGATGTCAATAGCATAAATTGGTTGATTTCACTTGTTGTTCATTAGTTTTAAATTAAGTTGTTCAATGCCATTTTCTTATCAGTTTAGTAACTCATGTTATAAACGAATATTTCCAAAAACCCTTTCGGTTGATGGTTAATCTAAAACTAAGTGGTGAAATGTTCATCTGTGAATGAGTCTTTCTCTGCATTTTCATGTTTACTTTTCTTAGAATAATGAAGAATGAAATCTCTCAAAATGCTATCATAAGGAGGTAGTTCTCCCTAAATTATGTGGTAGAGTGACAAATACTTCAATTAGTTTTGCTTTCACAATAGAATAGTTGTAACTCCATTTTAATTTATAGTTTTTCACTTAGTTTATCTACAATTCATCTTCAATTGTTCATTAAGCTTTGATTTAGAAATAGATTAGGCAATAGTCGTAATCTTATTTCCAGTATTTCATTTTTAGTTTATCATAGATAGTTGCAATCTCATTCTCTTATTTAAGCTTTGATTTTGTAATTGAGTAGATAGTAATTTTAAGTCCTTTTAGTTCATGTTTTGGAAACAATCATAAAAGTAAGAAGAGAAGCTTTGTTTTCATTTCCTTGTTTAAAATCTTACTTCCAAATCTGGTCTAGAAGCACTGTTAGTTTTCATTTCATTCTTAGCAGCAGTAGATATAAGATTTTGTAGATTACATTTCAGAACACTAGGAATTAAAAGAGCAAAACCCCAAAACAAACATAAACACAAAAACAGTGAGGTAAGAGGGTCATCTAGCACATATAGTTCACTACACTTCATTAGTTTACGATATCCGGATTGACAATTTTATGTAGCAATTTAGGACACTAAATTGACTAAACACTTCCTTTGGTTTAACTAGAGCTTCCTCTTTGCCCAATATCATTTAATTTCCATGCCCAAAATATAGTTTGCAACACTGAGATCCTTCATGTTGAATTTAGAGGACAATTGGGTCTTCAAATCCTGGATAATTTCTTTGTCATTTCTAATCAGCAACATATCATCCACATAAAAGACCAGGTAAATAACACGACCACCAATTGATTTAAAGTACACATAGTGATCCGCTTTGCTTCTGATTAAGCCAATTCCTCGTATAAATGTATCAAATTTTTTATGCCACATCCTTGGTGACTATTTTAACCCATACATAGTCTTTTTTAACCTACATACCAGTTCTTTCTTTCCCTTCACTGTAAATCCTTTAGGTTGCTTCATGTAAATCTCTTCTTCCAGTTCCCTGTGAAGAAATGTTGTCTTCACATCCATCTGTTCTACCTAAAAATCAAAATTAGAAACAATATATAAAAGTAATCTAATAGAAGCTACCTTCGCAACAAGAGAAAAAATATCACCAAAATAAATTCACGGAAAATTCCTTTTTGCAGAACTCTTCACCATTATTTGTCCTCAACACCTTTATCTTCTTCTCTGTCTAGTTTTCCACCAGAGCCTTAAATTCTTTAAAAATGTCAAAGACTTTAGATTTATTCTTGAGGAAATATATCCATGTATTCCTTGAGAAGTCATCTATAAATTGATGGCAGATTGACCTGCCAATACTTTGTTTCCAAAATCTTTTGTCTCAATGTTTTTTTACCAAACACAATGCTTCTAAGTGAGGTTGGAAAATTCAATTTTTGGAGGTCTTTCCCTGGATATTTTGTCGAGTTTGATGACTCAGCAGAAAGTAGACACATAGGGCTACTTGAACCAGCAATCAAATTTGGAAATGGGCTCCTAAAAGCTTATTAAAAACACAATTTTGAAGCAGCACGAAATTTTTGTAGGCTGGCGTGACCTTTCTGTAAGTTGGTGCAACCTTTCTGTAAGTTGGCACGACCTTTCTATAGGATTGTGCGACCTTTCTGTCTTAGGTGCGACCCTTCTGCTACAGGTTTGACCTTTCTGCCTACTGTGCGAACCTTTTGATTCTGGTGTGACCTTTCTATTTCAAATGCAACCCATGACACAACCCTTCTGTGACTGAGGGTTTTTATTTCTCGGGGTGATTTCAAGTAAGAAAAAACATGGAAATTCGAGAATTCCTTAGATCTATCATTGAGAAAACATGAAATTAGGATAAAATACTCACAACATTGAGCAGATCTATAGATAAATCTCATTTGGATGCAAAATTCCCAAAGATACACAATTTACTGAATATCAATCTATAGAATTCCACCATTAAACCACAGCAGAATGATTTTGTATCAATTGAAGCAAACAATTTTCTTGACATAAGATGATGAAAAATACACCATGAAACTCCACTGAATCAACTATGAAAGAAAAATCCCAACACATAAAATTTTTCTGGCGCTTACTGACCTAATCTACATTCAGCATCTCTTCAAAAAATGAGTTTTTCTCTTTTTTAATGCTCCTCTCTAAATTGAGAAACAACCTAATCCCTATTTAATTGACCTAACACACACCTAATCTAACAAAATCTATCACTTCATTCCTAATCTAGGAACTCCAATAACTTTTACAAACAAATAATAAATAAGAACATTTAAGAGGTCCAACCCTCTTTAGCAAATAATTTTGACCGGTCAGGTCAAAGGTAATTTATCTCATTTGATGCTCCTGCATCAGACTCCTGGGGAAGAAAATAAGGTCACATCAAGTCTTTAGGGTTCACTTGATATTTCTTTAACTTTGTTGTCATTGTCCAACTAGCATCTTCAATTGGTCGTCCCTTCCATTTGATTAGATACTGATAATATGTTTGTCCTCTAGTTTTCTTTGTTACTCACTTCTCCAAGACTGCTTCCACTTTTCTCTTTGTTGTCCTTGGAATATCTTCCTCCCAATTTAGAGTCTGAACTTCCTCATCTGCAGGTTCATCTTGTGATTTTTCCTCTGCTTAATTGTATGGATACAAATCTACAACATTAAAGATATGAGATATTCCAATTCCTTCCGGAAGTTCAATCTCATAAGCATTTGAGGAAAACTTCGTTAAAATTATGAATGGTCCTATCTTTTTCATTTTTAATTTGTTATATGTCCTTACAGGAAATATTTCTTTCCTTGGGTAAACCATAACTAAATCTACCACTTGGAATTACTTTTCTCTTCTCTTCACATAAACCCTTTGTTTATACTTCATGCTACTTTCTTGTAACCTTTGCTTGACATCTTCCTGCAATTTCTACATTTGTTCTACAAATTCTTCAGCATTTTCACTCCTTATCTCTTATTTTCCCAAATCTCTAAGCTCATATGCTTCTCTAGGATGCATTCCAAAAACATTCTAAAATGGACCCATTCCTGTGCTCCTGTTAGGAGTATCATTGTAAGCAAATTTAGCTTGAGCAAGCACTAAATCCCACTGTTTTGGATGTTTGTAAACCAAGCTTCTTAATATGTTTCCCAAGCTCCTATTCACCACTTCAGTTTGCCCATCCGTTTGAGGGTGATAGGCTGAACTAAAACTGAGGTTTGTATCTAACTTATTCCATAGAGTCCTCCAAAAGTGTCCCACAAATTTAGTAGCTCTGACTGAAACAATACTTACACACAGCCCATGTAACCTTACAATTTCTGAGAAAAAAAAATTAGCAATATGAGTTGCATCATTAGTTCTCTTACAAGCAATGAAATGAGCCATTTTTGAAAATCTTTCCACAACAACATAGATAGAATCATATCCTCTTTGAGTCTTTGGAAAACCCAAAACAAAATCCATGCTAACCACATCCCAAGGCTTGTTTCGTATTGGCAATGGCTGATATAACCCAATATTTTGGCTCCTTCCTTTAGCATGTTAACAAATCCTGCATTTCTCAACAAATGTTTTGAGATGAGTTTTCATTTTTGGCCAATAATAAAAAGTATTCACTTGAGCGAATGTCTAATCCATCCCAAAGTGTCCAAACAATCCTCCACTATGCTTTTCTTTAATCAAATTTTCCCTCGTGGAACATTTAGGAATACATATTTTATTGTTTTTGAACAACAAACCTCCTTGAATCAGGTAGTCTAATCATTGGATTCTATTATGAATCACAAGATTATGAATAGCTGCATATATTTCTTTAAAAAATTTATCTTCCTTGTACATGTTAATCATTTCTTCAAATCCAAAAACACCAATCTTCAGCTCGTGCATAACCAAATTCACTCGGCTCAAAGAATCAACAAATTTATTTGACTTATCGCTTGTGTGCTTAATTACAAAGGTGAAACTATGTAAGTACTCCATCCACTTAGCATTCTTTTGGCTCAAATTTGACTGATTATTTATGAACTGTAGTGCATGATTATTATAATACAAAATAAATTCTTTGGACAACAAGTAATGCCTCCATTTCTTTAAAGCTTGAATAACAACATAGAATTCTTTATCATAGGATGAGTACTTCTGCTTGGCCTCATTGAAATTTTCATTGAAACAAGTTATAGGTCTCTGCTCCTAACTCAGTATAACTCCAATTGCTACCCCACTATCATCATTCTCAACTTGGAAAGTTTTATCAAAGATTGGTAGGCTAAAACAGGTTTTTCAGTAATCTTCTTTTTCAACAGTTTGAAATTTTGATCTGCTGCCTCTGTCCACTTAAATGGTTGTTTGTTTTCCTTTATTGTTTCAACTATTGATGCACATATCTAACTAAATCTTCTTATAAAATTTCTATAAAATAATTTAATACCATGAAAACTTATTACCTCAAATACGCTCCTTGGAGTTCGCCAATTCAAAATTGCTAGTATCTTTTCTGCATCCATCTTCAAACCTTCTTCTGAGACTACAAATCCCAAGTAAATGAGGTCTTTTTTCATGAAACTGCACTTCTTCAAATTTTCAATAGCTTCTCTTTTTTTAAGTATTTAAAACCAACTTAAGATGCTCCAAATTCTCTTCTTTACTCTGACTAAAAATAAGAATATCATCAAGATAAACTATAACGAATTTTCCAACATATTCTTTTAAGACCCCATTCATCGGTCTTATAAATGTACTTGGTGCATTAGTGAGTCCAAAAGGCATCATTAGCCATTCACACAACCCACTATTAGTCTTGAACACAGACTTCCATTCATTCCCCTCTAATCCTTATTTGATGGTACCCACTCTTCAAATCTATCTTAGAAAAATACTTTGACCCACTCAAGCAATCCATCAAATCATCCATACGTCGTAAGGGAAATCTATACCTTATAGTAATCTTATTTATTGCTCTAGAATCGATGCACATATGCCATTCACCATCCTTCTTGGGGCTAAGCACTGCTAGTATTGCACACGGACTTAGGCTCTCCTTTATCAGTCCTTTATCCAACAACTCTTGCACCTGTCTCCCAACTTCTTCATTTTCCCGAGGAGTTAGCTTATATGCTGCTTTGTTTGGTAAAGTCGCACCAGGTATTAAGTCTATGTGATGGATGATACTTCTAATTGGTGGAAATGCACATGGAAATTCATCAACAATAATGTCAACATATTCATTTAGTAGATTTTTAATTTCCACAGGAAAATTATCTAAATTAGTAGAAGTTGAAATTACCTTGGGTTTACCCACAACAACAAAATGCATTTCTTTCCTTCTTGACTTCTTGCAACAATTCTTTTCCACTAATCATAAAAAAAATTCCCCAACCGTCCTTTGTCCGCTCCATCATTCAAAGGTAACAATGTAATCTTCTTCCCATCCTTCTCTAAGGTATATGTGTTCCTCCTACCATCATGAACAAATTTCCTATCAAACTGCTAAGGTCTCCCTAGGAGTATATGACACATATCCATTGGCATTACATCACACAATACCACATCTTTATATGTACCAATTTGTATATCTACCGGGCATTGTTCTATCACCAAGAGTTGATGTCCTTTCTACAACCAAGACACTTTGTACGGACTAGGGTGTACCATCTTAACCAAACCCAATTTCTCCACCATCTCTGTAGAAACAAGATTGTCAATGCTCCCACTCTCAATGACAACCTTGCGTCATTTCTCTTTAGACTTGCACACAATCCTGAACATACTTTTCCTTTGAGTTGGTTCATTGGATTCCTTTTCTTCCTTTAGCAATACTCTTTTTAACAATAAAAACTCTCCCACCTCAGGTGGATCTTCTTTCCCTATGACCTGAGGGATTTCTTCTTTTGTCTCAACTATATTTACATCCCTTGGATTTGTTGGTTTGTTGTGAGGGTAGTCCCATGACCCATGTCCTAATTCTCCACATGTATAACATCGAATCTCCCTTCCTCGGCTTCTATCTCTATATCCAAATCTTCCTCTACCAAAGTCTCCTCTCTGTGGTGGTCAATTACTGGTCCCTCATGTTTCATTATGAGAGTTCTGGAATCTTGGTCTAGAATCTCCTCTTCCTCTTGCTGGATTTTTAACTCTGTTCTTCTGACCAAATCTATTTTCTGCTCCACTTTCAGGAACCACAGAACTGTTGCACCCATCAATAATAGTACTACCTAGAAGCTTGTATAGAGTTCCAATCCAAACTCCCCTCATCAATACCAGTTCTCCCTGAACCATATTGCAAGTATCTTTCTTGAACACTATTTTTACACTTGCATCTTCCATATTGCTTACAAAAATCTTATTTCTGGCCAATGCAGTAATATGCAAAACACCCGGAAGCATTCTAATCCTTCAACCTTCCAACTTCAACTTGCCTTTTCTGTGTCTGATGATTCTAGCCTTCCTATCACCCCCTAAGACGACATCACCACCATCATGATATTTCTCATACTCACAGAACCACTCCCTGTGGGGAGTGAAGCGAAAGGATGCACTTGAGTCAATCAACCATGCCTCATGATCTACATGTGTACTTGAAGAAGAAGTCGTGTACACATTCACACCTTCATCTGAGGTGGTTTTCACCTCTACAGAAGGAGCATCATCAAATCCCTTTCCTTTCTCAGGAGATTTAGATCCACAGTCCTTCTTGAAGTGCCCTTCCTTTTTGTATTTATAGCACACATTACAAGTTTACCTCGAAATTTAGATCTCCCTCTAGATTTAGATCGCTGACTCAAGGACTTATTTTTGTTGTTGTTCTGGGACCATCCTCATAGAGACAAGGCATATCCAGTTTGGCCCTCCATATTTTTTCGTCTCATCTCCTCCGAAAGCAAGGATGAGACTATTTCATCAAACTTCAAGGTAGTTGTATTGCTACCTATTGCAACAACCAGACTATCCCACAAATATGGTAGAGAACACAAAAAACTGATGCACTTATCTTCATCTGGAATTTTAATATCAAGAGATAAAAATTGGCTTACCATAACATTAAAGCTATTCATATTCTATGTTATCGAGTCTCCATCCTTCATCCTCAAGTTATACACCTTTTTTCATAGGAATAGTATATTCACTAGAGAATTAGATTGGTACAAATTCTCTAACTTGTCCCACAAAGCCTTCGTCATAGCTTCCCCTGATACATTAAAAAATACCGAATCTGAGATACACAATTATATTGTGCTCTTTTCTTTCCGATCCAACTTTATCTAGCCTTCATCTGACTTGACGTTGGTTTAGTACCTGGATCTACTACAATCCAATGATATTTATCCACTAGTAGATCCTCCATCTTGAGTTTCCACAACTCAAAACTCAAACCATTAAATTTCTCGATCTTTATATTTCCATTGCTGGTCATCTTCTTTCATCGTAAGAATCGATCCCACAGATCTCCCACTGAACAGGGTCTACCACGGGCCCAAGAAAAACACCTCAGCAGCAAAGGTTTCCCCTTGAAGCCGAAACAAATATGATACCAAATGTAGTTTTTAACCCTGTAAAGAAATTACTTGCATACAAATTCTAAAACATAAAACAAATAATGGCGAGAACATAAAACATATATACACAGAGATTTTCCCCTGGATCCCAAAATCAGGACTACCAGATTGATTTTTCATTATATTACTTTCGATGTTACAATACATGTATATACATGTCGAAGCATTCAAAAACCCCAATCCATTAACCCTAGATTAGAACATAACCATAGTTCCCTTGACCAAATCTACAAAATACCATGGGCATAAAACTATCATGCCCAAAACCATCTATGAAACCCATGCACAAAACCATAGGTAGGTCTTCCCACCTAATATAGTGTCCCAAAAAAAAATCTTGGGGCATTTTCGTCCCCCCTGTGTTCCCCCCACTACACCCAACACAACGAAGGGGGGGTTGGCCACCCCCCCTCTAACCCCTTGGCTTCACGCGTGGGGCTATTCATGGAAAGAATATCATGCACACCCAACAAGATGAAAATTATACTCTTAAAATATTAAGCTCGCAAGCTACACTACCCCTCCCAACTCGAAACATTGTGATTATGTTGAATCTTATGTTGTGTTCAACTGAAAAGGTATAGAGGGGACCATGTCTGCTCATGGGTAAGTGGGAAGGCCAAAGTAATATGCACGATGAATCAATACTCCCTAGAGAACCAAGGCCCGACACATAAGAAGTTAACCAAGACGGAGAAGTTGGAGTTCAACCAATGTGTCGTTAAGTGTTGTAGTTGCTGCAACACCCTCCGCAATTTTGGCTTACACTCAAATTTTGGAGCCTTCCTTGGTATTTTTCATCATTGTTGCAAACACTACGGATCACTTCATGAGATCTCTCATAGTTCTTTGTCCCTTTTGCATGTTGGTTTAACTGTCATCTTTTAGCATGTTTGGCTGTCGTACAATGTTTGCGAGCCTTTTATAATGGTTTCAAAGGTTGGCCTTTCTGTATATGAGTTGTCCCAATCATGTAAACATGTGTCACATCCATAAACAAAGTCTTGAGAATTGTCGCACAAGTGTCATCACAGTCATCCTAAAGCCTAACTTAAGTGTCACACTTGTCGTATATTGTTATGAGGTAGTCACATGAAGGGAAATGATTTATTTATGTGTTCCGATGATCTATTTTATCATCTATTCAAATTATGTTAATTCTGTGATCACAATCAAGGTTCATCACAGTTCATCACCCATCAAGCACTTAGCCATTTTTGGAAAATCTTCCCAACCGGGAAACTTAGCTTCACCAAGCCTCGATTGAATTTTATACTACGTAGTATTATCCCTTTAGGTTGTGACCCTACTTCTTGAAACTGCACAGTGCACATTCCTTGTCGTCTAGGACTTCTACTTTGCACAATTTCTGAGTCCATCTCTTGATCTTGACCCTGAAATTTGTGCAATTATGTCTCCCAATCTTCCTTGAACTACACACTTCGCAATTTGAAACCTCAAGCCTTTTCCTTGTTTGTTGGAACTACATAATGTGAAGAATCCCAACCTCCCTTGGCCTTCAAAATTGCGTAGGATTCTTCCTCCAATGTCCTTTCCCTTAGCCGGACCCCACTGCCTCCAAAAACTTCGCAGTTCTGTCCTTCAAGCCTCCCTGAGTTGCACATTGCACAATCTCAGAGCCCAAGCCCTCCCATTTTCTACTGAAACTGCACAATGCATAGTCACTAGGACCCTCTCCCTAGTCCATGACTTGTCCCAGGCTCAATTCAAGGATAAGAATGCATCATCTTAGATTAGGGGGTTTTCGGATTGATGGCGTCTCGTCATGAGTGAATTGCACGAATGGGTACATTATCATGTCATGGCAAGATGATGAAGAAGGAGGAGTGAAGCATGCCTAAAGACTCCCTTGTAGTTGAATTCATAGGTGGATCAATCAAGAGGAAGTAAAGGGACACAAGTTTGTAACTACCATCCAAGACTAAATATCATTGAATACCCCACATCACCAAGCCATGCGAAGGAGAAGATAAAGCATATCCAAGAAGACATCGAGCATTCAGCAGCAATAGTGAATTGACATTGCCACATCACCAAGCAGTCCATGTCAACAGTGTAATGTCATGTCATGTCATGAGTGGTAATATGCAACCTCACTATTTTGGACAATATGTATTGTATTCAAATGTATTGTAAACTGGAAGTCCAAAGGACACACATGAATGTGAAGAGTCATGTAAGTTGAAAATTCATAGGAAGTTGAACAGTGATGAGGGTAGTCAAAGATTCATAAGGGAGAAGCATCACCCCTTGGTTATATATACCCCCTCATTGTATGAGAAAAATACTTTTCACCTTGGCTCCTCTCGCAAGGCATTAGAGAGATCAACTAGTTCTTTGAGGAGCAAGGAATGGCTCCAATGTCCCACTACTCGGGCTAGTGATGTACATTATAAACATGTGTCTTGGAACTTTTTCCTAATAACATAAGCCTTCTACGGCAAAAATGTTCTTCATGCATGGACTATGGTTGTTTGTAATACTATTTTGTAGACATTTGTATTTCATGTTTTCTTTCACATGTACTAAGATAGTTGAACTATTTCAGTTATTTTAGTGCTCATCTAATTGAGAATGTGATGTAATGGTTGTTATTGTTGTCCCATCCTTCTAGACTATTCCATGGGATATTAGACATATCTTTCCTTATTGTTGGTTGTAATGACCATCATATCCGTTGTGGACTATTTCTCTAGATGTTAGACAGATCCTTCTGGTTCATGTGTGTCTCTTCCTAGGTGGTACTATTACATCACACTTATAGGCTCACTTTTCTCCCCGCCTTTCAGTTGAATAAATTTGACACAGTTGCAACTGCATAGTCACTAGACACACTTCCCCTGCTTTTTGAAAATGCCATTACATCCCTCTCTTGTGCTGACAGCTAGAGCCAAGGAAAAGCTTTAAGGATTTGGCAACTGAGCCTTTATATCAGATGAGACTCCTACACGAAATGATGTGAGGTATGATTGGGAATTCATATCGAGGATATCCCCTGAATGTTAGTGGGTCCAGCATTGTTAACAAGTGCCTTTTGCCTTATTGACTTTCCTGTTGGAAATGTTTCTCTATATTGTTTTCTCATGATGCATCCTTCACATAGGTTGTCTGTTTTTTCTATGAGTGGCAATCCATTCACCATGCCTTTCGTATGCAACAAATTCAAACCTTCAAAATTGAGATGACCAAATCTGAAATGCCATAACCAATTTTCATCTTTGATCTTTGATTGGAATTTTAGTTGTGTGACAACTGCAACATTTCTTTCATCCTCTTGTGAATTCATTGACAATTATGCTTGCACACCTTCTTCCTTCAAATCTGGTTTTATCTTTAGGGGAAAAATTCTATAGCTTGTCATCTGAACTTTTGCAATCAACTTTCTACTTGGATACTTATCCAAAATTGTGCACTCGCCATTTTTGACAAAATACATTTTAGCCTTTCTGCATGAGATGTCCAATGCTTATGAGGTTATGCTTCAAACCAAGGACAAAATAAACATCTGAAATGTACTTCTTCTCCCCCTTGTTTGTTAGAATGTTGACTCTTCATTTTCCCATGATAGAGACTTTGTTATCAATCCCTACTGTCACTTCAGATTTCACACTTTCATCTAGATTGGTAAACATTTATATGTTCCATGTCATGTGATTGTTGCACCCTGAATCTAGAAACCATACATCTCTTTGTTTTTCTTGTGCTATATTAGAAGCTAAAAACATGCTATCTTGGTTGTGATTTTCTTTTGTGAAATTTGAACATGGTTTGTTACTTATATCATGTTTCTTATTTCTACATTCATTTTCATAATGACCATACTTCTTACAATAATGACATTGAACTTGAGATTTATCATACATCTAACCTTGTTGAAAAATGAACCAAGAAAATCGTAATTTAATTTTGTCCTTGAATTAAATTAGGAATTAAATTGTAATTCTAGTTCTCAAAGAAACTTGTAATAGTTAACTAAGTTAATTTGAGTTAGTTGGCTCAGTTAATTTTAGCTCGGAGTGTAACAACCCTAGTGAAAATTCCATGTAATATAAGTTTAAAAAGGAAAAATAATAACCACGATTGATGGGACACTTATTCCAAGTTGAATGTTGGTTAAAACATCCTAGTGGGTGTTCATTTATTTTATTATGACTACGGAAATTGGGAAAGGAAATGACTAAGGCTTTGGAAAGGAAAAATGGCATTTTTGGCACATTTATCTATGAAAATAAGGGAAATTAGGAGAAAAGGGAGGTGAAAGGTCACAAGTTACATGTGAGGAGGAAAATGAAGGAAAATAAGGCAAAATGAAGAAAAGAGGGGCCTAATTGATAAAAAGGCTTCTAAGGATCAGTTTGTAACCTTTTGCCAGTTTAGTTTTGGAGCTCTCCCAATATTCTCTCTCTCTCACTCTCACTCTTGGACACTTAGAGTTTCTTGGAGCACTTTCAGATTGGATCAAGAAAGGAAGAGCAGGATCAAGCAACTACAACAGGATTATTTGCAAGTATCAATTTTTATGTGTGTTTTCCTTGCTAGATTTTGCATGCAAGGTATTTCATGTGGTTCTTTGTTGTTCTGGCATGGGTTTTTCCAGGTGTGACAGTGCTTTCAGCCTAACCTTTCCATTTCTAGATAACCATGGTGTGATGGTGTTCTCATGTTTTGGTTGAGTTTGATTGCCAGATGGATTCGAAGCTGAGTGAGGTGAATCTCCATGTAACAACCCTGGTGAAAATTCCGTGTAAACATATATAAACACGACGGATGATGGGACACGTATTCCAAGCTAAATGGTGGGTAGGACATCCTAGTGGGTGTTCATTTGGTTGTTTATGGTTAAGGAAATTGGAAAAGGAAATGCTAAGGCATTAAAGAGGCAAAAAGTTATTTTGGCATATTTATTTATGAAAATAATGGAAATTTGGAGAAAAGGAAGGTGAAAGGTCACATTTTGCATGTGAGGAGGAAATTTAAGGAAAATAATGGAAAATGCAGAAAATAGAGGCCTCATTAATAAAAAGGCTTATGAGGATCAGTGGGGAAGACTTGGTCAGTTTAGATTTGGAGCTCTCTAATTATTCTCTCTCTCTCTCTCTCTCATACACTTGGTTACTTAGATTTTTCTTGGAGCACTCTTGGAGGGTGTGGCATACTTGGATTCTTAGAGCAATAAGGCAAAGGAAGAGTGGGAAAGTGCAAGACAGCATCGACATCAACAGCTACATCAAATTTTCTTGTAGGTATCGAGTTACATGTATGATTTCTTCACTAATTTTGGCATGCATGGCACATGCATGTGGTTTCTTGGTTATTGATGGGCCATGAATACGACCACTTTGTAACACTTATTTCATCCATTTTTACTCTTCTCTATTATATCATCTATTATAATTTATCATTTAAATCCATTTTATAAATGATTTATGCTCTTATGGATGAATACTATTTATTCTCCTTTATTTCTAATAAATTGATGATTATGCGTGATTTTATCAATGATAGTTTTAATAAATCAGTTGTAACATTATTCACCATTTTTAGCCTCCAAGATAATTTCCAGATTGAAGACTTTATCATTAAAAGTGCCAACTCAGAAATTCGCTGGAATAAGAAGTGACGGTTTTGCGGTTGAGATTCTGAGCAAATGAAGCAGAATCTGGAAAATCTGGAACATGGGTTTTGTCCAGAACGGACCCAGTTAACTTTAAAAGTGAACGGTTTGCCCAAATTCGGCTTGTACTGAGAGAAACGCAGGGTTCTTTGAGCACGATTTTCTCAAATTTGTTGTTGTGACCGTCCTCCAAATCTCAGCGGCAAAGCCAAATTCGTCTTGCTCTTGTTGAAAGTTGGATGGAAATATATCTTCTTGTTTATCAATTGGTTGGAAACAATCTAATTTTGTAATAGAAATCATGTTGTACTTATCTTGATTGTAACTGCTCTTTGATCTCTCTTTATTTAAATCACAACAGAGATCAGAGAGGGGGGTGATTTCAGAGGGATTCGAATGATGGAATTGAGGATGAATTAGAGATTCAGAATTGAGGATGGCAGAGAGAATGGATAATGGCTGAGAGATTGAGAGATTTCTTGTTGTAATCCACTGTAACTCTGCTCTGATATTTTAATATAAATCTAGTTGCCATTTCATCCTTGATCCTGAAGTAACCCAGCAGCATCCGCTGGCGGCTAAGGGCCCAGCCTCTGGTGGAGTATGTTGCTGCTGTATTATATCTTTATGCTTCATGTGTTGTTTGATTTCTTTCTTTTACTCTGTTCAGTAATCTGATGCACTTTATTGTTTTACATATCAGCGCTATTAGATATACTTGATTGGATACTATCGTTATCTGCAACAGGAATGCTATGTTATCATTTTAACTTTGTATCGCATTGATGTTCCTTTTGATAATTGATATAACATTGTTGTTCCTTACAGATTGTCATTCGATTACAGATTAACCACGCTGTATGTTCCTAAATCGGTACAACTGTATGATGTATTCTTAAATTGTGACTGTTGTTTATTCGGGATTGCTGTTCCGTTACAATTGCTGTTACTTTATAACTATGATTCATGCATATTGTATCGAAGCTCGGATTACTGTCCCTTTTAATGATAAGTGTGTTGCGTGCTTGATTTGGATTGTTGTACATTCATATTTAGTTGTTGTTTCATTTCAATTGCTGGTCTATTTCAAGATTGTTGATTTGTTGTTTCATTTACTTGCCATTTCTTAAGGACAGACTCAGGCTGTAGTGAGTGTCAGCTTCTGCTATTTGGCTCCCAGACCTCTGATCTGCTCCCATCAGTTATGAAAGGGATAGGTTATTGCCACCAAACCCTTGGCTGATGTGTTGTTCTATTTCATTGTTATTTCCTTTACTTGCCATTTCATTTATATTCATCAAGGACGATCTCAGGCTGTAGTGAGCCCCAGCATCTGCTACCTAGCTCCCAGACCTCGGATTTGTTCTCATCAGTTATGAAAATGATGGGTTATTGCTACCGAACCTTCAACTGATGCAATGCTTGGTGTGATTTAGCCTTTTGAAGTAGTTAAGTTATAGACATGCACCCATTTACTTTGCTGTTCATTTCTATTGATTAATTGCACTAGTTTGCTTTTAAAGAGTTTTCCTAGTTTACTTTCAATGGCAGCTTTAGTTCAAGTTCGATTTCCTTTTGATTGCTTTAAAGCAGGATTGTCAACTGTAGAGAACATTGGTTATTACTTCCTCGTTCCCAGATTGATTGTCTTGTTCCGGTTTGATTTCAATTGCATCAATCTCTAGAGGAATGAGTTATTCCTACTGTATCCTCTATTGATGTTTGCTGAGTGAATAGTTGGATTTCAAAGCATTTGAGTTTATGTTATTGTTAGATTTATTTTTCAAGCATTCATTGACTTTTGGATTTTAAGCACTATACTACAAAACATTACTCTTGAGTAAATAGCCGCCTCAGACTGAGTACACTCTTGAAATAAAAAGTTGTCCCTGGGTTGATAATTAATGTGAAGGTAATTAGGAGTTCAAAAGACACCTTTTTATCGCTCCACATTTTGGCGTCGTTGCCGGGAGAGTGTAGCCATTTCTAAAGAGTAGTGTGAATCTGATGAGTGCCTGCTAGGGAAGAGTTGGATCTTAAAAACGGAAGGTAAGAACCTGCGTGCGGAGCATGTAAAAGCCCTGCTCCACTGTCCGCTTTCCTAACAGATTTGCTGTTGCTTTGTTGTGTAGAAATAGATGTTTGAATTTTTGTGTGAATGACTAGGAAAAAATAGAAATTTTGAAAAATAAATCACATGATTTTACTCAAGTGGTGATGTAAGCACCACCAATTTCACTAACTAATTGGCAGGAACATTGGAAGAAGGAGCTTCGAAGGAACACATGAAGAACATCTTCTGTTATGGTAAGAAACTGCCCAACATTTTTTTTTTAATTTCCTGCTCAACTAATTCCACACCCTCACCACAATAAACCAGTACAACATGCTTACAGTGTTGGACTGCCAAATTTACCCAACCTTCCCACCCATTCTATCTCACATGTGCCATTAGAGAAAACTTACAATGAGATTCAGAATGTTTCAAATTCAAAAATTGTAGAAGATATGGAAGAAAATGAGGTTTCTTTTAGGTTGCACCAACAAACCATTTTAAAAGCTAAAGAACTTCATGGTATGATGGGAAATCAAGAAAGTAACGGATATATTGAAGATTGGTTTCACTCCATCACGTGTTTGCATCATCACTCCATACTTCAACAATTTTTGATACCATCTTTTCAAGGGAAGTTGGCTTCTCATACCCTAATTTTTATCAACATGCATTTTTCAAATTTGGGTATGTGCATACGTAAAGCCTTATTTCTAAAATGGTTCCACTGAAAATACTCTTATACATAAACATATTCAATTCTCAAAGAAGAGTATGATAGTGGAGAAAATAAAATAAATAAACAAATAAAACAATCAAATCTTTTTTTATTTTTATTTTTGTAAAGCTAGTTGTTTTTTGTTGCAACATGCTATGGAAATCAACATCGGTGATAATTTTTTTAATTAATTTGTGTATGTAGATGAATTATAATGGAAATAATAGTTCTACAAACACTTATATTCATTTTTATCATCAAAATGAAAAAATGGTTAAATATCATTTTTTTGGCTTTCGGGCTTGATGAGATTTCTGGAAAAACAGTCGGGACAGTCATGTTTTGAGGGACCAAAAGTGAATATTTTTAAAACCTGTTTCTACCCTATGTCGCCCTTGATGTCTACTTTTTAACCCAATTTGAATCACTCAATTTGGATTTGAAACGAAAAAGTTAGAAACAAAACATTGGCAGGGTGTCTAGTGGGCAGCTTAGGAACAGAGTTGGGACAGTCAGTTTTTGGAGGCATAAATGTTTGAATTTTTAAAACCTGTTACTATGGTATATTCCCCTATGAATCTAGTTTACAATACAATTGGAATCACTCATTTTTTATATCGTATGGGGAAGTTATGATAAAAATACTGATTGTTTATCGTAAATCAGCACCCTTAAAACTATGTCTTTCCGATTGTTCCTTACAGTATTTGACCTATCAATTCTTCTTGTCTTCAAAACCTGTTTCTATTGGAAATAAATAAATGAATATACTTTCATTTCCAATTTGAATCATTTGAATCCGACATCAAACAAAAAATTTATGCTTGAAATATCAACTGTTGGTCTAAGCTGGGTAATCGAAAATGACTCTGTTATGCAGGTTGTTCTAACTAAAATTGACATATCATATCATTGAATTTTTAAAACCTGTTTCTATTGGAGATAAACTTTTGAATTATCTCTCATTTGGCTTTGGAATCGCTCAATTTCGACAAAAAACATAGAAGTTGTGATTAAAACACTGCTGGTTAGTATGGTCGACCACTGCTCTCCCGCAGGTGACAAATAAATTTTACTTTGTTATTTTCTCCATGGATTTGTTCTACAGAGTAACTATTTGTTAGTTTTTTTGCATAATTCTTGGATTAGGGGAGTTGTGCACCTCTCTTTTTCCATGATTTAATGTTTTATTGCAGGTAGACACTCGTTTTTTTGCAGGTCCTAGGAGAAAAAGAATGTCAATTTATGGACGAGTGATTCTTCAAAGAAATTTTAAATGAAACAAAGGAATTTCATCCAACTCATTACCCAACGGATTCATAATAGAAGAAATGAAGAATTGATTTCCATTTGAAGATTCATGTCATGTCTTTGCTGCCAAAACATTTTTCAAATAAATCATTTTTTTGACATCACATCATAGCTGTTGTAACTTAATTTATTTATTTACATACTGTTTTTTGTTGTTTCTTTTCTAATTTCTCTTATATTTTGTGTTTCAGGTGTTGCTTCATTCAAAGTGTAACTCATCCTCAACATTAATACAGTGAACAGCGAATTCCTTCTTTGCATGCTTGCATTTTATGCTTGTGCATTTTGTTGTTCCTTTTCTGAAGGGACAACATTTGTGTGCACTTTTTTCTTTTCTTTTTTGTTTCTGCTGTTCCTTTTCCAAAAGGACAGCATTTTCGTTTTGTTGTTTCTTTTCCAAAGGAATAACACCTTTTGGGTTAGCCGTTCATTTTGTTGTTCCTTCTTCATGATTCATTTTGTTGTTCCTTTTTCACTTTCATTTTGCCGTTCCTTTTCCATGGTTCATTTTTCCATTCCTTTTCCACGGTTCATTTTTGCTGTTCCTTTTCCAAAGGAACGACACTTGTGTTTTTGCTGTTCCTTTTCCAAAGGAACGACACTTTTCATTTTTTGCTGTTCCTTTTCCAAAGGAACAACACTTGCGTTTTTGCTATTCATTTTCTAAAGGAACAACACTTTTAGTTTTTGCTGTTCATTTTTCCAAAGGAACGACATTTCCATTTTCACACTTTTTGGTGTGTATTTTTGCTTTTTTTTTGTGCATTTCCTTTGTTGTTCCCTACAAGGAATAACATTTTTTTTGAGTGTTTTTGCTGTTCATTCAAAAGAGCAACACTTTGGGAATATTTTTGAGAGCAACCCTTTCCTTCCTCTTGTAGGATTACTCCTAGTTCATCTCAACCACATTTTACTGATTCCCTTTTATGGCATGAAGTACACTACTTTTATGAGGACAATAATTATGGATTCTTTTGAAGCGAGTTAATATCATTCATGTTATGATATTTAATAGGACAACTCCTTGATGATAGCTTATTTTCAAAAGGGACACAATTATTTATATACTACTTTACTGCATTGTTTTCTGTTGAACATGATATTGATTGATCATCTTAATACCATGCTGGTTCCACCCTTCATGGTTATAATCTTCTCTGTCTGTAATAAATGAGATTATGGGTATATTTTTCTATTGACATGTTCAACTTCTTCCACCATCTCTACTCTTAAGGAGTATTGAGCCTCCCTCATTTTATCATAAAAATATGTAATAACAACAAAATTTTGGTCGCAGATGGAGGATAGGGGGTCTCATTACGAGCCAGCCTACCATGTTCATAAGGTTGTAACAAAGTGACATTCCCATTATAGCCACCACACCAGGGTTATGATCCATTTGATAGCCAAATTATCCTTGGAACAGGAGGTCTCATCACGAGCCGGCCTGATCACTTTTGCTACATCTCAGTGAATGGCAGTGTGATCATCTGGTTATCACGCCAGCACACTGATCTCTTCTGTAGAACAGCACTGTAACTCTCCATTTATAAATTGAGGATCCTGGCTCATATGGGTTAAAAAGCAACCCTGCCGAGGCTATGGATGCCTGCTGGCAGCAGCGCCTCTGCTTATGGTATTGAAGTTATATCTTATCGTCAATTATTATTATAATACCCTTTTCTTATTTTTTTCTTTTTATCAGAGAAGTTATTTCCTTAACTTTTTCCCTGTTTTGAACCTTTATGCATGAGAAATTGTTTTATGATCAATCACATCATTTTCAGCTAGAATACCGTCAGCAAAGCATCTTTTTAGCATATTGTTGTCCTTTTTCGTTTTGCATAAACTATCATCAATCCAAAGCGTCCTATCTCTTATTCATAACTATCTTTACACACTTTGCTCTCAATATAACCATAACTTTCACCGTCCTATCATTGATAAGTGTACTCTGCTTCATTTACTGATATATTGTTCATTCAATTGCCTTGCCATCAGCACCACCCCTTTCATATGCTTTATGGTTATGGAACCCATTTTCCAATTGGAGGGGGGAATGTATGCATTGCATGCGCTATGATTACTGCACTTTGCCATACCTTGTTGATTTGACAACATATTAGTATTGCATGTATACATATGTTTTTCTAATTGAAATTTTGCATGCATCTTATCTGTTGCTATTCAAAGCTAACACTATGGATTCAAGAACATTGTATGCAAAATAGTGCTTTGTTTACAGGAGAACAACAAGTATGGGCAGAATTCTATTCGTAGCATGACCACACTATTGCACTTAACAGAAGAGGCTCGCGAACGTGAACAATTCTTCAGACATGATGTGCTTACCTGGATTCCACCTTTTGCATCACTTTCCGCACCAACTCAGCTTCAACAACTGCCAATCCATATATGTCATTTCACATTTTTCTTTTTGGAGGTAAAACTCGAGGTAAAATAGCATAATTTTCTAATTTATTACGAATTTAGGAGAATTTAATGAAAATCCATTTTGAGCATTATTTATCATCCTTCATTCCACATCTTCACCACTTCCCCTTTTTCAACAGCATATCATTTTTGAGTGTGGGGGAGTGTTCCTTCATTTCTTTCTTATGACCACGTCATTCATATTCTTTATCATCCATTGCTATTCTTATTCATTCTCAACACCTCCCTTATTCCATGTTGTTTTACACCAAGCATAGAATTCAACAGATAGTAGCAACCACCTCTATTTGTTTTCTAGCATCGCATGAGGGCATGCTAATTTTTCAAATAGGGGGAGGAATGCTACGCATGATGGATGTTTTCTATTTTCTTTCTCATTTAAGGCATACAATTTCAGTGTAGAAATTGATTTCCATAATATTTTTAAAACTATGAACTCAATTCTTTTGATCTCTAGGAAACACAGACATACTATTAAAATACACATACCTAGATAATTTCAAGATAAATTGGTTCATAAAATTTCGGAAATCATGCACTCTCACTTACAGCCATTTTGTTTATATCTCATGATCCGTGCATCAAAACAGTTCGATTTTTGGATCATAAAGGCATTCATATATTATAAATTTACTTGCCAAATTTCAACAAAAGCTGGTTTGTAGTTTTTGAGAAAATGGTTAATGAAGTTTGTTGTTACTTATATCATATTTTGTTGCAACTTCATATATACATATAATTGAATGTCAATGTAAAAAATTTTATGTCTTCATCAAGATTACTAAAAGTGAATATTCATTAATTAAGGAAGAATTCATTTGTTCTATCCATTTCATGAGCTGAGATGAACATATTTTTTTTTTATCGCTTGGTTAACACATGGGTTTTTGTCTTTGGGTTGCATGAAGACATGCAATATATTCAGTTTTCGTTGCATGAGGACATGCAAGATATTGAGTGTGGGGGTATGATGGGCCATGAATACGACCACTTTGTAACACTTATTTCATCCATTTTTACTCTTCTCTATTATATCATCTATTATAATTTATCATTTAAATCCATTTTATAAATGATTTATGCTCTTATGGATGAATATTATTTATTCTCCTTTATTTCTAATAAATTGATGATTATGCGTGATTTTATCAATGATAGTTTTAATAAATCAGTTGTAACATTATTCACCATTTTTAGCCTCCAAGATAATTTCCAGATTGAAGACTTGATCATTAAAAGTGCCAACTCAGAAATTCGCTGGAATAAGAAGTGACAGTTTTTCGGTTGAGATTCTGAGCAAATGAAGCAGAATCTGGAAACTCTGGAACATGGGTTTTGTCCAGAACGGACCCAATTAACTTTATAAAAAATGGTTTGCCCAAATTCGGCTTGTACTTAGAGAAACGCAGGGTTCTTTGAGCATGATTTTCTCAGATTTGTTGTTGCAGCCGTCCTCCAAATCTCAGCTGCAAAGCCAAATTCGTCTTGCTCTTGTTGAAAGCTGGATGGAAATATATCTTGTTGTTTATCAATTGGTTGGAAACAATCTAATTTTGTAATAGAAATCATGTTGTACTTATCTTGATTGTAACTGCTCTCTGATCTCTCTTTATTTAAATCACAACAGAGATCAGAGAGGGGGGTGATTTCAGAGGGATTCGAATGATGGAATTGAGGATGAATTAGAGATTCAGAATTGAGGATGGCAGAGAGAATGGATAATGGCTGAGAGATTGAGAGATTTCTTGTTGTAATCCACTGTAACTCTGCTCTGATATTTTAATATAAATCTAGTTGCCATTTCATCCTTGATCCTGAAGTAACCCAGCAGCATCCGCTGGCGGCTAAGGGCCCAGCCTCTGGTGGAGTACGCTGCTGCTATATTATATCTTTATGCTTCATGTGTGGTTTGATTTCTTTCTTTTACTCTGTTCAGTAATCTGATGCACTTTACTGTTTTACATATCAGCGCTATTAGATATACTTGATTGGATACTATCGTTATTTGCAACAGGAATGCTATGTTATCATTTTAACTTTGTATCGCATTGCTGTTCCTTTTGATAATTGATATAACATTGATGTTCCTTACAGATTGTCATTCGATTACAGATTAACCGCGCTGTATGTTCCTAAATCGGTACAACTGTATGATGTATTCTTAAATTATGACTGTTGTTTATTCGGGATTGTTGTTCCGTTACAATTGTTGTTACTTTATAACTGTGATTCATGCATATTGTATCGAAGCTCGGATTACTGTCCCTTTTAATGATAAGTGTGTTGCGTGCTTGATTTGGATTGTTGTACATTCATATTTAGTTGTTGTTCCATTTCTGAATTGTTGTTTCATTTCAATTGCTGGTCTATTTCAAGATTGCTGATTTGTTGTTTCATTTACTTGCCATTTCTTAAGGACAGACTCAGGCTGTAGTGAGTGTCACCTTCTGCTGTTTGGCTCCCAAACCTCTGATCTGCTCCCATCAGTTATGAAAGGGATAGGTTATTGCCACCAAACCCTTGGCTGATGTGCTGTTCTATTTCATTGTTATTTCCTTTACTTGCCATTTCATTTATATTCATCAAGGACGATCTCAGGCTGTAGTGAGCCCCAGCATCTGCTACCTAGCTCCCAGACCTCGGATTTGTTCTCATCAGTTATGAAAAGGATGGGTTATTGCTACCGAACCTTCGACTGATGCAATGCTTGGTGTGATTTAGCCTTTTGAAGTAGTTAAGTTGTAGACATGCACCCATTTACTTTGTTGTTCATTTCTATTGATTAATTGCACTAGTTTGCTTTTAAAGAGTTTTCCTAGTTTACTTTCAATGGCAGCTTTAGTTCAAGTTCGATTTCCTTTTGATTGCTTTAAAGCAGGACTGTCAACTGTAGAGAACATTGGTTATTGCTTCCTCGTTCCCAGATTGATTGTCTTGTTCCGGTTTGATTTCAATTGCATCAATCTCTAGAGGAATGAGTTATTGCTACTGTATCCTCTATTGATGTTTGCTGAGTGAATAGTTGGATTTCAGAGCATTTGAGTTTATGTTATTGTTAGATTTCAAGCATTCATTGACTTTTGGATTTTAAGCACTATACATTACTCTTGAGTAAATAGCCGCCTCAGACTGAGTACACTCTTGAAATAAAAAGTCGTCCCTAGGTTGATAATTAATGTGAAGGTAATTAGGAGTTCAAAAGACACATTTTTATCACTCCACAGTTATGATGTGTCATTGGCATGGAGGATGGTTGGGATTGACAGTGGATTGCCTTGCCTTGCCATTTCTCGGATAGCCATGGTGATTGTGGGTTTACTTTAACTGCTTAGTTTTGGTTGGTTCTCATGTTTCCTTAGCTTGGGTTGAGTTATTAGTCCTGGAAGCCCTAGTTGAACAAATTCTCTGGAAGCCCTGGTTGAACAAACACTCTGGAAGCCCTGTAACAACTTGAGTTGAGTTACTAGTCCTGGAAGCATAGGTTGGAAAAATGCTTTGGAAGCCTTGTATAAGCTGTGGGTTGAGTTACTAGTTCTGGAAGCCTTGGTTGGAAAAACGCTCTGGAGACCTTAGAAGACTTGGATGGATACCAATCTGATGATGGTTTTTGGGATGTCCGACCATGAGGTGAAACCATTGTTTGATGGGTTGAGGTGGGTGGCCTCTGGAAGCCCTGGATGAGTTTTGATTGATGTGTTCTATGATATCCCACATTCATTGTTGGAATATGGCACAGGGGTGATTGGTTGAAGAGAGACTTGGCATAGCCAATCTATGGTTGGTCGGAATGTGGTAGTCCCATCTCTGGTTGGTTCATTTCATTTGTTAATGAAAAAAAAATCATTCCCTTGATTTTCATGTGCAAATGTACTGATGTATATATGGGTTTTGATGGCTGATATGTTTATTGTATTTCTGTTCCTATTATGTTGTTTATATGCACATTTACCTCGGAGGTTGTTACAGAGTGGTATCAGAGTATGGTTGAAACACTTGGACTGGATGGGCTTTATCAAATGAAGAAGAAACGTTAAATTTTAGACCTTTCTGTCATATCTGTTATAACTTTTATTATGTGGAATATTAGAAGTCAAATATTTATCCATACTAAAGGTAAATCCTACTGATAATGTGGTAAAAATTTCAGATATTGGTTCAAAATACTTTAGGAATTATGATCTAATGAAGATGACCTTCCTGAATGCACCTTTAAACAGGTCATGCTGACATTGTTGTTATAAATTTTGTTTTGGAAACTCTCAGGAGCTAAAATTGTTTCCACAATGAGGGGAAATCCCACTGATATTGTGATAAAACATTCAGACATTGAGTCACTATATTTTAGGAGATATGACCAGTGGAAGTCTAGATTTCTGGATACTCCTAGAATTGTGCACCAAATATGATTGTGTTGGTATTTTTGTTATAACTTTTCATCTATGAAATCTCAGAAGTTAAAACTTGAACCATAGTGAGGGAAAATACCATTGATTATATGGTTCAATTTCCATAACTTGTACTACTATAGTTTAGGATATATGCATTGAATCATTCGCTATATTAGTTTGCATGCAAAGTGTTTAATGAAATTCTTAAATGGTTCAATGATTAACTGCATACAAATTGTTTGATAAAATGCCCCAATGAGTATGTTGTTTATGGTTGGGGATAGTATTGATGTGTAATAGTATTGTTGTAGTTGATATATACTTACTTGTATGCAAATAGTTTGCTATATTAGTTTGCATGTAAAGTGTTTGAAGAAATGTTTACATGCAAATGTAATAGTATAGTAGTTGTTTGAAGAAAAATGTAAAAGTATGGTAATTGTTTGAAAAAAAATGTTATTTTTTTGGATGGGATAGTATTGTAGCATGATAATATGGATGTAGCTGATTTATGCCTATTTGTGATCTGATAATCACCCTATGAGTGACTTCAGTGAAGATTATTAAACAAAAGGTATTATAGACCATGTGCTGGTGTGTGTTCTGTGTTATTGAAACAACAGATCGATCAGATTGCCAATACACAGAAAATAAATGGAAAGACAGCAGAGAAATACAGTAAGAAACACAAAGACACAAGAAGTTTTAATAAGGAGTTCACCCTATTCTCTAGGGCTATGTCTTCAGTCCAACTTCAGTGGTGGCCTTGTTTTATTGTGTCTTTGAGCAGAGAAATTACAATGCAGAGACTCAATATGAGTTCTCCTGAAGTAGATTTTGCTTGGCAGGGTGGTTCTTGGATTCCCCAAGCCACTCAGAGTGCATAGACTCTTGTTCTTCCTACTAGCTCTGTGACCCTCGGTCTACAGTGGAAAGAGCCAACTGTGATGCTCAATCCTGACAGATTCCTCTATGGGAAGGCTTGATTCTTCAAGCTCTCTGGTGCCCGATGCTGCCTGTGGTCAGCTCAACCCTCTGTCTCCTCTGCTTGGCTTTACTGCTCTCTATTTTCAGTCGTCCTCTCAGGGTTCACTGTTCACTGTCTCTCTTGGTCACTTGGACTCTTCGCTCCCTCTCTTGATCTCCATTCAACTATCTCTCTTCACAGCATTAGCCATTCGGTGTCCATGCCTGTTCGGTTCCTCTCTTGCCTGCGTTGATTCTCCTTCTGCTTTTGTGCTTGGAGTTCCCTATTCGATGTCAGCATAACGCTCAGAAAGTAGCCACGTGTCCTCATTGGAACATTGCCAACCTGTTCGTCGATTCATTTCTTCAGTTATGTCGTGGATACGTTCTTTCTCCACCGTGGCAGTCAACGGATTCCAAATCCCCTTAAATCACGGCTTAATTCCCGGTCGATTCTGCTTCTGTCTATCAGGCGTAATCTCAGCTGTCCGATCTGGGCTCCTCCAGATCCAACGTCATATGTACATCGAGCGCGGTTGACTTGCTCGACCGATAATGCGCGATCACGGCGGTTTTTCTCTCACCTCCACTGCCACGCATCGATCGCTGAGTGGGATCGCTCCGCTCTCCTCCAAAACCTCTTATTGTTCAAGGTCGCCATGATCAAACCACCGGTTTCCAGGTTGTGGGTCCCACCTTCGTAAGTTGGCACTTTTCATCTCTCCGCCTGTGATCCTCTGGCTCCCAACGTGACCGAGTGCTTAAGGCTCTACCATTTCGGCCCTGTTTGCCTAGCGATGTGCTAATTACGCATCAAAAATCAGCTCCTTTTTGTTGAGAATGCAACAAGATGATGGATCTTAGTGGAAAGAAGTCGCCTTCACTAAGTGGGCCCGCAGGCTATTTTTGGCGCAAAGTCTATTTTTAGACTATGTCTATTTTTAGACATATGGATCATGGTCTATGAGTTGCAGGATGCTATTTGTGGATGATTGGTCATGTCAGTAAAATAGATGGACTTCTATTTTTAGACATATGGGCGGTTTCTATTTTTAGACTACCAGGCTAAAAATAGAACAGTCGAATATTATTGTCTCATAATAATATTTGGACTATAAACATTATCTTATCCTCTTGGAGCACTTCAGTTTGAGCTACAGATGTGGCACATGCAGCTGTCAGAAGGAAATACGCTTTCTTTGTGGTTCAGTTGAGCTATTGCATGCAGGACTTCAGTTAGAACTCATGTGGTTGAGTTTCGGTGGAGTTGATTGTGGAGTTGATGGATTTGTGTTCAGTTTGACTTGGTTGAACTAGTTGTATTTTAGTCTAACTAAAGAATACACTAGTGATGAGTTGTGTGAATTAAATATTAATTAATTCACTAATTATTAAATCATAAAGCAACTGAAGAATACATCAGTTAACTCAGTGCATGTACAGTTCAGTAGAGACAGGTGTTAGAGGTTGAGATTGCTATCAGTTGTGACTATAGATGTGACTATAGTTGTGTATGAGATTTGCACATGCATGGATGGAGATTGCCCATGAGGCTTGTGTAGTATACCAAGGGAATTCATCTTTACAGAGTGGATGATTTCTCTTGAAGATTGCGCAGTGGAGGCAGGCAAAGCAGTGGAGGCAATTTGAGCTGTGATTGATCAGATCTGAGCTAGTTTTGTGTGTAACAGGTGGAGATAGTACTGAGTACTTGTGAGGATTATTGTACTATGTATTGTTACATGTTCTCTATCATTATAATATACAAATAGTGTGGGGTTTTCAGCTGTATGCTTTCCCCAGGTTACATACTGTGTTAATGTGTGCATGCGATTGATGTTTCATTGTTTTTAATGCTGCTAAATTGATGATCAACATAGAGGAGATTATGTATTGTGCATGTATTCCGCAATAGTGTATAATCAGGATAATCTCTGTGAATAAGTGTCATATTATTCAAAATTTCTACATGGTATCAGAGCTGTTGATCATCAGATCTATTATTCAGAAAGTGTTTACATTTTATTTCTTCAGGCAGAGTCTGTAATCGGGCCAGGTAGCCTTTGGATTCATCCTTCCTTTGGAAGGTGAGATATCTGGTAAAAGACCATACATTCAATCTTTGTACGAGAAATACTTTGTTCTCACGAATTTTAGATCAGAGGCGGTTGAGTTTTGAGCTGGTGGAATTCGAATTTTCAGCAGTGTTTTCTTGGTGTCAAAGTTGAAATGTCTTTCAACAGATTGTGATTGGAGTATGCTCTTGAGGGCAGCTCGAATTATATTGCATAGAAATATAGGATGGAGGCAATGTTAGATTATAACGGGTTGAACAAGTTCATAGAGGCTGATGTCCCAAAGCCTACTGATACTACGCAAGTTGATGCTTGACAAAAGAAGACATCAAAGTGTCGAAGGATTTTGTTGGAGGGCGTGAAGGATCACATTGTGTCCAGCCTGCATGGTAAGGCTTCTCCATAATTTATGTGGAAAGCATTGACAAATCTATTCCAAAGCAAGAGTGATCAGAGGAAGCTGGCACTCAAGGATAAACTTAGAAACATTAAATGTGAGAAGGGAGACAGTATGCCCAAGTATCTCACGAAGTTTACTCAGTGCGGAGATGAGCTGGGAAGTGTGGGGGTGACTGTCGATGATGAGGACTTGGTGAGCTTGGCTCTCCTTTATCTTCTGAAGAGTTGGCATTCCTATCAAGACTCTGTCAATGGTCGGGAGAAATTTCCAGGATGGGAGAGACTTTGAAGGGATTTGAAGAGAGCTCATAGCTCCCCATAACCCACAGCAGAAGGGATTTGAAGAGAGCTCATAGCTCCCCATAACCCACAGCAGAATGGGGTTGCTGAGTGGAAGAACAAAACGATCGTGGGTGCTACACGGGCGATGTTGCATGATCAGGGCCTACCCCTTCACTTGTGGGCGGAAGCATGCAATACTATACTATATGTGCAGAACCGTTGTCCTCACAGGATACTTGGCATGAGTACACCCGAGGAGGCTTATTCTGGTAGGAAGCCTGATCTTTCTCATTTGAGGATTTTTGGTGCTAACATTTACATGCATGTGACAAAGGATGCCAGGAAGAAGTTGGAGCCAACCGCAGAGGTTGGGATATTTGTGGGGTACACTAATATGCCCCACAACTATCGTGTGTATTTTCCAGACAGTGGCAAGACTGTTGTGCGACGGGATATAAAATTTCAGGAGGAGAAAGCCATGAAGTGTTCGCTTGAGAGGGAGCCACACTTGCATGCAGATGAGGAGCTATTAGTTCCTAAGGATGAGCTTCAGGATGTGGATCAGCCACAGGACGAAGTTCATGGAGTGGAAGACACCACTCATGCAGCGCCAACCATCAAAGGGCGAAAGCGCTTGATAGAAGCTGAGCGACTGGCTCAAGATGCAGAGAAAGTTGTAGGACCACCTACAGTCCAACACAGGCAGAGACAATCACCCGATCGGTACACTGGATACATGGCTCTTATGAGCAAATTTTTTGTGACTGAGCCATCCTCTTTTGAGGAAGCTGTGGAAGATCCCGCATGGGTAGATGCCATGGTGGAAGAGTATGATTCGATTGTCAGAAACAGTGCATGGGAGATTGTCCCAAGACCGGAAGGGAAATCAGTGGTGGGTTCGAGATGGATCTACAAAGTTAAGCAGGCAGCTGACGGGAGTGTGGAGAAGTACAAGGCAAGATTTGTTGCCCGAGGCTTTTCACAGATAGAGGGGATCGATTATGAGGAGACCTTTGCACTTGTCGCAAGGTATTCTTCCATACAGACGATTCTTGCTCTCTTAGTGCAGATGGGGTGGCACATTTATTAGATGGATGTGAAGACTGTGTTCCTCAACGTAGTCATTGAGGAGGAGGTGTACATTGAGCAGCCCGAAGGTTTCGAAATATTCATCAGCGAGTCGCATGTGTGTAGGCTAAAGAGAGCGTTGTATGGGTTGAAACAAGCACCACGTGCTTGGTACACACGGATAGACAGTTATTTCACCGGACTTGGATTCTCCAAGAGTGAGGCGGATCCTAACCTATAGCAGATTTTGGTGGAGGGTAAGTTGCTTATCATTGTACTTTATGTAGATGATTTGATTCTAATGGGAGATGAGTTGTTGATACTTTCATGCAAGGATGATCTTGCTAAGGAGTTTGAGATGAAGGACTTGGGCCTCCTTCATTATTTCCTGGGATTGGAAATCTGGCAGTGTAGTGATGGACTATTTGTTTCTCAGGGTAAGTATGCTCGGGAGATACTGGAGAAGTTCAACATGCATGGCTACAAGCCTGTTGATACTCCTCTTCCGGGAGGTTGGAGGAAGGAGGATGCCACTTCAGCAGAAGAAGTGGATGCCACTGTTTATTGATAGTTGGTGGGGTTGCTTATGTATCTAGTCAATACACAACCCGATATATTCTATGCTATTAACCAGCTTTCACAAGCTATGGTTAAGCCAACCAAGCTCTTATGGAAGGTAGGCAAGCATGTATTGCGTTATTTGAGAGGCACATCGGGATATGGTTTGTGGTACAGACAGGAGGATGAGGTGAAGCTATGTGGCTTCACGGATGCAGATTGGGCAGGGAGCCCAACGGACAGAAAGAGAACATCAGGAGGGGTCTTCAGTATCAGGTTTACAGCAGTTTCTTGGTACAGCAGGAAGGAGAGATCTGTGGCACTCAGTTTAGCAGAGGCCGAGTATATGGCAACAAGTTTGGCTACATGCGAGGCTATATGGATGAGGAAGATTCTGGTCGGGTTTTTTGGTTCTTACTTGGAGCCTACTATGATTTACTGTGATAACCAGAGTTGCATTAAACTCTCGGCTAATCCTATATTTCATGATAGATCTAAACACATTGACATCCGATACCATCATATCAGAGATTGTGTGCAGCGGAGAATCATGTTACTTTCATACATTCCAATGAAGGATCAGGATGCTGATATCTTGACGAAGGCGCTCACTAGGAGAAAATTTGAATACCACCTGTTAGCCTCCTATACCAATAGGTTTCATATATCATGATTGGCAAGGGAAATTCCAAACATGTTCTGCTTTGATGATGCAAAGGTCCCATATTTGTGTGTAAAAACACATCTGTAAACAATTTTGTTGATGTCCTACTTGTTGATGGGTGATCCAAAAGTGTAATCTGGATCATGCCATGTTTAAATTGATGTTGTAGAATAGAGAAAGAGAATCTGTCCAAATAGTTTAAGCTTGGCAGTTCAGTAGTTAGGTAGAGAACGAAGGTGCCCAACTTCTTAATCTAGGCCCTTGGAAGTGATAAGGGTAGTTTTAGATAGCAAATCATTTGAAAAGAAAAAGAAAAGATCAATTGAGGGTTTGCAAGTCTAAGTGCACCCTCCCTGAAGTAACAAAAAATGCTAGGTACTAAGATGGGTAGGTAGACAGGGGTTGCCGAAGCCTTATTTTTGATAAAAATGCAATTAACTCAGAAAAAATATATAAATCACACATATAAACCAGAGACACAATATGGCGGAAAAAGGTTGAAGCCTCATGCTTCTCTCATTCTCATTCTTACATCAAAATAATTGAATATAGTGTTACAAATAAATAGATGAGAGACAGTGTTCTCAAGATAGTGTGTGCTATCTTAGACACCTTTGGTTGAGACAATTTCTCACCAGACACACCAATATAGGAGTTAGCTAAACTAACTCCTATCTTAGAGGAACAACCCAAGAATTAGGCACAAATTTCTAACTTGGAATATTTAATTTATTTATTTATTTTTTGGATTTATTATTGTTTTATGAGAGAGTCTAACATTCCCCCCCTCAATGATAAATCCAAAATAAGAACGAGGAACCATCTTCCAAGTTCTCATGTTGATCCTCAAAAACATTGCCTGAAAAAACCGCCAAAAACTGGAGGCTGGAAAAAACTCAAATCTGAAGAGAACATGAATCAGCTGCATGCTTGATTCATCTCTGAAGGACGCTTGACAACTCCATCATGTGCCAAGCCGCAAAAGGATCCAACTGTCCTTTGCTTGAAAACAGCATCCGGTGTCCACTGACACAATTTGATGATGATTGCCCACTGGCTGAAGATGTCGAAAAACAATTCAATGTTTCTTTTGCTATGATGAAAGCTGCTCACTGCTGCTTTGGCTGTCGATCGCCCACTGGAGAATTTGCTGATGCTCACTGCTGATGACAAATGCCCACTGGCTGATGAAGATGCCCACTAGCTGCTTCGCTGATGTTGTCGAGACTTTCAGTCTGACAACCACTTGTCAATTTCATTGACATTTTCCCCCCTTTGTCAGATGAAAGGAGAGACAATCTTCAAAATATATTTGAACTCCCCCCCTTCAGGTGTAGGAGAGTTTCACTGTGGTACTCCCTCATTCAACTGCAGGAGAGTACCATCATCGATTCACTGCTGGCTGCACTATGTGTGAATGTAGTCGGTTGTAGAACTGAGACAACCGTTTGATTGTGGATGACCATTCCCAAGGATCAATCCATTCATAATGTATCTTCAATCTGCCCGATTTTTGTTGGTTGTGAAATTTTTCTGAGGAATGATTGTGCTTGCCACAATGGCAACACGGATGGAGATCAAAACATTGATCTTCCATATGACCGGATCTTTGACAATGAGAGCATTTCGGTTGAACATGAACTTCAGGTTGCATGCAATTTCGTTTGTCTACAACTTTCTCAGAACCTGCTGAGGTGAGTGGTTCAAGAAATCCTGCACTCACAAACTTAATTGGCTTGGAATAATCTGGGATTTGTAAGTTGGTGTCATCAGGGACATATCCTAAGCCACGTCTATTCTTGTTATTTTGAATTTCTTCCCAGGGCTTGATGATGGGTTTGGAAGAAATTTGAATTTGATCATGAACAACTTCAACACTTGAAGTTGTTGGGATGAATGACTTATCATCTGGATGGTTCAAAGACTTGAAAGTATCACTCTTTTCTTGCAATTCATTCCTTTGAAGTTGGGACTCAAGCTGAAGAAACTCAATGGTCTCATGCGTTTGCTGTAGATGCCGTGAAATATCAGCAAAGAGTTTCTTTGCTGATGTGCACCATGTCTTCATCACTGGAGATGATCAAACTGTGAAGAATGTTTAACAACTAAATATGCTGCGCCATCTGAACTTTCTCACTTGAAGTCAGGCTCTCTTGTCGAAGATGTCGTGCTTTGAACTGTTGCACTTGATTTTGTTACTTGGATGACAGGCTCGCTTGCTATGGGACTTGAATGGCACGCTCGCTTGAGTTGTTGCTTATTGTACCTGCTGAGAACACTTGCTAGAACTTTCTGGAATTCACGCTTGCTTGCAGGAGATGTGAACTTGTTTCTTATTTGCTTTAGAATGAAAATTCGTGCATTCAATAGAGTCTGCTTAAAGGAAGGGTGTCGAACACTATCGAAAATGCACCCAAAAAAGCTTACAATGGTTTTAATGACTCACATAAAACAAGGAATCCACTTGTCTTAATTTCACTAAGTTGAAGAGAATGAACGTGCTTGACTTATGATCAAATCAAAACGTGGGTGTCGGTTTCAACCGAGAATGCACCCGTACAATTCAATTGGAATTTGATTCACAAGTTCTTAAATTTGTTTGCAAGAATGTTGATGTAGACTTTGCTTTGAAACAATGAAGTTGACAAATTCATTAACTTGATTGAATTTGCTTGTTGAAGTAGAATGTCGATGTTGAAAACTTTGATGAGTTGTTGTATGTGTGGAGCTTAATTATCCTTCCTTGCAACTATTTCGATATAGGTGTTGTGCTTGCTGGCATTGTATTTTATGTGTGCATGAAATGAGATCATTTATGTGTCAAAATTAGACACAAATCATAAGCAAAAAAACATGAAGCATGCACCATCATCAACTCACTCTTCGTGTACCTAAGATCCCCTTATTCAATTTCGGGCGGATCTAGGACACATCTACACCAAAAAAATGATATCTTTATTAATCATTGAGTACATCTGAAGTAATGATAATGCCAAGCTGACAAATGCTTGAAACAACTCGCCTTCAAAATCTGAATGGATAGTGACACGACAATACTTTGAATTACAACAACTTCCCTTATCACTCCAAATACAAAATCACTTCTTATTTCAAAAATACAAAATATACTCCTTATCTCTCCAAAATTACAAAACACTTATCACTCCAACATGCTCAAACAAAAATACTGATCATAAAATCACAATGCTACTACAGTATTTTCAAACAGATAGCTGTTTTCATCAAATCACAATGCTATACTATTTTCAAACAGATAGGCTGTCAAAGTTACTGGGCAATATAAACCGTCCTATAATCTCTGTTGGTATACTGAGCAACAAATAACGGAAGTGATTAACACAAAAAATGCAACTAACACTGGAAGTGATCGACACAAATAGCCCAAGAAGACAAAGAAACGAAGGCACCAATTGTATTGTTGATTGCCACAGTGATGGTTTCCGACTACTCACACTTTATAAATTATGTCAATTCAACATCGCTCAATTTTGGAGGCTCAACGCTGGAGAGCAGGGCTTGATGGATTCTTCCACGCAACTGGTTCCATGCTGCAAACAGGTTCCATGTTGTCCAATGATCTTCCACGGTGCTATACACAATTTTTGCTGGCTGAATAGGGCTGAATTGTGGTCTCACGAATCCATAATGAAGTTGCTCACACCTGCAGATTGATCTGAAAAAACTTCTGCTATAGAGGGAGAAACTGTTGATCTTATCCACTTTTGAATTGTTGAGATTACACAATTTTTTTTCACGTCTCCAACACGCAGGCTCAATTGATAATTCTTGTTTGTTGCTAAACAAGAACAACAACAATTTGACATTGAAGGGATGTCGCGGGAGGCAGTGTGGAGGGTGGCTCGAATGGAACTTAAGTGCAAAGGCCTGCGCAGGAGTTCGAGGAGAACGAGCTCACAACATTTTACGCACAGCTTAATAGCAATGAACTCGGCCTTCCATGCAATTTTTTTCCTTCGTCATATTCGACAGCAACACATTAAATTTATTTTTCATTGCGCTGATAGATAATATTTGGATCGGAAAGAATTAAACAAAATATAAACCTGAGAGATAAACAATGGCGCCAGCAAAGAGATGAACCCAACTGTCTCCTTAGCTAAAGAAGTAAGGTCGTAGCATTAATCCTTCTACGCCCAAGAAAAAAACGAAGAGGCAGAGCTTTGCTACAAAAAAAAATGCAGGTCACTTCTATGCTGCAGGTATTGCACAGTGGTCTCAAGATGGTCTTCAAGTTGTTGGCTCGGCTTTACACAGAGAGTTGACAATCGTTGGAAGGAAATTCAGAAGTGTAAAAAAGGCGTTTGATTGGAGGGTGTTTTGTTCTTCTCCTTCTATTAACGTTTTCTTTCGTTTCAGCTGAATTCGAAGGCATGGCATCCTCTGTCAATGCAGCTCAACCCCTGCGGAGCTCTGAATGCCCGGATTCATTTTCATCATTCGATATACCTCAACAGGCTTGAATCCAGTTTGAAGACATCTAATTCATACTTTTAACATTTTTAAACTCCCATAACAAAATAAGGAATTCATGAAATCAACGCAGCCAGCATAAATATTGACATAGATTTTATTTTTCACACAGAATGTTCATGGAGACTTATCTTTCACGCAGGTTGTCATCAGTGGTTTTCCACGCTTTCACTCTTATGCAAACACTGGTTGGCTCCTCCTTTTTTTGCTGGTTCCTGCACGGTACTGCAATGCTGGCTACACACTCGTGGCTATACGCATGTTGTCACCCCAGTGCTGGATGGGCCGCTAGGGATATATGCTGAGGGCCATGGGAGGCCAGGCCAAGGATCGATCGAATTGTGCTAAGCTTAATTTAAGTGACATAGCTGTAAATTCAGATCTGTAACCGTGTGCTCTGATACCACATGATAAAAATGCAATTAACTCAGAAAAAATATATAAATCACACATATAAACCAGAGACACAATATGGCGGAAAAAGGCTGAAGCCTCGTGCTTCTCTCATTCTCATTCTTACATCAAAATAATTGAATATAGTGTTACAAATAAATAGATGAGAGACAGTGTTCTCAAGATAGTGTGTGCTATCTTAGACACCTTTGGTTGAGATAATTTCTCCTTTGGTTGAGACAATTTCTCACCAGACACACCAATATAAGAGTTACCTAAACTAACTCCTATCTTAGAGGAACAGCCCAAGAGTTAGGCACAAATTCCTAACTTGGAATATTTAATTAATTTATTTATTTTTTGGATTTATTATTGTTTTATGAGAGAGTCTAACAATTTTCTTCATGTGTTAGCTTGACAAAGAAAGTTTATATTGGCAAGAACAGAGCTGTCTATTCAGCATTTTGATAACAAAATATGGAAGCATGTCTAATTTCCCCTTTTTCCCCATAAAACCTCTTTCTAACATCCCTCCATGGACCATTGGGTTCTTCCCAACAAAGTCCTGCTATCACTTTCTCTTTTGAGAAACATCAAGTCAAAGAGTTGGTTTCCATCACACAAGAAAGCCACATTTCCTGTGTAAAATCATTTCCCACTCTCATCTGCTTCCAAACCTAAGTTTACTCCTTAAACATAGCTCCTAGTTCCTCTTTCACATCCAAAATTCATATTAACTTCTAAACTTACTATATAGCTCCCTAAGTTTTCCCCTTCCCTTATTATTATAGCATTTTATGTAAAAATCCCAAAAATATGTACATATCCTCCCCTTGGGTAGTTTAGCCATATATCCCAAAGTTTGGAAGTGTGATGAAGCTGGAGTCCCATGTAAATATATGTTCATACTATAATCGGGAATTAAATTAACACCTGGTTGATTTAATAACCCTTACCCACCTTATAAACTGTAATGTCATGTTTTCCCCGTTTATTATGTAAATTTTCGCAAAACCCACAATTATCATTTATCCAAAGGTTTTATGTCTCGGCGCGTTTTACCGAAAAAAGAAAAATAATTAAATATTGGTCGGGTCCCGTCGTAATCGCGCTGGCTGTTTCGTCTCCCGTCTACCGTCGGATCTGGGCCCTCCCATCTGATGGTCATTGGGCATTTCGGAACCCCTCCTCCATCCGACCGTTAGCGCCTGAAATTGTCAGACTGTTGACGTATTTCCAGGGACGCGCATCCATTTCTTATTGAATCGAGTGGCCTCTGACAGATACCGGACTTGTACCACAAGCGGTCCAATAAAACCGTTTACCACTGTTTCTTTTTCGCCCATGTCATCGTTGCGTCATAATTACGTCAGCAGTCGTGTCAACTCCCATTTCGTTGTCTATCCGACGTGGCCGCCGCATCATCCCTCCACGTCAGCCTAGTCACGCATCGCAACATCACTTGCCATACCCGGAACTGACCAGTGATGTCATCCTGACGTCATTTATTAAAAAGGCGCCAAAAATCTCATTTTTTCCATATTTTGCGCAAAATCACGATTTTTCTCACTTTTTCATTTGACGAGCGCTTTACCACCTGCATGCTGTTTTCACGTTGTTGTCCGCCAACTCCAGAATTGAACTCCTGAGCTGCTGCCACTGCGGATTCACCACTGTCGACACCCCAGGCCTCATAATTATCAGGTATTTACCGTTTCCTCTGCGCAACCTGGTTTTCCAGTTTCCCTGTATTAAGAAATTCTAAGCAAATGGTCAAATTCCCTGTGTTCTCAGACCCTGTAATTGCCAAATTAAACCAGAGCAAATCTGAAAGGGGGTCCCGGGTCCCATTCTGCTCCATCCTCACAATTCTTGCTCCATTTCGAACTCAAATCTGTTAGCCAGCACATTCCACTTCGCAAGCCAGCCCGCTGGATTACAATTCACCCCTTCCACCTCTTTCAGCGGAATTTTCACTCTATTAACCCAATTCACCTTCATTCTCATCTCTGCAAGTTATTTCATCGACCATAATTTACTGTTCAATGCCAGCTTTGCTAAACCAAAGCACAATTCAACTCCAAGTGACAACTAAGCAATGGAGACCCCTGTGGGTTTGAATATTGCACCCCTGAATGCCCCACATAAGAGCCTAGAATGGTTGGCCCTTGCTGACAGGGATTATCAAATGAAGGAAACGGTTGAAATAAGCAACAAATATCACATAGAAATCGTTTTTGAGCTAAAGAGGAAACACAGAAGCAGTATTGATGACATGGGTATCTGGGAGTCCAACTTGCCCATCTATTATCTTCCACAAGTGAATGTCTTCCCTGACTTGATTCACCAATGCTGTGCAAATTATGATCCAAATCAAAGGGCTGTCCTCAGTCCTTCAGGCTCTGTTTTATTCCGCATCACCCCTGAAGCCATCAACCAAATGCTTCATTTTCAATTAGCAAAACCATTGACTCCTCTTTCTATGCAACACCTGATAGACCAAGGTACCAAGCTGCCTAGCTCAGAGGTCACAAGGATTGGCCAATTGTTCATGCTCCCAGATTACCAGCCCCGACAACCTCCTCCTTATCTACATGTCTGGTTCAATGAAACAGGGAGACTGCTAGTAGATATGATATCCTGCATCTTAGGATTCAATACCAGTGAGTATGTTGATGAGTTTATCTTGGTAATGCTATCCATGTTCACTCCAGGACAGCCCCCTGCTGTCCAGTATGATTATGCCACATTCATTGCTGACAGAATTCATGAGAAATTCATGAATCTGGAGAGAGAGAGAGTATTCAAATATACCTCATACATATATCATTTGATATTATACAATCAGCCTAATAGTTTCCCTATTTTCTTCAAGAAGCTAGATGCAAAAGGAAATAGGAGGTCAGTGATATTCTGGACACCAGTCTGTCACCATATCTTTTACTCTCCATACAACTACTGTGAGTTCATTGATCTATTCATTCATCCAACCTCGTCCCTACTGTTGAGTTCTCCTCCTCCTAGACTCACCGATGAAATGCAGAAGATCCTCCAGCTTTCAAAGAACTATAGCATTGGAGATTGGTATTTCTACCAAGACCACACAGTAATCGGAGTATATGGCTGTGAGCTAGCCCCATACATACTGCCAAAGTACATTCCCATGAGACTTTTTGCCCTAGAGTACTTTCGGCAATTTGGCAATTCAGACATGGTACACTTCCATAGCAAAAATAAGAAAGCACAGCTGAAAATTAAGCACCAACTGGGTCCATTCATTTTTAATAAGAGGGAAGAAGCTTGGGAAGAGGCAGAAAAGATCCTAAAAAGCTTCCAGCTCAAAACAAGCTTCTATTGGGCACCATATGACCCTAATAATTTCATAAGCCTCAGAAGAATACGGTATAGGCTTGCTACCTATGATCACCTTAGCATTCCACAAATTGAAAAATATGCTAACCAACTAGAGTGGAGAGAAGGCACATTAGTGGAGAATTATTCTGAAGAAGAATTAGCAGAAAGAGCAATTAAGAAATTAGAAAAAGCAGTTGACTTGGAATATTTTGGACAGGTTTGCTCCCCAACCCTTCGGCATCTTGGAGAAAGTGCCTCATCTTCCACTGTTCCCCAGTAGTTTGCCCAAGCAGCTGGCCAAGCAGCAACCACAGCTAAAGAAAAGGAAATACAGCAAGAACAGCCACTCCCCAATTTGGAGAAACCAGAGGAAATGGCTGAGCAACCTGCCTCCACAGACCAGCAAACTCAAGAAAAAATACCTCCAATGCAGGAAGCAACAGTTGAAGCTACAGTTTTACAAACACCAGCAAATGAGGAAAGAATGAAGAAAAGGGATAGACAAGAGGAGACTCCTCCTACCACTTCAACAGATTAGCAAGGTGAGAAAAGGCAAGGACTTAATCCTTTCTCTGAGGAGGAAGTGCCTCACAGACCAACTATGGGCATGGGTCCTCCTAGCACAGAAGCATCAGCCAGCTCCTTTCAGCAGGAGCAAGAGAGACAGCAAGGAGGGGAGGTCAGCTCCTCAGGGCAACAATTAAGATCAGAATCAAGCATCAAAAATCAGTTCATAGACATAAAAGCAAGAAATGAGCCGGTTAGATACCAGCTCTATAACCAGCTGCTCAGAATGGCACCAACCAATCAAGAAAGGCTCATGTCAGCCTATGATATTCAAGAAGGAAAGATGATTCTCAGTCATTTTAGACCTACCATACAACAACCTCAGTCAGCTGCTGACTACATCAGAACTAACTTGGAAGTGTTTTCCAAAGACATCCACCCCATGGATCAGATCGAGCTACACAAGAAAACAGGGGAGATGGTCTATTCTACATTGGCTGATAAAACTCTATTAGCACACAGATTGCAAAATTCTCTACATAACACTACTGCCCAGTTAGAATTAGAGAAGGCTTCATCTCAAGCCAAGGACAACAGAATCAAGTCCTTGGAAGAAATTATTATAGAGCTGGGACATGATCCAAATGACCCTAAGGGTGTGCAAGCATTAATGAAGAAAAAAGATGAAGACATAGCAGCTTTAAAAAAGCAAATTAAGCTACCACCTACCCTTCACCCTCAGACTGAAGGTGTTTCCCAGCAAAAGAAAGATGAAGATGTGGTTGCTTTGCTCTTAGCCCTACATAAGAGGCTGATAGAGACAGAGGGTGCCTTGGAGGAAACCCTAAAGAAAAGGCAAGAAGAGCAAGCACCTCAGCCACCACAAGCAACCATAAATATTGAGGATACTCCTCAAATAATAACTCCACCAGCTCCTCCCACCGGGCAAACATCAGAGGCAGGCCTTTCAGGCTCAGAACCAGCACCGGAAGTGACAGCACAGGTAACAGCATCAGAACAGGTACCCAGCCTCACCATGCAGAATATGATGAAGGAGCTTGAAGCTCTAGAAGTACAGATGGCTGAACTGAAAGAGGCTAAAGAAAAGTTAGCCAAGCTTGAAGAAAAATATGACAAATCCAAGCAGAATTTGGCTGAAAGGGCAAGAGAGATAAGAGCTCTTGAAAAATGGATAAAGGAGTTAGAAAAAGAGCTTACTCTGGACAAAACTATAAGTGAAATCAAGAAGATTCTATGGGCCAACATTGGTCAATCCATTACAGACCAATGGCAGTCCATTGAAACTATCCATGAGCAAATGGATCTTCTAAGCCGGGCCAAATCAGAAAATCAAAGAGCCCGGGCATCCCTTGGGAATATGCCTAAAATAGCCAACAGAATGATTCAAGTCCTTAACAATCGCACTGGCCTTCAGCTAGCAGGAATGGGTATCAGAAACAGGACTGGTACCATTTTACTAATAAAGAGGGTGCTTATCTTGAGGAATTATGTGCAGACATTGGACATAAAGTGTCAAGAAATGCAAACAGAGGTAAATGAATTTATTGCAAAAATCACAGCATTGCATAACAGAGGTCTTCCCAGCTTGGTAACTAGTGCAGGAAGGTTATTATCACATGAACATTATGCCAAGAGGGTCAACAATTATGCAACAAATCAAATAACATCATTCGCAAGCATTTCAGAGGAAACAGGGCCCCCATCTGGGCAGACTCTCTATGAGAAGTTAGAAAATTTGTTTTTTATTGAGCATGAGATCAAACACCTTTTTGAAGTGCCTCCAAATTACTACAAATACACTGAAGCTGATGAGACTCTGATTAAAATACAGAGACACCAATTGCCTACTAAAGATTGGTGGAGAGGCATGATAGAAACATTACTTTGATAAATCAAATTTTGTTTGAAGTCTTTTTGATCAATTTCGAGTCAACATTTTCAAATGACTCACATGTTCAATCTACCTGGGCGGCAATAGGAAGAGCAGCTGGATAACAAGGATAGTGACTTGGCACAAATGAACAAGTACAGATGACGGGGCTAAAGCAGCCGCGCCGTGACAAGGCAGCAAAAGGTGAAATTCCTCGAAATGGATGCAAAGCACTCGGCCGGCCCAGTTGGTTCCAAAGTCAAAGAACTCTGACAGAAATGAACAGCTATTGTTTGTCTATTTTAATAGCAATAACTATTGTATCTACTATTTTTGGGAAGTTGGTAAGAAAGTTATGAGTTAATGACTCATCTTTCAGATATTTTGTGAAACACTTTTGTATATATATCCCCACGCATAACTTATTTGGGGTTGTTGATTTTATTCTGGAGAGCTCTGTTGTATCTTCTCAGAGTTGAATGCAAGAAGTTGTTAGTTTTCTCAATTTGGCTTTGCTTGGACATGTTGTGATGAGATTGCTGGCTACTGCAGGACTCCCGTGTTATCTCATGATGCAATAAGTTTTTCTGAAACGTGTTTTGTCTTTTCTTTGTTTACAGAACCCATCTATGCTCTATGTTTAATAATCTTAGCAGTAAGGAAAAAGAATAGTTCAGGATTTGTCCATAGAGGCACCTTAAACTCAATCTTTGTTGCTAATTATGTTTTCTTCAGAACTAGTTATAAATGTGGAATTCTTAAATGCTCCCATTTACTCTAACTTTTCCATGGTGAAATCTATTCAGGAATTCTTAATTGCTCTTAAATAGCATTCAACCCTTTATTCTCATTTTTACAGTGAAAGAAATCTTCATTGCCTTTCATTGTGTGAGTTCATACTGTTTTTCCTTTAAATGGAATGTTTGTTTCATGAATACCTATCTGGCTCTGCAGTGACACTATCTTTATCACATACTCTAAGCGACACACAATCATGGACTCTCATTGCCCAATGGAATAAAACTCTCTGAATATTGCATGCCCCTCTTTTAGAAGATATCATTCAACCAAACTTCAAACAAAATTCAGTGTTTCATAGCTAGCCTAGAATTCCCAAAACAACGCTAAATCAGAAAGAGAGAGCCCTCTCTGATTGCAGGTAGGCTAGAACCTGCAATCCAAAGATTGGTTTTTGGTTACCTCGGCCGTATTCCCTTAGGAGTCAAAGGGAACAACCTGAGTGATAACATAATTGGCGACTCCACTGGGGATCGAACAAATTTTTCAACTGCTTCCTACTCCTTAATGTTGTAGATAAATTCTGAATGACAGCCAGAAAGCCTTGGAAACTGTTTTTGCTTTGCATTTGCAGGAGTATATAAAAGCTGCGTCACTCAATCTTTATTCAGTCTTAAGTTTTATACAGTTGTTTCAGAATTCGATCAGTTCCTTGCTAGTTCTAAAAGTATTCCCAGAAAATACCAAAACATATTCGGAAGCTGGCTCCCAAAAAGAATTCTCGTTATACAAGGTCCAACCCAGATCCAAATCCTCCTGTTGCTTTTGAAAATCCGAACCTAATCCCAAAGATCCTGAGGAAGCAAGAGCAAGTAGAAGATTTTGCTGACAATACTCCTGAAACAGTTAACCCAAGTTGTGTTCCAACCCCTGTCAAGGTTTTATTTCGTTCATCCCCTGCTTCCCCTTGTTCATCATCCACATCTCAAAGCACTCCTTCTACACCTCCATTTCCTGCACATACTACCACTACCACTGCAGCAGTTACTGCTTTTCCAGTTACTCCTATTATCCCCATTGTTCCAGTTGTTCCCTTTATTCCTGTTGTTCCTTTTGTCCCTGTGAATATGGCTAATAGATATGCGCCCTTGCAACTGGTGAGCTCCAGTATTGTAGCAATAATGCTACAACTCCTAGGGCTTCCTGTCTCTCATTTTATCAACCCGGTAGTTCGTACAAACTTGGAAGCGACGGTGCTATATGCACAAGTACTAGCTCTTGTCGCAGCTGTCACTTGGTCAGCTGGCACAAGTCCGCTAGGGCTCAAGCCAACTTCTATAGGCTCTCAGAAGAAGCTTGCTAAATGATGGACGAAAGCTATTCTCAAAGGAAATCTAATTCACTTGACAAAAATGAGCTGAAAGCAAATCAAAGCATGTAAACCTAGGAAACCCTAATTTGACTAGTCTAACCTCTATGATGCAAAGAATGTGAATGAAACTTCTACCAATGCTGTCATTACCTCTAATAAGTGAAAATGCATAAATCTAAGCTGCTTGCATCTTAAAAGACATGTTTTTGTATTTTTTCTTTAAGTGGATGGAATGATTGTGATTTTGTGCTTATTAGGGTTTGGTTGTGCAGATGTGATGCAGAAGGAAGGAAAGCGTGGGAAAGGTTGGGGAGGCTAGGAGAGGTTCCCAGGGATCCTTAGCATCCGTCCACAGAGGTTCCTCACGTTCAGAAGCTCAACAACCGAGTGAGTGGCCTCCTACAGGATGTCTGCAGGGGATCCTACAGGAAACTCAGAGGTTTCTACAGGAAGTCTACAAATTGCTACAGGATGACCTACCGTGGGTGTTTGAAGTGATGGAGGAGTGATGGAATGGTAGGGGGAGATATGTAAGGTAGGGATAAGGCTGGTGATGGCTCAGAAGTGGAGGAATAGGATGGGGAATGAGTGTAGGGAGTAGGTTGGAAGATAGAGGGCTATGTCAACGAAAGGGCTAGAGAATGAAGTTACGTGAGGAGTGGAGGAGTTTGGGAGATAACAGAGCGGAGCAGAGGTCGAGGATGTGGTTGCATGCATGATCAAGATGGAGGACGAGGTAATGGAACGAGGGAGAGTAGTGTAAATGAAACAAATGCTTATGACTGTCACCAAGACGAAAATGCATGAACCTAGACTACCTGTGCTATGAATTCAATGAACAATAATCCAAAACGCAAAGAGGAATGTGCATGAAGCTGTGATGAAGGTGTGTGGTGCAGGTGTGAATTACATGGAAGCATCTAACATAACCGTGACTGTGTTGCAACAATCATAAAGTAAAGAAATGCGTATTTTTGGTGGTTGGTTATGGACTGCACCCCAATCCCTAACAGAGATGGCAGTGAGCCTTAACAACCTTTTTGCTGGAGCTCCAATAATTTATAACTATCCTCCTATCGAATCTAAGCAACTGAAATGAATTCACGATAAACTATTCCTATCTAAGCTCATGAAAAAGACTAAGTTAACAAACTGTAAATTCGAATTGCATGTGAAAATAAAAACTCAAAGTGCTGAAACGAAATGCAAACAACACTACAACAGAGGGGATCTATGGCTCTCAGGTTGGGCCCTAACCTGAGAGCTATATTCTCCTTAGTAATTCAGAATGAGATCAAAATCTGCCTTCTTTATTCATAACCAAAAATCAGATGTCATGCCAAAACTTGGCTTACAAAAAGAACTACACCGAGCTGTGCTCAAAAATTACAATAGTAATGCGAAAGTTTCAACAACCTATCAAAGGCTACGGCCTCCATACTTATGCAAAAACGATCATCCAACAGGTGTCCTTGATTTTAGGAGCTCGGCTGTCCAACTGAAGTTTAAACTGCTGATCCTGTAGGACAGTCATAATTGCTGTTCGTGTAGAACAGTTATAACTGTTGTTCCTGTAGAACAGCTGGCTGCTTCTAAGCTCGGTGGGGAGATGGATTGGAGCTCGGAGCTATGGTGGGAATCACGAGGAGGGTCCCAAGATTGTGGACATCCTCTCCTAAAAACCAGCAGTGCCACCTCATTGTCTCCTTGTCTCCTTTTCACGTGGTCTTTTCTCCCTTTTAATGCAAAAAACCTGAAAGCATCATGCATTAGTCACGTAGATAATATGTCTACCCTTCTTCCTACAAACAACACAAACAAACTAAGAAATGCATGCATAAGCAATAAAAGATGAATGGTTTGAGCAAGTAGAATAGGCCAAAATGAGCCCAAATTGTACCAAAATTGGGGCTCATCATCACCCCCCAGCTGAACCATTTGCTCATCCTTGAGCAAACTTTCTCCTGCTCCTTGTCCTTGGCCGAGGACGCGGGATCGGAACAGGCTCTTTCTTTCCCGCTTTTGATGGCCCTGCCTTCTCTGCCCCTGGTGGTGACGAGGGTGGTGCTTCTTCCCCCTTTTTCATTTCCTTGAGCCGGGCTTCAGAAGGTGACTGGCTTATTTTTCGCGTCCAGGAAGTGACTTTTGGGCTTCCCTTCTCGGGGGTGGCCTGTGTTTTAGAGGGAGTTCTTGTACTAGGGGAAGTAGGAACACTCCCTAAAGTGGTTTGGCTGCTGGGAGGAGGCTGCGACTTGTCTGTTTTCATTCTCTAACTTCTCCTGGCTTTGGAAGGTAGAGGGATCTCCCTCTCTCTCTTTTCTTTTGGTTTTGCAGGTGTGCTGAGGGCGGCCAGCGCAGCTACTGCCTCCTTCTCGAGAAGACCAGCCTTCTCTCCCTTTCTTTTTACTTTCCCGGCGCTCCTTGTGGAAGGCCCTTCCCTTTCTATTTTCGGGCTTCCTGTAGAAGACCCTACTTTATCCACTTTCGGCCCTCCTGTAGAAGACCCTTTCTTTACGAGCTGTGGGCTTCTTGTAGAAGACCCGGTTTCGACCACTGCCAGGCTTCCTGTAGAAGACCCCTTCTCTGTTTTTGGGCTTCCTGTAGAAGCCTTCGTCTGCTTTCCTGTAGGCGTTGTTCTTGGGCTTCCTGTAGAAGCCTGCTTTTGTTTTCCTGTAGGGACTGCTTCCGGGCTTCCTGTAGAAGCCTGCTTTTGTTTTCCTGTAGAGACTGCTTCCGGGCTTCCTGTAGAAGCCTGTTTTTGCGTTCCTGCAGATGCAACTATCACCACCTTTTCTTGCTTGGCTGCATGGATTTTGCTTTTGGCTTTGGCTGCAGGAGCTGACGAGGTGCTTGGGCTGACGGGGACCACCTCAGTTTTGACCGTCCTACTTTTCAACCTCTTTTCTCTTGCTGACAGGATGGGGGTATCCTCTTTTTCTCTGTCATCCTTTCCCTCCTCCTTCTCCTTTCGTTCTTTCTTCTGTGTTGGAGTCAGGATCTTTTGGCTTTTCCCTTCCTTACTCTCGGCTACTGGCTCTTCTTCCTCACCGCTAAAGGACCCCGTTTCTTCAATCAACATCTTTACGTCCCCTTCTCTCGTTAAATTTCTAAATGATTCCCATGAGAGGGGGACCTTATATGAGTGGAGAGCATCCTCCACAAGAAGCTTGATCAGCCCATGGTGTGCGACTTGATCTGGTATGCCATATTTGAGCTTTGTAGCGCACTCCATCAAGGACTGTAGCAAAAAGTAAGGAATGCTCAGTCTCTGTTCTGCAGGAAGATCAATCCGGTGTCTTAGTTCATTGAGCAGCCTGAAGTGATATGCATACACGATGCTGTAACGACCCTCACAGGTGATATATTTCATGATTTGCAAGCTGACTTCGTTCCATGGTGGCAACAAGCTTGTCCTTCTCACCCCATTTTTGTCCTCCGTGAATGCTTCTTCAGGTGGGAAGAACTCCTTCTTGGCTTGCTGGCTTAGCTTTCGCTCTTCTTTATCCCACGGAAGACCCATAGGAAGCTCAGTGATTCTACTGATAGACTGCGGGGTGATCTTGAGGCTTAGGCCTCTGAAATTGACTGTGGCCAGGACCTTGGATTTTGGCCTCAGGGCCTGCAAGAATTCCTCGGCCACTTCGTCATCGTACCCCTGCAACTTATCACAAAAATACATCCACTGTGCTCGTGTAAAGAGCTCTACCACTGCCTGATTTCTCCTCCGTTTATCTGAATCCGTGGGTTCTCGCCTGATAAATCCACCCGGCATGATGGCACAATTTTCTTAACTGGAGGTGGTGATGGTGGAAGAGAGTTTAGTTTCGGTGACAGAGTGTAGAACAATGCGCATAACCCACAAAATTTTACAACACAGTCTAATTACTCAACAATCCTGTAGAACGACAGTATAGGCACACAGACAACAATTTCACCACTTTCTCTATACCCAGACAGTGACTGACAATCCTACCACCTTTAATGACCATTTGCATGAGAAGTCCAGGGTTACCTCGTTACTCGGCCACCTTTTTTTCTTGAGCACCCGCGTTCCTGTAGAAGACTGCGTTCCTGTAGAACTGCGTTCCTGTAGAGCTGCGTTCCTGTAGAACTGTGTTCTTGTAGGAGCAGTGCGCAAATTTCCGGGAGGACTGTAATTGGATCGCGTTTGAGGTGCGCTTCACCGGTGTTCTGGTAGCCAACAGCTCGGCGTATCAAAGTGCAGAGGAGATCAGAATAACCACTTGAGTTTGAAGTGGTGGTTGATAAATGCATGTGCAAAATCTAGCCGATTAGATTTTGAATCGGCGCGATCCGTGGCGCGGGGGATGAGCTGTCCCCCGCCGGACCGTTGGGCAACGTCATCCATCATTCACCTGCGTATTCACTTGCTGCCGCATCCATTCCCACAGATCTGCCGCCGCCTTTTTCTGTTAAACTCATTGCTGCCGACGGGAGTGTTCTCATGTGCGTGCTGTTGATTCTTTTCGTCGTGGCCGCCACCCGAACATCCAACTATACCATAACTGGCCGACATGGCCAGTCTACTTGGCCATACGGTTGCTCAACCATTCACTTTTACGCTGTGCAAAACAAATCAAAGTAAAATTCATGCGATTTGATGGAAGGAAGGGTTTAGACGCTTACCTGCGTGGCTGCACACGATTTTTCCAGTTTTTCGATGATGGTGAGCGGATCTACCTGCTGCATGCGCACTTACACAGACCCGGAGGCTCATGGTTACAGGCTGCTGACGATGGAGGGATACTGTGGTTGCATGCGCCCGCGTTACATTGGAGATGGCGGTGTTGTGAACGGTATCCACTCCAGCAGGTTGAACTGTTACAGGATTCCCGCGGGTGTCTCGTAACAGTTCTTGCTCCTTGGGTGCATGCTGCACGACGGAGGATCTGGCCTTTCAATCACGCTTCCGGAGCTTCCGATGCCTGTGGTATAAGATCTCAGCGTTTGTTTATCTTTGAAAATGGCTTTTCCCGCGAAAACTCATTGATCTGCTTTGTTGGTGCAGGGGACTTGGGTGCATGTCGACGAGGATGGTGGAGCAAGGTAACAGCGTCGTGCATGGGCCCAAAAGAGGCTTGCATGCGTCCAAACCAACCCGTAGTCATCAGATCTGTTCATGAAATGCATTCTGGGCTGTTCTGAGCTTCTACAGGAAGTTTCCTGTAGAAATACAGAGCTTCCTGTAGAGAGATAGCTCTTCCTGTAGAAATTTGCACCTTCCTGTAGAAATTTGCACCTTCCTGTAGAAAATCGCACCTTCCTGTAGAAAATCTGCATCTTCCTGTAGGAGACTCAATCTAGAATGAAAGTGCACATACCTTGAAGAACATAAGCATTCTTGGAGGAGGTGTTGGTGAGGTGTCCTGGCTGCATGATAAGGACTTTTGGCCTTGAGTTGAGAGGCTTCCTCTCCTCCATAGAACACCTGCAATCTGCATACAACTTTCACATAAGAAACTTGTTGATCTTGTATTTTTTTTTTTTTTTTTTTTTTTGAAAGATAGCAGGGGCGCCTCAATGAGGTTTTCACCCCTACCACCTGCCTTGAGCGCCTCAGAGAGGTTTTCACTCAAGGATCTTTATCTCTTTTTTCCCTTTTTTTTTTTTTTTTTTTTTTGAAAGATAGCAGGGGCGCCTCAATGAGGTTTTCACCCCTACCACCTGCCTTGGGCGCCTCAGAAAGGTTTTCACCCAAGGATCTTTATTATTTATTTATTATTATTATTATTATTATTTTTTAGATTCTTCAGGGTGTGCCCAAAGCAGGGGCAGAACCCTTCTCTATGACCAATACTGCCTTCTCCATAGTTTTGATGAACTCTTGTCTTAAGGGAGGCTTCCTGTAGATCTTCAATCGATGCCCATTGACAGGCATGGGGATGGCTTCCTCGTCAATGGTCCGAATAAGAACAGATCCATTGTCATGACATTTTTCCACTGAATATGGCCCGAGCCATCTGGTTCTCATCTTTCCCTTGAAATCTTTGTATCTGGAATCATACAACAAAGCCCAATCTCCACGCTGAAATTGCTTGTCATGGAGATGTTGGTCATGCCACACCTTCCTCTGAAGTTGAACCACTTCTGAGTGAAGGAGGGCCTGCATGCGGTGCTCATCCAGTCCATTCAGCTGCAATAGCCTTTCTTGTTGTGCATGGCTGAGATCTAGATCCAGCTGAGCTGCCATCCTCAAAGTGTTGTATTCGAACTCAATGGATAGCAAAGCCTTCTTCCCATAGACCAGCTCATAAGGTGTGAAGCCGATGGTGGTCTTCCAAGTGGTGTTGTAAGCCCATGTGGCTTCAACCAGGCGATCTGCCCAGTCCTTTCTGCTGCTGCTCACCACCTTGGTCAAGATCCCTTCTAGTGCTCTATTGGTGACTTCCACCTGCCCATTTGCTTGAGGATGATAGGGGGTGGAAGTCCTATGCTTGATCTTGTGATGAGCTAGTAGATCTTCGACCATGTTGGAGGTGAACTGGCTCCCTTGATCGGTGACCAGCTCTCTTGGATAGCCAAACTTATAGAAGATGTTTTCTCTTAGGAACTCGGCCACTTTTTCTTCTGTTGCTGCTTTGATGGCTTTGGTCTCTGTCCACTTCGTCAGGTAGTCAATGCACACAATGATGTAAGACCTTTGCCTTGAAGGAGGGTTGATTGGGCCCACAAATTCCATACCCCACTTCTCAAATGGCTCAAGAGTCACTTGAGGTTGGAGAGGCATCTCATCCCTTTGGGTCGGTTTCCCCATTCTTTGGCATTGGTCACACTGGCTGACATATCTTCTGACATCTTGATGAAGTGTGGGCCAATAGTAGCCTGCCTGCAGGATCTTGAAGGCAGTTCTCTTTGCTGCAAAATGCCCTCCACAAGGCCCATCATGACAAGTGAGGAGGATATCAAAGACTTCCTCCTCCCTTACACAACGCCTTAAGATCTGATCGAGGCCAAGCTTGAACAGGTTGCCCCGATCCAAGTAAATGAGGCACTTTTTCTGATGATTCTGCTCTTCTCTTTTGAAGAGAGGTGCGGAGGGAACTGAGCTGAAACAAGGTAGTTTGCTATATCAGCAAACCATGGAGAGAGTACTGAGATAGCAAATAGATGCTCATCAGGCATCTGGTCATCCACCGTCCCATCTTCATCTGCAGACAAATCCAAGCTAGATAAAAAATCAGCAACAACATTTTCTCTACCTGGTTTATCAACAATGGTTAAATCAAACTGCTGCAATAAAAGTAACCATCTAATGATACGAGCATTCACATCTGGTTTATTCATTAAATATCTAATTGCAGCATGGTCAGTATGTACAAATGTTTGATAGCCAGTGATGTAATGTCGGAACTTGTTCAGTGCATGGACCACAGCTAAGAATTCTTTCTCGGTTACAGTGTAATTCAGCTCTGCCTTGGACAAGTTTTTGCTAACGAAGTAAATGGCATATGGAAATTTTTGCTCAATTTGTCCTAAAGCTGCACCTATGGCTTTGTTAGAGGCATCAGTGTGGATGTGGAAAGGTAGGGCCCAGTTTGGACCTCTCAGGATTGGTGCTGACACCAACTTGTCCTTTAACTCATTCAAACTCTTCTGACAATCGTCAGTCCACTTAAACTCCACATCTTTTGCCAATAGGCCAAACAATGGCGAGGCTAGCTTGCTGAAATCTTTAATGAATCTTCGGTAATATCCTGCTAATCCCAAGAAACTCCTAACATCCCTTACCTTTTGTGGAGGTGGAACCTTCTTGATTAGAGCGATTTTGTTAGGATCCACCTGTAACCCTTGGCGAGAGATGGTATGGCCTAGCACGGTCCCTTCAGTCATCAAGAATTCACATTTTTCAGGACTGAGGGACAGGTT